>JACCIB010000312.1:0-191033 GCA_018906965.1 Philotrypesis tridentata
AATTGAAGCTGAACTAAAAAGTTTCAAGAGTACGATTATTGAATTACAAAAAAATATTAAAAAAATAGAGGTTACAATGAACCAAAGACATGAAGAATTTTTAAGATACATTAAAACAAAAGAATAAACCATTAGAGCATCATAATGAGTATTGACGTATTTGGACGTGAATTGAGTAAAATAAAGAAAAACTCTTCTAATACTGGTTTCAAAATCACCAAAGATGGGCAGTACGACGCTGGAAATAAAAGAATTTGTAATCTTGCTGATCCTCAACAAGAGCATGATGCAGTAAACTTGCGAATACTACGAAAATCTTCTCAAAATGATGTTACTATGCTTATGAATATAATTACTAAGCTTCAATCGAATATCAATTACATACAGTTTGAATTGGAAAAACAGAAAAAGATTATCGCTAAATTAGAAAAAACCTAAAACAGTCCACTTATAAATATGGTAAATACGGAACAACAGAGAGTTGTAGAAGAGTTACACAAACCAGCACGTCGTAATTATACACGTCGAAAAGTTGATATACGAGGAATAGATGAAACATGGCAAGCTGATCTTGTGGAGATGCAAGGATATTCTAAAGAAAATAAAGGTTTTCGCTACCTATTAACTATTATCGACACATTTTCAAAATATGCTTGGGCAGTTCCAGTTAAACAGAAAACTGGTATAGATGTCGCTAAAGCAATAAAGTCTATATTGAAAAAAGGACGTGTTCCAAAAAATATTCAGGTGGATCAAGGCAAGGAATTCTACAATACACATTTTAAAAGTCTAATGTCAGCATATAAAATAAATCTATATTCTACGTATAGTAATCTTAAGGCATCCATTTGTGAGCGATTCAATCGCACTCTTAAAAATAACATGTGGAAAAAATTTAGTCTACAAGGAAATTATAAATGGGTTGATACTCTTGCTGATTTAGTTGAATCTTATAACAATCGGAAACATCGTACTATTAATATGAAGCCTAAGGATGTGAACAAGAAAAATGAAAACAAAGTCCTAAGACGATTCTCTTACAACCGACGACTATTCATAAAACCGAAATTCAGAGTAGGCCATAAAGTACGAGTGAGCAAGTCTAAGCATGTTTTTGAAAAAGGTTATACGCCGAACTGGTCTACAGAAATTTTCACAATTCAACGTATTTCCAAGACAATACCTGTTACATATCATCTACAAGATTATAAAGGCAATCCCATCGCAGGAGGTTTTTATGAGCAAGAACTGCAGAAAGCTATGTATCCCGATGTATATCTTGTGGAAAAAGTACTTAAAAAACGTAACAATCAAATTTTTGTTAAATGGCTAGGATTTGATGAATCACATAATTCTTGGATTGATAAAAATACGATGAAAGAATGAAAAATTGGGAAAAAATAAATGTAACAATAAAATGTATTTATAGTTATAAAAAATGTTTTATTTAAAATGAAAATAGTTTTTTAATTATACAGTGTTGAATTTTATTTTATCGCAACAAATAAATATCATTACGCATGTCGTTACATTAATAGACGAATTTGAATCTTTCACAACCATAATATTCTAAGTATAAAGAATAGCGCTGTAGTCTTTCGGTTATATCAATATAAAGATTGTAGTGTTTATTCATTGCTCTAGAGATTCGATCAGGTAGAGCTAATTGAAATTCAGCATTAAGCTCTAGAATAATTCGAGTATCCTCATGTTTTAAGTCCGTTACAAGATAACTTTGATTTTCATTCAATTCATGAAAACTTCTTTCTTGTAGCGGGCCATGACCTCTCATTGATATGTTATTTAACATTTCGATATCCATGATTATAGTTTAGATAATTATTTAATTTTTATTAAGAACAGAGGAGTACAATGAGAAGGAAGAGGGGGATACTACTGCTCGTAGTCGATTCTTACGCAACAATAAGTTTCGTCTACGGTGCTCTTCACTTTTTAAGATCCTTACCCCACTACTTTACTTTTCAAGCCCCCTCTCTTCTCTGTCGAGCAGAGAGAGGGAGGCTCTCTCTCCTCTACTTAGATTTTCAATTTATGAAATGCGTATAATGTAGAATGATTTTTTAGTATAGGTCCAAGCATATGATTCATTATTATTATACATTTTTTAAAAAGGATCTGCGATAACATCCTATTTAGTTCTATAATACGACGTTGGAAGCGCTCACGATCTCGCGCAAGTTGTTCCCATGGTCCTTTTCTGAAATCTTTATCCGTAATAGGGAGATAATGAACACGAACTTTTTCCGCGAACCATACATGTTTTGAAGAAGAACGAAAACACCTACTATGTCTTACAGGCGGCATATTAAAAGAATCATATAATATATATGGTATATAGTATAATGATTATATAATACAGTATAATAATGATATAATATAGTTTAATATAGTATATATACTTTTTCAAAATAAGATTGATAATGAGCTTTTTTTTATTTGATAGAATGTATAATACTGCGCATTTATTAAACTGAATTTATAAGTCTTATACTAGTTTTACATGTATTCTTATATTAAACGATAGAATTTTTATACAAATTCGAAGGTGCTATCTTTAATATGAAGCAGGAACAATTTTCCTTCGCTAGCTTTCTTAATAAGAGCATTTAATAATGTTTGATTTGATTCCAAAATTGTGGCGACTCGCTTAGGAATAAATACTTGAAATTGTTGATCAAGTTCGAGTACAACGCTGAATCCAAATCGAGTATTCAATGATCGGACTTTTGATACACTGTATGTACAATCATTATCTAATTCAGCCATGGTTTTCTTAGGTAGGTAGGCCACCTGCTTTGCAGCTTTGTTCAATCCTGAGAAATCCATTCTGCATAAAAAAAATAATCAAATTTATTAGATACAAATATAGCTGAATGTATATGAATAGAATAATTTTATATATTATGAATAAAACTTACTTTTATTATTAAGAGTTGTAGAGAGTTGGAGAAGAAACGACTGTTATTTCAAGCTGTCGTTGAAGAACTGTACTCGAGTCAAGCGAGCTCTCGGTTTTGTAACAAGCATCCCCTCTTTGAGAACTCGAGCCGCCAGTTTTGTTTCCCTCTCCAAAGTTTTCCCTTCCTCAGCTATTTCTTATTCGAACGCATTGCTCCTACTTTTAGACCCCAAGCGGCAGCTACCGCCGTTTCCCTCTCCATCTCAAGTCTGGGTCTTTTCATTGGAGGACCTTCCTCCCCACTACCACTACAAATACTCTGTTGTGAGAGACGTCTGTCGGCATTTTGAGGAACATTCATGCAATCCTGCTGCCCTCTAGCGTCATTTGGTGACTGATCTTCCTTTTCTCGTTTATCTTTGAAACGAGATATTTCTAACGTCCTATAATGACCCCAAGGAAGAGTATTGGGATCATTGGGATATATACAGCGTTTATCATCATTAGGACTCAGTGCAACCTTCTCTTCCCTAATAGTTCGAACTATATGTAAATTGCTGCGTATATTACATTGTGTACGTTTAATAATATGCAATTGTTCTAAACAGTGTCGATAGTCCTCATGATTAATGCTATTTTTGACAATATGTGTTTTCACACCTTTTGCTTTTTTGATTGGTTGTTCATTTTCTATTAAAATACTATACATTTTACTTCGTAACCCTATAAATTCTTGCATTATGCAACCATTACACTCATCTTTCATGATTCCCAGAACCTTTTTATTAGCACGAGGTATATTAAATTGATTATTTTCAGGATAGTCAGATGTATCAAACTTATTTATATCATTTTTCATAATTTCATACATATCAGCACCTTCGATTTCGTATATAAAGCTATCAGTATCGGTATATAGTAATTTACATTTAGAGCCAACTCGATTCAACATATAACCGTAATGAAAGTCATACATTAGTGTTTTTGAAAGATCTAGAACGCAAAGTCCTATGTATATCGGTTTATTTATACCTATAGTTGTCCATGACAATTGTACTGCGACTAGATTTTCATCAAATACAGCACTACTATGAAAATTAGGCAGGGCGATTCGTGCTTCTGCTCCATATCGCCCATGCCATTTATTAATTAATTTTACATCCTTTCTTTTACGCTCATCTTCCATCGTTTTCCCATATACTGCATTCACCATGAGTTTATAAAAAAGTTTTTCGAATTCATTCCTAGATTGTTTTCTCTTTTCAGTATTTAAATCTACATAAGGTTTGAGCCATGACTTTTGATGGAATTGTAGTGCTCGATGTATCTTTGTAAGCTTAAGTCCGTATTGCAAAGCCTGTTTTAATGGTCGATAATGAATCACATAGTTCTCTTTGTTATATAATGTTGTAAGAAGTTTCTTTTGAGTTGAACCAGGTGGTGCTCTATGTTCCGGACACAGTGGGAGATCTTTATGAATATCATGAAGCTCTTTTGGATACTCTAAATCTACCTCCAAAATGAAACCGACATCATTATCATCCGAAACATTAAAAAAGTCATTGCTATCAATACATTTAACCCATTTAAAATTTCCATACGGTAGAGACTGTGTCATAGCCCAACCATAAAGATTATTAACATCATAATACATTAAAATTTTACTCAATTCATTTTCATTGAAATCAGCACCCATATATTTATTATTAGCCTTAGCATATCTATTACAACATTGACTGATACCACCTCGTATACCTTTTTGTATAAATAATATCATATCAATATCAGTCAGAAGCTCTAGCTCAATTTCTGTATACTGTAACATTGCATCCCACGTTAATCCTGGTGTTGTATAATAGTGTGCTGGATCGAGCTTATATGACTGTAAGCATGTCTTACGAAAATTTTCAAAACAATCGGCTAATAGAAGCACATCCGTTTTTAAATATAAATCAGAATACATTCCTAAGTCTCTAATATTAAAAGCATTCCAAACATTTTGAGCATGCTGATATTCAGTTTCAGTGATATTACAGTCTATTGATTGACTATGAAATGATTCTATACTAGGCAAGTAAAGCTGATTTAATTTCTCAAAACTATTCACATACTCGTATGGAAAGACGCCCTTTCTCTTTAATAATTGAATCTGTTCTTTAGTGTAATTGTCTTTCTTAAATTCATATTCAACAATATCTAATTCTGACAAATAAGAAGCCAGTTTATCCAGTGACGATGGCATGAATCGAAATGAATCAATAAATCGAAAGTGAATAAAGCTATTTTTAATTTCTTGTGTGAAAGATATATATCGTTCCTTATTTTCAGCCAATACTTTAACATTTCCTTCAAAGTCAGGATGTGTAGCTATTTCTTTTATAATGAAATGCGAATCGTAGCCTGTTAAGTTATGAAATACAACTGGTATGAAACTAGCATTTCTATAATGTAAATTACAATTGTTATGAGCTGCGCCTCTAAATTTACCGGTATTTTCTTCTATATCTGAAAGATTCATTTCTATAGCATTGTTGTATATTTTTTCTAGCTCAGCTAACAATATCTTAAATTGCTTTATAATCCATTGAGTAGGTGTTTCAGCTTCGATTGTTTTTTTTCTATACGACATATACATTGATCTTTCGTTATCAAAACTACATTTTAAATACATTCCAATGCTAAATGCTTCATGTTCTTGAAATACTCGATCATCTTCTACTGATTTCAATATACATTCAAAGTCAGCGTATATAATAAATGGAACCTGTTCTTTTCGTTTGAAATTTTTAAATCTCAGAATATTATTTTGAGGTATTTTAATTGCACATGTATTTATTTTCGAACAGTCCTCCTCATGAATTTCAAGACTAATTTCATCAACAAAATAATGCAAGCAGCGATCACAAAGATATATTTTTTTATGATTATTTTTTATTTGACTTCTAATCAATGCAGACAAATTTTTTATCCATACATAATGAAATTTCAAACTAACATTATCTTGATTATTGAGCTCTTGATCATCATTTTCTTCATCAATATAATGATTTTGAATCAGTAGAAGATTAACGTGCTTATATCGTTTTAATTTCGTTACGTGACATGGAGACGTTTCAAACCTTTTACCATATCTTTTAAGTATATATAAATTTATTGAAATATCATTCTGTTTCTCAAATTTCTGAATATTTTTAATTTCAACTGGAAAGCTTATACCATCAAAATTAAGATCATTTTCATATTTTTTATAACTGTGTACTTTATGATTATGATTATTTGGATGAAGAGCTGATAGAACAGCCCACTTAAAACACTGATTATCATGATTTTGTACATTAATACAAGCTTTTTTATTTGCTATGTATGATGGTAATTCAATGTATGAACACGATTTAATAGGATTGTGCTTGTTTATATTAATTGTCAAGCCAACAATCGTTTTTAATGTCCAACCAGAGTCTCGTTCTTGAAATTCTTCCATACTTGTTAAAATTACTTTTTTGATATCATTTTCAAACCAAGAATCGAGATTAGTTGTAGTATAAATGCAGACATTTTTGGTATTGAAATATTTCATTTGAATTTCCTCCTCTACATTTTGTTTTTTTATAGCAAACTGAGCTCCCATTTCAGTGTTTATTTTCAAAGCATTATGTATTGAAAGAATTGATTTTACTTGTAGTTTCAAAAGTTTATATGCTTCAGTCAGAAAAGTTTCCATGTCTACATGAATACGATTAACAATTATAGCTGTTTGAATTCGAGTTTTAAAAGCAGATTGAATAAGACGCCATTCGACACCTTCAACCTCTCGTGATTGTTGTTCAGAAGTTGACGGTATAGGTCTTTGTATATTACCTCCAACTTTTATAAGACTATTGAATTTAATTTCTAGTGAAGTCAAATGACAAGAGCATGTTTGATATCTTTGTAAAACCGATCTATTTAAATCAGGGTTACTTTGAATATACTTTTTTATATTGTCTATTGCTACTTTCGCTATATCCCTCCATCTAATAAAATCTTCAACATTCGAAATATCTCGTTTAAAATATGTTTTCCATAAACTTTGTACAGTTTTTTCAATATATTTAATGGAAGACATTATTAGATATATTAGCTAATTATAGAAATGAATAATATAAAATGATTTATCAATATAGAATGTATAAATAAATGTTATATATAATATAAAATGAATTATCAATATATATAGAATTAATATGTAAATGATTATAGAGTATAATATATAATGTTAAAAAAAGATATTGTGAGAACTATTTTTTCCAGTCGACTGACTGGAAAGACTGAGCTGTCTTCGAGAGGATTTCGTCTTTTAAAGCTAGTCTGTGGCGCTGTAAGCAGCGGTTTTGGCGCTGCTGGTTGTGGGAAGGGATATTCATAGAAGTGGGGATGCTGACAACAGCGCCAACTAGAAAAACATTTTAGTACTAAAAGAAATAGTGATGGTCAACAAAGCTTATTGTTTATATAGAACGCTATCAAACAAATTTTATCATAATAGGATGAGACATTCATTTGATTAGACGTGGATAGAGAAAAAAATTTTTAATTTTAAATGGATTACATCGTGGATATTCAAGGCTTTCAGAGCTATGACAATGTTTTCATTTGTAAGGAACTTGCTTACTCAATCGTTGGAATCAATTTAGAACCAAATATACTTTCCTTTAAACCCCCTTACCATTGGCTCAAATTATCTTTCAAATATAAAAATATAAACAGATGGATAGAAAACAATCATCATGGTAACTATTTTATATTCAATAATCATTAATAGTATTTTGAAATAAGTATCCACGTATTAACGAAATATAATTCACATATAGGTATACTATGGAGTTCTGGTAATATACCATACAGGAAATTGATATCTACTTTACAACAAAATTTTGATAACTGCAGAAATATCTATGTAAAAGGACTGGAAAATAAACAGTGGTTGAAAAAGATATTCCCTAACAATAAAATTATAGAACTCGAATCTGATATGAGATGTCCGCCATTGATCGAGTTGGATTGTAATATCAAAACACAATGCACTTTACATAATCAAAATATTTATAATCCAATCTGTGCAATGAAAAATGTTTGTAAATTGCGTAAATGGTTATTTGAAAGACAAAAACAAGCCAGCCCTATTGGGATTGATACAGTCGATCGATGATTAATACAATTAAGATTAATTATACGAGGAACTATAATACTATTGATATTAAAATAATCTATATAAAATAAACTTATATTATATTATATTATAGTATAATATATTATAGTATCTTATATTATATTATATTATAGTATAGTATATTGTATTGTATTATATTATATTATATTATATTATATTATATTATAGTATATTATATTATATTATAGTATATTATATTATATTATAGTATATTATATTATAGTATATTATATTATATTATATTATATTACATTATAGTATATTATAGTATATTATATTAAAAATAAAATCAATCTATAAATGGAGGAGTTCAGGCAAGCTGACCATCCTCGGCAGAAGTTATCGAGAGACTGCGCTTTTGCTCTCTCTCGCAGCCACTACATCTGGGCTAGAGCTACAATAGCGCTAGTCGGACACTAGCTAAACTATACCTCCCACTCTTACAGACTAGATGCACTGCGCTGCATCTAGTCCCATCTCTCTCGCTCTCTCCGCCGCCGCCGCCGCCGCACTAGCCCCCCTCCCCATCTCTTACATCAGCGTATCTCCGTATATTCCGCTGCTCCCCCCTACCCATCTATGACGGCAGCGGGGCCAGGTCCCCCTAGAGGGGCCAGGTCCCCCCAGGAGCCAGGTCCCCCCAGAGGAGCCAGAACGTACCTAGTACACCTACTTGTGTAACAGATGTATTCTAAAGTAGTTAAACGTTATATGCGACGGTCGGAGTCATGGTCTCTATTGGCACAATTTTTTCTGAACAGGATATAGTTCGGAAGTCAAAACATTCATTCGTGCCATAAAAGGAACATTCTTCCAAGAACAATTTTTTTATTGGAATCTATAGGTAGTAACTCTCTACTCTCTAAAACTGAAACAGTGAAAATTTCACTCGTCTGGCAAGAGACTCTATTTTCCACTTCCGAAACAGTAAAATGATTAGCTTAGAAAAAAGAGAACCAAAATTAATTTTTGATATCCAGTAAATATGCACGGTAAAATAAGTGAAATTCACGTAGTTACTATTTTTGGGAGTGAATATTCATGAAAATCACTAAATGGATCGAGTATTTTGACGATAACTGATAATCCAGTGAAAATTAGCTATTTTTATTAGTGGCTCTTGGTAATGCAATATAATAAGGATAACCACCTATGATACAGTCAAAATTCACTGGTATAAATGAGAAATTTTGGACTTGTAATTATTTTAAATAAAACTTGAATCACTATTAGAAAATTCTGAATTATTAAAATGAAATTTGAGAGCTAAAAATTAATTAAATTGTTAAATTTTAGCATGTTTGATCAAAATTCCGTAAAAGAAATATAAATGAGTTTGTTAAAGAAGCCACTTGTTTGTAGCACGTGTTTGTAGCATTTTAACCTACAAATTTTATCACCTGCCCTACTAGTAGTGTAATGTGGTCCTCGATAATTCGCGACACGTGCAGCTTGAATTTTCTTAGAATCGTGGTATTCTAATCGTAAATCATCTTTAAAATTAAATAATAATTATATAAATTGAAATAATTTCGTTGTATAGAATTTTAAGGCGTACAGTTTCCTGCCGAGGCATTCTGATCAAACACAATATTATTATAAAACAAAGTCTAGGTGTATACAATAAATAATTATTTAAGTATATTTTTGCATGAAATTTATTTTTTCATGAAAATATTACAAATACACTTGTAAAAGCTGCTACGTATTTGCGGTATGCTAACATACAATTTTTAGCACGTGCTCTAGTGTAATTTGTTACTATATTATATGTCGCTGGTTTAACTTTAATCATCTTTTAATCCATTAAGTCCTGAATGGACAAATTTTCACGAAAGTTTTCAAGGCTTATATTTGATATGAAAATGAATTGTTAAAAATATATGTATAAGCGTATTAGTAGGTAAGCTATGCCGATTCTAGAGCATGATGTCATCATCGAAGTAACTTGTATCAATGGCATAGTCTTTCTGACTGAAAACACAAATCTGAAAATCTCTCAGATAGTGATACATCTCCTGTTTGTGACCGTCACAAATTTTGTAAACATTAAATTGAAATAATTTTACTTACACAACATGTCTTTCGATGAGAGAATTGAAGATTTTCATTCATTTCGTTGCTTTATTAAAATACCTATAACATTTTTAATCAGTATGCAACAAAACTAAACCATGAATAATAGCAAATACATTATTTTTTGTTTTAGAATACGATAAGAGAAGCAAAAAAAAATGGCGGTGTAATTGAATTTGGTGGAGAACGTATCAATAGGCAAGGTTTCTACGTAGAGCCAACAATTATTTCAAATTTAAATCCAAAAGATACGGTAGTACAAAATGAAACATTTGCTCCCATAGTTTACGTATTGGAATTCAATACTTTGGAAGAAGCAATTGATATTAATAACGAAGTTAGTCAAGGTTTGAGCAGCGCACTTTTTACAGAAGACATCGGACAACTTTTCAAGGTAAAAATATGTATAATTGTTTTTAAGAATAGTAATTTAAAAATAGCAAATTTAGTAATCATTGTAGTGAATCATTTTACCACATGGAGATTAGAGAGCAATCAAAAAATACGACAATTTTTTTATAATTCAAATAATCAATAAAACAATTTATGCCACTCTGATTTAAAAATTGATCATGATTTTTAAGCTCTTGTGGCGTAATATGCAGTATGATACTGATGCGTAAGAAGATTTATAACTCATGTAACTTTTTTTTGTTACATGATTTGTAACTCATGTAACAAAAAAATAACCACATTCCGCATCCATATTGAATTGTACTGATACAAATAAAGTATAAGTTTTTTCAATAACTAGTAAAGAAAATTATCTTTACTTTGAAATACATACTAGTCGATACCTTTTGGGTCATGTTTTCGGTAACAATAGCAGAAAATAAATTTTTAGTCATTAAAATGTAATTCATGTATCATGATTTTTTCCCATGACTCATATTTTTCCAAATATATAGTTATTCTAAAACTATTTATAGACGTACTATACAAACATAGTATATTTCAAATATATACCTCAATTAGAGTCCATATGATAAAACTCTGCATTGTGTCTTATTGGAGCCTTTTTATCCGCGGTCATCTAAATATAAAAGTAAGTAAGTAGAACAAAACTCTGAAGCACGCCTTCCACTTTTGAATCAAACCATATTTTTTTCAAAATTTTGCTGAGTACATGACTCTGACAATGTGAAATCTCCTTGTAAATCTTTTTGAAACCTTATAAAACGTTACCTATCTAGATAGATTATTGCTTTCTCAAAGAGAAAGCTTTGTCACGGTGTAAATATTAAAATTGAAAATTCCCATGAATTTCCACCACTTACGTGTTTTTGAGTGAGAGAAATATATTTTTAAAAAATGTATATATGTATGTATGTATCTATGTACGCAAAATGTATGTATCCTACGCAAAATTTATCCAAACCATATCTCTGCAACGAATCGACAGAATAAACTTAAATTTTGTGTGCAGACTGATTGGATCGCAACTAAGATCCTATTAGAATTTTGGGACAATGGGCTACTACTTACCGCTCTTTTTTTTAGAATTTATACGAAATTTTGATAATTTTTTCAAAAAACCTACATTTTTCGTCCATATGTATCATAGATGTACAAAATCTAATCCCATATTCTGAAAGATCGTTAAATTGTTTTCAAAAATAGGTCTACTTATTACGATATTATTATTACTGCTGGCTTTTAACCGATTAACGGCAACGCGGACACTTCACAGTCGATTGATATTTTGATCTGTACAAGACCTAAAATTAACTAAATATTATAAAGAGCAACATATTCTTATCTAAAAACCAACCTCAAAATTTTTTCAATCTTCAATAACTTACTCTTTCCAAATGCGTATAGTCTATTAGCATGTATCCCAAATGATATTCATTCGACGTTCCAAGTAAAAAAAGAATGAGTTAAAAATCTTGAACCGTTTGTTAAATGAAGCTGTTTGAATTTTCGAAATGCGTATTTCCTTTTCGATATTTTCCTTCTCTATCCCATATATATAGCTAATTACGCTATATATATAGCTATTATGCTGTATATATAGGCATAGCGCTTCTAATATATAGGTATACCTTTTCCTTGCCGAGCGGCGGCCAGTGGCCCCCGTTCTTTTCTTATATATATATATATATATATATATATTGCGACAAGGCACTCGTAGAGTCGCTTATACAAGCGCCTAGCACAAAGCCATACGTACATACATACGTGTATACGCACGGCAAGGCGAGAATCGAGGCGGCAGGAGCCACACGTGAAACCGCTTAAGGGGAAGGGAAAAGTATTAGGAGAGAGAGAGAGAGATAGTATATTTCTCGTATATTTTATAGTAGGCATTGATACCTACATCTTCGCGCATATAGAGCGCGAAGGAAAGAGAGAGAAACAAAGAGATGCGACAGCGCTAATGAAGACGTTGTCGCGCAAAGGAGAGGAGTGGGGAGTTTTCGGACTCGACGCGTGCCGAAAACTAGACCAGAGCACACGCACCTAGACGCGACTGCAACCGACGCTACCAGCGGCTGGGAGGCCCAGCGCTGCCGCGGGGCTCAACACCTTGCCGCCGCCAGCCTTGCCACCTAGGATCGTCCTAAGGCCAAGTTCTCCGAGGACGAAGGATCAAGCTGTGCTGTCCAAAAAGCTACCCAGCCTCGCTCCCGGCGCCAACGCACCGAGTCCCCGGCCGTCGAGAAGAAGACGTACGACCCAGAGGCCACCGACCAGGAGTCTAGCGTCCGCCGGCAGCACCTGTAAGTGTCGGCTGCACGCCTCTCTCTCTCTCTCTCTCTCTCTCTCTCTCTTGCGCTGATACCCTGGGTCCGTTGTACCCATTGCGCGACCGTAGAGCAGGTTTAGTCCGGGTACGCGCGAACCCAGTCGAGCCTCATAACTCGCCGAGCTCGATCCTCGCCTCGTCGAGCCAATTCAAGGAAGCGCAAACATACAGCGCGAACGTGCGCTCATGTAATATAATTTACAGAATCAACTTACGAGCAAGTGCGCTCTGCTTGCTCGCCTCTATAGTAACGCGGGAGATTCACTTACGCATTCCTCTCCGCGTGTTCTGCACCCAATACCTAGTACCCCCGGATCCCCCCAGTTCGCCGAGGAGAACCTGAGCAGCCGAGCGAAGCCAGGAGGCCGGGTAAGGTTTTTGTGCACTAAGCCCCTCTTGCGTCGCCGGTCGCAAAGCTAGGGGCGACCACGAAGGCTAGCAAGGAGCCACGTCACAATATATATGTATACACACACATACACACACACACACACACACACTAGAGGGGTACCCCCCAGGTCGCTACACTCGCTAACTCCCTTCACTTTAATTTCTAATTTTTGGAAGACCTTTAACTAAGCATTTCAAATCATAATGATTTCACGTTCCTCCTATATTTTCAATCATGACCTTCACCCTCCAACTATGCCGTAGTCTCTATGTAACCATTTACGTATTATATTCACCTATGACTTTGAGCTTTCACCTATCATCTCCAACAACCACCTATTACGTTAAGGGGTTATGCCTGAGTTGAACCTGTAAAAAAGATATTAATAAGTAATAGGCTGAAAAAAATTATTTATTAATAGTATAAAAAAAATCTTTCTCCTACTTCAAATATAGGTATTAAACATATTTTTAACTATTAAAAAAAATTATATATCTGTACTTACATTGTAAACAATTACATGTATGAATCATTAATTTTCAGCACTTTTTTCCCTTTGCCGCAGGATATCTCAGCATCCAGATGATGAATTGACACTAGACAGGATGTAAAATCTTCTGAATATGTTTCTTCACTGCTTGAGTGGAAGACTTTTCTACAAAAAATAAATTTTAAATATTTAGTAACTTATAAGATGATTATATCAGTAATTATAGTGACTATTACATATATTCACATACGCAACATTGACTTTTACCTTGTATTAGTCAATTCTGCTCCATTCAAGCAGTGAAGAAACATATTAAGAAGATTTTCCATCCTGTCTGGTGTCAATTGATCATCTGGATGCTAAGATATCCTGCGGCAAAGGACCTAAAATCATAAAAATGGCAAAACTGAGAAAAATGCATTTAAAGTTTATCAAGATACTTATGTATACATTTTTTGATTTTTTTGAATTTTAACTGAGGCATAACCCCTTAAGTCATAATCCACCTATCACCTGCACCCACGACCTATCACCTCCAAATATATCCCTAAACCTCCATCTATTGTCTCTACCCTTTACCTATCGTTTACGCCCTTCTCTTGTCGCCTACATCCTCTACCTACCCCTCGAATCATGATAACTTAACTCTCCATCTATCGCCTCCAATCATGATTCCTTCACCCTTCACTTATCGCCTTCAATCGTTATCCCCTCACCCTCCATCTTTTATCATCGCATATTATCAACACTCTCAAGTAATTATTTCCAATCATAATATTTTTATGCTCCTTCCATCCCTCGTGCCCCTAGAAACTTCACCCTTCACCTCTTGCGCCTATTTATTACCTTCAACCTCCACCTATGATTTTCACGTTTCACCTTTCCTCGTCACAAATAATCTCGAGCTTCCACCTATCATTTCCAATCATTACCCCTTCACTTCCACCTATTACCTCTACCTATAGTCAACACCCTAAACTATCATTTTCAATCGTAATGATTTTACCTTCCTCTTATCCCTCGACGGTGTACTTAGCACGTCCATATTCCACCTATTGCTTCCATTCGTGATCTTACTATTCCTATAACTTTCAACCTCTATATACGATCTCAACCTATCACCGCCACCCACGATCTAAAGCCTCTACCTATCGCCTTCAATTATGTCCTTGAGCCTCCGCATATCGCTTTTAATTGTATCCTCCCATCTCTCTGTGGTCTCCAGCCTCCACCTATAGTACCATCCTCTACTTATAGCTTTCAATCAAAACTCTTCACTTCCACTTATTCCTTCAAGGGGACAAAATGCCCCTATTCCCTGGAAAATAAAATAATTTATAAAATTATAATTATTGTTATAAGATAATAGTTAATTTTTATGTTAAAATAAAATAATATTAACTTTCATTTGCTGTCTTAGAATTCAAATTTCAAACATCCCAACTATATCTAGATTCCGTTGACTATGATATGGATATTTTCAGTTACCTTAAAATTTTAGACGAACAAATGGGTTTAGGGACCTGGTACGTAAGGAAAACTGTTTTAAGAAGTCATTTTCACGTGAGTATAGGGATTTTTAATTCAAGGCATAGAAAGTTTTTACCCAAAAAAACTTAATTTTTTAAATTATACTGGTTAATTTTCATACATTTTGTTCTCAAACATTTTTTCTAAGACTTTAATTGAAAATCCCCACTCTAACATGACAGCTTTTTAAAACATTTTCTACTTTGTCCTATGACCCTAAACCCATTCGTTAGTTTGAAATCTTACGGTAACTGGAAAGATCACTATTTTTTAGTGTATTTCGACTTTTCAGAATTATCAAAACCCGGTGACTATTAAAAGTGTATGTATACTTTATAAAATAGTAAAAAGTTTACTGCTTCAATTTATGACTATTGACTATTAGAAGTAGATGATGACTGTCTAAGCAGTGAATATGAAAGTTCTAAATAGTTAATAGCAACTATTCTAAATGGTTAATAGTTAGTAGTTGAAAAGTCAATATTAACGTTTTAAGCAGTTAAAATCCGCTTTTTTATTTTGATTTTATATTAAATATTCAATATTCGTTTTTTGAATATTTCGACTTATATACGTGAATATTAAAATTATATATAAATTTTGTTTATTATTAACTCTCCAACCATCCCTGCAGCCACCGACATAACCCTCCACCCACCTCTGAAGCCTTCCACGCAACCTTCTTCTCATTCCCGTAGCTACCCACGCAAACTTCTACCCATCTCAGCAGCCACATACGCAACTCAACCCTCGCAACACTCCGCCCATCCCTGGAGCAATCCTACACTCAATTTTAAAGCCATCCATGCGAGCCAACCCTACACCTATCCACGAAACCACCCACCCAATATTTTACCAATCTACGGAGCCCATCTATCTACAATTCCATCTATCGAGACACCCGCGAATCTACCCATGCAATCATCTACACATCTAATCCAATACACGCACCTACCCAATCACCTATCTTCCAATAAAGAGTCATACCTAAAATAGTGCACAAAATTTACAAACATATTTTTCGACCCCACCCCCTTTGCTCTTCTCCACTTACCTCCCACAAAAAATGATGCAGTACATGCGTACATGTAAATAATAGCCATAACTTAAAGCCTAGTTATCAACTAGTGGCTGTAGTTTTTCATCAATCCGTGGCATGCAATTTCACCGTATTGTGGTGGCGATATGATAAAATCCCGATGAATGAATTCGCATCATATTAACTCACCATATTATGATCTTATTACGGTCACAATATGTTATGTGGTTCATAACCTTCAAGTCAATTTGTTGTTGTGAAGCCACACACATTGAATTTGAATAAGACATAATTTTGTTTACAAATACCTGTCGAATTATTGAGAAACAGATTACATTGGTAGTTTCAGTTTAACAGTCTATATTAAACTTTATACTGTAGACTTTATGGCTTTAGCGTCAAAATATACAGGTAAGTATCAATATTAATAAACATTAACTAAGTAATATTAACTAACTAATATTAATTAGTTAATACATATTAACTATTTTACTGCTGAGCATCAATGTGCTGTTATGCAGGGTTATGCCTGAGTTAAACCTGTAAAAAAGACATTAACAAATAATAGGCTGAAAAAAATTATTTATTAATAGTATAAAAAAATCTTTCTCCTACTTAAAATGTAAGTATTAAACATATTTTTAACTATTTTTAAAAAATTATATATTTATACTTACATTTTCAGCTCTTTTTTCCCCTTGCCACAAGAAATATCAGCATCTGTGTAATGAATTGAGACCAGACAGCATGAAAAATCTTCTCAACATATTTCTTCACTGCTTGAACGGTAGACTATTCTAAAAAGTATAAATTTTAAATATTTAGTAACACATACGTTGATAATATTACTAATTATAGTGAATATTACATATGTTTACATAGGTAACATTGACTTTCCCCTTGTGTTAGTCAACTCTGCTATGTTCATGCCATGAAGAAAGGTATCCTGGAATTTTCCACAAAATTTCAGCCTGATTTATCTCATAGTTGCTGAGAAAACCTGCGGCAAAGGACAAAATAGAAAAACTAAGAAAAATGCATTTAAAGTTTATACAAGATACTTATGTATATTTACCAAGTAGTACTTACATGAACTGCTTAGCATATTTTTTTTATATTTTGGCATTAAATACACAGTTATTAAGGTATATGTGAAGACCCGGATGCTGTACATGTTGATATACGAGTATCAAAAGCTGAAATTGAAATGTAAGTTTTTGATACGCATTCACAGTCAGCATATTTTACATGAATATAATTTTTGTCATTGCTTACCTACTCTTCTCATGCACATGAGATTCATCATAGTCCATATACCTAAAAATAAGGAATACACTCACAAAGAACAGATTCTTCAAAAATAATATGTTGTTTATAGTCCAAAACACTTATCTAAATTTGAACACCAGTGAGACTTAGAAGTTATCACAACAGCACAATATCCAGCTTACAGCTAGACTACAGACAGCAGATGAAAAACAGCTGTCTGAATTCTGAATGAAAATTCGACTAGGTCGGTAAAACAGTGATTTTCATTTCCATATTCTGTAAGGTGCCATGTTTTTAGGTGGAAATTTAAATTTGCATGTATGTCTTTTACCCCTTTATAAGTTTGATTAAGAAATTACAAGACTAAATTTAAATTCGAAATTTATTTTATTTTGAACATTCAAAATAAAAACAATTTATGATTTTATGAAAATTAGCTATTCATAGTATGTAATGATTCAGTAAATAATTTGTGCTTTTTTTTAAATAAAATTGCGTTTTCAAAAGGAGTTTATAAACACATTTAATGTTACATTTTCTATAGCAACACAATTGTTTTGAATAATCAAAAGCGCTATAAGACAAAATATGAATAATAAGTAATTTTGAAAAATTGTATGTCTTTAGTATTTTGCTTATAACTTTGTAACGGAATTTGTTCGCTTCAGAGAATGCGTGCAAAGGTTCGAAAAAATCAGTGAGTGTAAATCGGGTAAAATTTCATATATTTAAGGGTATCTAGAAAGGTTTCGGTCTTTTCAGAGCCAAGTACAGACGCATATACAAAAAAAGGATTCCTTCAAGAACTTTCGCCGCGCTCGGACTTCTCGTCCGAAAGCTATGAAAATTCGATGCTGCATTGCGCTTTTCTCGAAGTACGTCATGCGCCGCCACATGTTTAGGATTACGCGCGGACGGCGCGGTCCTCTCGGCTTTCCTTCGGGAAAGCGCTTTCGCTCGCTCGCTGGTGTCGCAGTGGCTCTATATAAAAAATATAATTTACGCGTTTCTTCCTCTCGCAGTGGTCCAAGCATAGCCTGTGATGTGGGAAACACTCGGCGTGTTTGTTGCGTCGAGAAAACCCACACCGAGAGAAAGAATTACAATCTTTCGGCGCATATAGTAATCCTAACCGTGCACTACCAACAACTGTTTGTCATACCTCGCATTAGGCCGCACCTCTTCAGGCGTACCTCTCTCGGATACGACTTCTCTATGGCCCCCAGAGCACGAGAGAGACACTTCGCCCCTCTCGCCTAAGGGCCAGTGTAGCGCCTCCTCTTATAAGTCGTGATTACTGCGTTTCACATCGACTATGGAGGTATAGCGGCAATCACAGATATTTAGACTGTGACCCGCGAGCCTGCACTACGGTATCTATAGTACGTTTTTTCGAGCAAAAAGGATTTCAGCAGCATATTCTACAGTAAATTTGACATAAAAAAATCAAATAAAAAAAATTTTGATTTTTTTGAAATTGATCTCAGGCATAACCCCTCAAATTAGTGACTATATTAACAATTTTAACATGACAGTTTTCACTATGAGTAATAGAGATAATAATTTAGTAAAAATTAGTTGAATATTGACTATTTGAAAAATAGGCATCAATGACATTAAATTAGTGACTATTCGCTATTTTAGAATGACAGTAATTTTCACTATGAATAACAGTTTAATTTTCACCGGTAAAAATAGATGAATATTCACTATTTGACTAGTCAGCATTCAATCTCTTGTTAAATTAGTGACTATTCAGTATTAAAACATGACAGTACATAATAGTTTAATTTTCACTGGTAAAAATTAATTGAATGTTCACTATTTCACTAGACGGCATCAATTTATCTGCTAAAATATTGACTATTAACAACTTTATTAGTGAAAAGTGGCTTCACTAGCAAAAATAGTAAAATGTTCACTGTTTTACATTTACAGAGTACTTTTAACGTAAAAGTTAACGTTGTCTTATAACAATAATTATAGTTTTATAAATCTTGTATTATTCGTTAGCGAAAGTGGCACATCTGGCGGACAACCATGAAAGCTATGAAAAATAGACTAAGCAGACGACTATGCTATGCAGACTAGTGTTTTTTTAACCTGTATTCCTATATAAAGCATTTACATAAACATGTCGTTAGAAGGAAATAAAAAAATTATCACAAAATGTGCTATAAAAGGGTGTAAAACCTACGCAAATTCAAGAATACCTTCACATAAGTTTCCTGTAGAAGAAACGATGCTTTTAAAATGGTTAGAAGCCACAAATATTAAGTGTGTATCTTTGTACACACTTGTATGTGGTTTACACTTCAAACCATGTGATTATAAAAATTTTCGTGAGTCAATAAATATCTACAAATATATATCTATACATAAATAATTGTTGCCAAGTTAATTAAAAAATAATTTTATTTTAGAAGCTAAAACCAAAAGACTCAAATCGGATGCTGTACCATCTTTACATGTACTGCATGACCATATCTTAGATGGTGACCTTTTTGAAAGTGATTTTATCGAAGAGAATTCTTCTAGTAACACAACCGAAGCTACTTTTGAGTGTGAAAGTAAAAGTGTTGAAAGTGATATAGACAAACTTATGAATCTACAACGTACCAGAAATCTTGATAATGTTATCCAAGCATTAAGGGGATCCGATAGCCACTAATGACCCGTCACTAACGGTACGATCAAGAAGTACTGAAATCGAATAAATATAAGGAATTACGCAAATTCAAGATATACTTGCCCTTCGTCTCGGTATTACCTATCGGCATACACGGTTTGGAATCAAAATGTTCAGGTATTGGGGAGAAAAATGCGAACGAAAATCAGTAGCCGTAACCTGACGTAACTGATTTTCGTTCGCATTTTTCTTCCCAATACCTGAACATTTTGATTCCAAACCGTGTATGCCGATAGGTAATACCAAGACGAAGGGCAAGTATATCTTGAATTTGCGTAATTCCTTATATTTATTCGATCTTAGCACTTCTTTATCGTACCGTTAGTGACGGGTCATTAGTGGCTATCGGATCCCCTTAAGAGAAGACATAACAATAGATAAAAGTGTTCAAACTGAAACGATTCCAAAAATACATAAGGAAGTTGAAAATGAAACACAAAGTTTTCTAGAACAGTTAAAAGCAGACGAAAATCTACATAGTTTTACTGGTATAAAACATGCAATTCTTGATGCTTTAGTTGCAGGTGTAAACTAAATCGAGGAAACTAGAGCAAAAAAACAATTATTGTCAATATGATAAAAAATTGTGATGACATTGTGCAAACTTCGACTAGGCTATGTTAACATATCAATGCTTAGCAGTGTTACTCAAAGTTTCGAAAACAACTGTTCATAATTATTTTATAGAGACAATACATCAATTAGTATGGGTTTTAGAAGAGAGTGTGTATTTACCAACTAAAGATGAAGTTCAAGAAAACTTACCTACTTGCTTCAAAAATTTTAAAAACACAAGAATTGTTCTAGATTGTACATAGGTTGTCGTGCAAAATTCAAAATGTTTACAGTGTAGAATAAAAATGTATTCACACTATAAAAGCAAGCTAACTCTGAAATTTCTCATTGGAATAGCACCTTCTGGCTTAATTACGTATTGTAGCAAAGCCTATGGAGACAGAGCTTCAGATAAGTCTTTGTTCATTCAAAGTAATCTTTTAAAAGAACTTATTCCTGGTGAAGATGCGATAATGGTGGACAAAGGATTCCTTATTAAAAATGAATGTGAAGAGTGCGCAAGATCGAATTAATAAGGCCAGCATTTGCTGAGAAAAATCAACAAATGACCAAAGAAAACAGCTTACAAACAAAAGGAATTGCTGCAGCAAGGGAGCGCGTTGAGAGGTCTATTCAAAGACTAAAAACTTTTGATTTTCTACGGTCAACGATAGATTGGGACATGACAAAATATATTAGTGAAATAATGATCATAATATGTGGACTTGTTAATTTAAGTCGACCAATCATAAATAAAACTAAATTTTCTATTCCATAACTCAATGGTAGCTAAATATTTTTTATTAATAAATGAAAAACCAGAAAATTTTAATTTAATTTATTTATTGACATTTTCTTTATTTTTAGTAACATTAGCCATTAGCCAAGGTAAAATGTTAACAAAATAACATTCAGATAAAGTTCTTATCATTTCTTTTATAGAAATATCATCTCTGTATACGTCAACATGAATCATTACATGAATCATTATCACTTTTATAAATCACAAAATCACATTTCTCAAGCTCCAGTAATGCCAAACCTAACTGTATTTGCCCGTAATATTGATGACAAACTTTTGGTTTTGGTACATCGTTTTCAAAATATAAATATGGAGCAGTTTTTATTAAATCGTTTTCCTGTAATTTTATTTGGATTTTTCGGGCACTTGATTTCAATCAGACAATTGTTTGCAAACCATCAGGACTAAAAATAAACCATAGAGAGGTTTTCAAAATTAATAAACTCATATCATGCACTCGAGTACCAGTTTTTTTTAAAAAGCTGCTTTAGCTTTGGATTCTCCCTCTTGACATCTTAAGGTATGTACTTTTTGTCCCACTGATCTTTTTCACAATGTCCACATTTCATGTAAATAAAAATACTATAACAAATAGAAACGGTTATCCTTAGGTTTCTCTCTTCGTACCAGGTTCTACTATTTTGTTTTATGGTACTTACAAAGATTTCAGTTGCTTTCTTAATATTTAAACAAATATAATTATTATAATAGAAACATTGATCTCGACTAGGTAAATTGACTTTCCAATCCTCTAAATATTTTTCCCACATACAATTATATAATAGACTTAATATTTCTTTAGGTACTTCGTTTTGATGAAAACCATATATTGTGTTTAAATCACATATCACAGCTAATTTATCTTTATTTATAGTATTTATTTAGATTTTTAGTGTTCTTTCAGGTAAAGAAACAGTGGGTGGATGATCTTGATTTTGTAAACTTGATCCGAGGCTTGATCTGTAACACTAAACATGCTGACCTATTTCGGATTCTGAATCAGCTTCACTGAATATTGTAAATAACTGCTTTCTAATTTCAGGAGTTTTTTTACAATTTTCTTCTACCTGTTTTTCATGACAAAATGTATGGAAGGGTTCTGCTGCATGATTATCATTTATCGTCTGCTTTATTTCCCTCCACTGTTGCTTTAAATCCGTGCATCTAATCTCTTCAATATTATCTTTTGTTTTTCTACTTATGATATAAATGATTTTAATTCATGATTCAAAAAGAAAAACACTACAACTTACCTGTTCAAAAACAATAAAGCACCCACTATATGTTTACAGGATCCACTATTGCCGGCTTGGCAAGAGCAATGCGCATTTATATTTTTTTCATTTTGTACATTTATTATTTTAATATTTATTTCATGCGGATAACTTGTTAGAGAACTAGATTGCAAACATAAAGCAAAATATTTGTCTGTATTTTACATGTTATTATAAACTCCACACAATAATATGTGGTTTGAATTTAAAATAAGACATCCCTCGTGAAAAGGTCTGTTTGAGCGTATTTCAAAATTCAGCAAGTCTTAATGACGGAGGGCCACGCCCGTATATTAGTTCAGTTCAATTACGAATATCTAGTAATTGCATCCCGCCACACCTCCTAAATAATCCCGAGATATATGCACACTTTATGATCATGGAAAAATCCCCAAAATCCCCTGTAATAGTTCTGGGAAATACCTCGTAAAAGGCTCCTTAGCGAACAGTTCGAAAATTGTAAAATCTTGCGCAAATCAAAATGCATTTGTAAGCTCCACCTCGCGCCTAGACCAATCAGCAACGATTGGGCCTTACCGAGGGCTGAGACTTGATTCGAAGTAGGAAGCATCCTTCTCTTCAAATACTTCGCATGAATTTATTTTGTCAGATACAATTTAACAGTCGTCGTGAGCGGAACTCTCCCATCTCAAGCGAGAGTCCGCTTCTCATAGCTCTACCATCCGATCCGTTGTAAAATTTTAAAAGCGAAAATAAATAAGTTTAAGAACTAACAACACAGGTCGTTCTCTTTGAATAATATTTGAGACGCTCCACAACAAGGTCTACTACTCCCATTCACATATTTGATAAGCTCAAAAATCTCCATGATTGCACTTGCCATTCCGCTTTTTACCAAATCTTCTTTACGTACTTAACATCACATACTCTTAACATGTTTGAACTTGCCGCCCTTACCACGTGACCTTCGTCTATTTTTCAAGTCCAGCGGTAGCGCCACCTTGCGAGACTTGAACTAACGAATATTCAGCGACGACCGTGTACCGTGTCCCGTGTCCCATGTCTCCTGTGCCTATTCTTTTAGAATTACTTAATCTTTTTTTTACGGATAACGCTTTATCTACACTCACATATTTGTATGCACACCTAGTGCACGGTCTCGAGGATGATTTCCCCTCATCCTGCAGGTCTCCCTGACACCTGGACATCATATCCAGGAGTTGTTTAGTTTAACGTATTTTTATATTTTTGTTGTATGTTGACAGCGTCTCCAGGAAATTTTTGGTTTTTTAAGGAAATACTAATGTCTACTTAGAGGATGTACTCAAGGACGATTTTCCGTCATCCTTGATGTCACCTTTACAGCTGGTCATCGTATCCAGGGAATTTTTAGTTTTTTATGGAAATATTAGTGTGTACTTAGAAGATGTACTCAAAGATGATTACCCGTCATCTTGGAGGTCACCTTGATAATTGGACACCGTCTCCAAGAGGTTTTATAGTTCTTTATGGAAATATTAATGTGTACTTAGAAGATGTACTTAAAGATGATTTTCCGTCATCATTGATGTCACCCTTACATCTGGTCATCGTCTGCAGGGAAGTTTTAGATCTTTTAGAAAATATTAATTTGTACTTGGAGGATGTACTCGAGGATGATTTCTCATCATCCTGGATGTCACGATAACACCTTGACATCGTCTCCACGGGAAGTTTTATATCTTTTAGAAAATATTAATGTGTACTTAGAGGATGTGCTCGAGGATGATTTTCCATCATCCTGGGTGTCACCCTTATGCCTGGTCATCGTCTCCAGGGAATTTTCAGTTTTTTAAGGTAATATTATTGTGTACTTACAAGATGTACTCAAAGTTGAATTCTCGTCATCCTGGAGGTTACCCTTACACCTGGTCATCATCTCCAGCGACTTTCAGATTTATAAGGAAATATTAATGTGTACTTAGAGGATGTACTTGTAAGGTCCCGCGATTGATTCATTTATTTCGACATGTATAACGTGTGACTTGTGTGGATGTGTGTGAGTACGCTGACGGTAGTTATATTGCAATGTACCAGCCTCGTGCGCTGGTTGAGCAATGGTATGACCGGATTTTCGGGCGTTTTAAGATCAGTTCAGAATTTTCATATGTGTCACCGCGTTTATACTTTTGTAATCCTTCTTTCGGTGGCGAGTGTTGATTGGCTGCGGGTATCCCTACAATTAAATTATTAAGCTACTGTCTGATCGGAGGTCAAGTCTTTATAAACCCACGACTCCATGAGCGCAGCGCCTTTTACGACCAGACCAGGTACCGGTGTGCGTCTAACCTCGTCATACGACTTGCTGCTGAAGACTAGCCGTCTACTTGGAGTTGCTACAGAAGGATATACACAAGACCGTAAGAGGGTGTCTAAGGTACTACCTGTAAGCTATCGGAGGGCCTAGAAATCCACTGAACTCTGCAGGCAAGCTGGCATATTTACTCCGGTTGAAAGTATATTACGACCATAGTACACTGCGACGAAAGGACCGCCAATCATATCTGGCGTGAGTGGGTGAAGCCGCAGCTTAGACAAGTTTATTCTCTTGCCTCGACAAGCTCGTGTAGTGTAAGCCATTAACACTCGCTAAAGAAAGAAGGATGCTTCAATCAACGGCGCGTGTTATAAACGTAAGTTAATTATAACACATTATTAAGAACTCGCGAATGACTGTAATTGTAAAGAATACGAACTTAGACTAGCAAAGTACGATTGTGAGAGTGAATACCCTTTATAAATCCTGAAGTCTCTGCCTGGACGCCAAATAAAAATATAACAAAGAATATAAATACCTAAAGACGTAAGATTTATTTAAACTAACATAGACGCCCTTCAAGTACTAACTAAACCCTTATTGACTAAGCGTATAGACTAGATTTAAGCAGGAGGACTTAGAGATGTCCGCAGACTTTGCTTGTTCATAAAGCAGCCATCAGCAGTCCGCGCTTTCGGAGCGTGTCCGCACTTTCCAGCATTGTGTCCGCAATAGAGCATATCGTGTCCGCAGACTATAAGCCAACGTCTTCATTGCCAGCAGAAGCGACCGCGGACATACTCGTGTCCGCACAACAAAACCGTAAATACTCAACGTCGTGTCCGCGATTCTGCTCGCATCCGCATTTTGCTAGACCGTGTCCGCTGACTTGGTAAGCGCGTCCGCTAATATTGGCAAGGTCCACATAAACGGACTTAGAGTAAAACAAAGGTAAGGGGAACTTCGTGGACCAAAATAAGGGTCAACGACACAATTGCCCTTTTTAAATTTATTTATGAATCATTTATCCTGCAATATAAGATCCCGATCAAAGACAACCTCCTAAATAAATATAATTATTTGTTCGGCCCTTACGTACTCATCGATCATTTCCTGTCATCCTAGAGGTCACCCTGACACCTTGACATCGTGTCCAGGGAATTTTTAGTTTTTTATGGAAATGTTAGTGTGTGCTTAAAGGATGTACTTAAAGATGATTTTGCGTCGTCCTTGATGTCACACTTACACCTGGACATCGTCTCCAGGGAATTTTTAGTTTTTTATGGAAATATTAGTGTGTACTTAGAGAATTTACTCGAGGATGATTTCCCGTCATCCTGGATGTTATGTTGACAACTGGTCATCGCCTCCAGGGGAGTTTTAGTTCTTTAAGGAAATAATAATGTGTACTTGGAAGATGTGCTTAAAGATGATTTTCTGTCACCCTGATACTTGATGTCACCCTTACACCTGGTCATCGTCTCCAGGAGAGTTTTAGTTCTATTAGGAAATATTAATCCACAAAAAACCTTTTCAAGGTAAATGGCTGGCTAGTATAAGGTTGTTTCTTTAGGTAAAAATTAAAAATAAATTTCAAACTCTTAATAACATAAAGTTAATTTTCGAACTCTCAATAACTCATATGTGGTCAAAACTGAAAGTGCTTTTTCTATATATCTATTTCATTATGTAAATTTAAATTTCATTTTCAACTCTCGATAACCTTTATATAGCCAAAATCCTAAGTATCTTATTCTGACGGTCATTTCATTATATAAATTAAAGATTTAGATTAGATGATTGAGGCTTTATTGTATACGGTTATTATTACTTCCCTTACTAAAGAGTGATAAAAATAGTGTTTATAAAACAGTGATTAAGAAGGTATTTATAATTAGTTTAAAAAATAATTATGATATATGCGTAAAGATCTTTGCGCTAAGGATCTATTGGACAGACTACCATTTCCTTTGGGTCAATTCTCTATATAATATAACCATTTTATAAATTTCAATTTGAATTTTATTAAAAGAAAGTTGTAATATCAATAAATAAGTTGGAAAGTTTCTTTATAAAAAGCAATAGTTTTGAAAAAAATAAATGAGCGTTTAAATGGGGGAAGGAATATCAATGTATATGTATATCTCTAAAAAAAACCTTTCTAAAAGGTAAAATCTAGGCAAGTATAAGTTTCTATTATTTTAAACAAAATAAATTCCTAAAAATATTTAAAAACAAGTTATGACAATTTCACAAATTTAAAGTATTGAAAGTTGTGAAATCAGAAAAAAATTTGTCAAGTATTTATTATTTTTTAATCCAAACAAATATATAGTTTAAAACAGGTGCCAAATAAATGCTAATGAAAGTAGAGAAATCAATAAAATATGGTCAAGTATTAAAATTTAAGGTACAATAATAAAGTACAAATTATTTACAAGCAGGTTACAAATTGTGCTAAATAATACAAAGTCTTAAACTTAAGTTGCATTTTTTAATTATTTTTCTAATGCATACTTGCCGTCCCGTTGTCTCAGTATTTAAATCTTCATTTGATCTATAGAATATAGGGAATAACAGTAATTTAAAAAAATGTTTAATATTTGTAAAGCTTGCGAAGAATTTTGATTCTTGCACGCTGCACTCAAACGTACGAAATAATAAATTTAGTTATGTTCGCGTTTTTTGAAGCCTCAGTAACAATCTCGCAAATAAAATTTAAAATATTATCAGAACATGGAGTTGCTAGTTATAGCCGTGAATTGAAATTTGAAAATAAATAAAAACATGCATATATTGCAAATAGTGTTAAATAAAAGTTTATAGTAACCCAAAATATATGTAAAACAAAGTGACATTTTAGCTATATTTACTTCAACTATGAATGCACACTTAATAAAATAACTTAAGCACATAACCTCACTTTTTAAGCAAATTTAATATAATATTTTTGTGTAATTGCGAATTCGATAAAATTTAACGGCAGTTATATGGCAGTGTAGGGGGTGGCAACATGTCATATGCCACTGTATATGCCACTTCTGCAAATCACCCATATGCCTTCCCTGCAGAGCTTCGGTCGGTATGTATACGAAGTGCTATGCCGATGTATAGAACGTAGCAGCTACATAATAGTTAGCTATATGTATAGGGATGGAGAAGGAAAATCTCCGGAAGGCAATAGGAGAAGAGGACCCGGCGACGAAAACGACGGGGGGCCGCAGGCCGCCGCCCGGCAAGGAAAGCATATACCTATATATACGAAGCGCTATGCCTAGATATACAGCGTAGTAGCTATATATACACTGTAGTTAGTATGAAGCGCTATACCTATATATACAGCGGAGTAGCTGTATATACGTCTTAGTTAGCTATATATATGGGATGGAGAAGGAAAATCTTCGAAAAGGAAATACGCACTCCGAAAATTCAAACAGCTTTATTTAACGAACGGTTAAATATTTTTAGCTGATTCTTTTTTTATATGAAACGTCGAATCAATATCATTTAGAATGTATGCTAATAAAATGCATTGCGTTTGATAAACTTAAGTTATTGTCGATGGAACTACTATAACCCTATAACTACTAAGTAATATTCATAAAGGCGTTAATTATTATTTTTATTTAAGCAAACACAAAACATGTTGAATAAAATAATAGATATAATACAAAAATATAAGTTTATTCGTGTTATCATTTTCATAAAAAATTATGTTCTTAAATAATTTTATGACATGATAAATGTGCTAATAATAGGTGGTAATATCATGTGTTTGTCCTAATTTATAATGTAATATAACAAGATTGTTTCGCTGCCTGAAAAATTAGAATTATAAAATTAATTAATTTTTATTATTTCCTTTTTCTGTTGTCACTTGTGGAAGCACCAAGCGGATGTACACTATACTCTAGTATATTGATACAGTAAATGTGTTGTTATTCTTATTCCATCAAAATGTATAACATGTTTTCAGGACGATTATTTATAATTAAATATGAGATTTAAATATTCTGTTATTAACTTATTAGGTATCATCCTCTTCATTAAAAAAAAGAATAATTTTCCATACAACAAATCTATCTCACATGTTTAAAAAATCAGGAACAATTTCTATCATGTAGAACATAATTTTTTTATGGAAAGTCTTGCCGCCCGTCCTATCATACATAAAGATGGATATCATCTTCAAGTTACGCATGGTTAACCAAAGTAATTCACAGTTAACGAAACATCGTTGCAAATTCTTAAGCAACCGATGTTTCATTCATTATGTGTTCACTAACATTCTTATTAAATTTTTTAAGAAATGAAACTTAATTTCGTGATAATTGAAATATATACAAATACTCAATTTTTGACATATCTTTGACAGTAATTAGTTATTATTAACAAAAGATTACAGGAAAACATGTTATGAAATTAATTTCTATTTCTAAAGTTGGGAAATAAATGAAGCTGAAAAATATTTTTTCAGTTTATAAATTTAGTTTTAAATGTACACTTAATTAAGAAATAAAATTGCAACTATCATTTGAGGCAATTCTGACAATTTAACAGAAATATTTTGAATAGCACCAATTACAGGATAATATAGCATTTTCAATATTATCGTCTGTGCCTTATTTAAAATCTATTACAGCTAGAAGGCTGAAATTTGGTATACGAATTGGTTTTAACATTTTAAAAAAATACGTGCAATTAACTGTATCTAAAAACTGATAATTTTGATTTTCATATTGATACTTATAATTATACATTTCAGTATAGACAGTTAAACTAAAACTACCAATGCAATCTCTTTTTCATTTTTTAAGTAGGCATTTGTCTAACGAATAAACATTTTAAAGTTATGAGGCATTCAATATTAATTAATCCCTATGATTAATTGAATCAAACACGTTACCTTAATAATGATCAAATCTTGTGGCGTAGGTAGCATAATCTTTGAATCAAAATAAGAACAAGCTTACTCTGAACCTGTTATTATTCTAAACTTAATAATAAATTTTCCTTTGATAAAAATACTTTTCACTTCACCAGCTTGTCACAGGAATTCCAATTGTATATAACCTGACAGTTGCATAACCTCCCAATAGAAATAGGAAAACATCGACTGCAAATTCTGTAAAAACTTTCTTCGATACTTAAACGATGAAAATAAAACACTTTCAGTAGCTTGTCACATGGAAAAATAGAAACTTTCCGGCATGAAAAATCATTAAAACTTTACACTTCACTAGCTTGTCATCACAAGAAAATCCTTGTATCCTGATAGTTGTATATACCCGAATAGAAATGAATTTAAGGGGAACATAAAGACCGGATGAGACGTTGAGCAGGTCCGCATCCGTACGCCGTATCCGGACCGTAATCAGGCTTAAGATACCGCGGCTTAAGATACCCGAATTTGATATCAGGCTTATATCAGGTGCTAATCAGCTGCGCCTGAAGTAAAATACGTTTCTTATCGAGACTTTACTTCAGGGTTGATCAGCACTATGTCAGGCTCTTATACGTAGATGAACTCACATGATTAATAAGAGCCTGATCAGTGCCTGATAAGAGCCTGAACTTTTATATTAATAAATAAGGGATTTTGTAATCTACTAAATAAAATTTAACGCTTTTTTTAAATAAATTTTTCTTTATTTTGTATTAATAATTTTTTCTTAAATTAAAGAATACTTATAAAATTGAACAAATAATAATATTTAAGAATTACAATGTATGTAACAAATTTCTTCAAGGTACTTTTTCTTGAACAGATTTTAATCAATACCATTTTAATCAATAGCAGAGTTATTTAATGCAAGTCTGGATCGTTTCATCCTGTGCCCATCCCAATCTTGGATATTGTTAATAATGGTGCCAACGGTTTGACACAGCATACCGTCTTCGATAATTTTTTTTGCATTAAATGCATGCATAAGTGAATCTGAAATAAATAATATAATAAATAACAATATAATAAATAAATTATTAAAAAAGTAAAGGAAGTGTAATAATAAAGTTTAATACAATACTTTTTAGGCAAGTATAAAAATTTGTAAGCCTGAAAATTGGCTTATTTGATTTTAATCGTTGAGCAGTTTGAGCAATAATAATTTCTTTGGACAACAATTTTCGAAATAATTTTGTAACCTCTTCTGTAAAATCATTACTTTCTGTATTTATTGTACAGATAATGTATGACTTCTGAAAAAAAATTTTTAATTTGAATTAAAACAAAATTGATAAATTTAATTAATAATACAAATGAAATATTGAATTCTACTTACCAAATCTTTATACATATTAGTCTCAAGTGTGAGGTTTTGATTAAAATTATCAAAATCCGATAATTTTTGCAGTGGAAGATTAATATTATATTTATTGGAAAACGTTGCCAATGACATAATGGTTTCACTTTCAGAAAAATTCCTGTGATCTACTGCCCACGTTTTCATTTCTATAACATCTCGTTCTACATTTTTTAAAATTGCATGATTTGACAGTATCTTCTCCTCCAAATCTATACAACAAAAATTATTATTAGACAAGAAAAGATTAAATTGTAAATAAAATTGTAAATAAAAACAAACTCACAAGTTAATTTAGCGTTCTGACCGATTATCAGCTGTACCATTTCATCAAAATCTTTTTTGGTAACGAGTGCTAATCCATAATCCATAGTTGTATTATCAGGTAAAACTTCATCTAGAGAGCCATTGGCCAATTTGATTGCATCTGTCTCAAATTCTAATTCTGCATTATCTATACCTTAAAAATAAAATAAATATTTTTAATAATAAGACAATTTAATTTTTAAAACTTAAAAATATTACCATTCGATTGGCTGGTATTGGGTAAAGCTGGTATATGACTATGAAGAGTGCGAATCTCTACTGATTTATCAGTTTTCAAAAGTAGCTAATCATTCAGATGGCTTTCGATGCCATTAACATTTTCAGAAACTGAATTAACTGTTACTTCAGATGCAATTTCAGATGGCATGCTGCTACGTACATCATCTACAGTTAAATTATCTGATATGTCTGTGTCGAAATAGTTTGTCACAAAATGTGTACTTATAGCCACTTGTGTACTCTGCGTCAGGTCCAAAGTGTCCACATTTGCATTTTCAGTTTTAGCAGGATCATTACTGACATCTTCTGTGGCAGATAAATTAGGAATATTTTTGATTATATCTTCTATATCTGCAAGGTAAAATTCATAGTTTGAATTATAAAAATTATAATTTTAAATCTCAAATATTTAAAATATTACCTGTTGATTGGTTGTAGTTTGGAGACGATGCTGGTATGGTACTCAGAGGTGTACGTAACATTGCTTTCTGGTTTCTTTGTGAGGATGGCACAACGTTTTATTTGTTTTCAATGCCATCATCAGGAAACTTAGTTACTGAATTAATCGGTTTTACCGAACTACTTTTAGTTGGCCCATTTGTTGTAGTAATATTGCTGTTCTTGACAATATGGTTACAATTATGGTTTCTTTGTAAGGATGGCACATCGTTTAATTTGTTTTCAATGCCATCATCAGGAAACTTAGTTACTAAATTAGTTGGTCCATTTGTTGTAGTAATATTGCTGTTCTTAACGATACTGACAACTGTACTTGCCTTGTCCAAATTCACAATTTTTTTAACTTTAACAGCCCTCTGCTTTTGTGGAGTTTGAATTTTAACTTCTTTTACTTGTGACTGACAGATTTTTAAATTCTGTGACACATTTTTAGGCATAATAAATTTTTTTGCCTCATCTACTGATTCTAGGTATTACATAAATAGAATTAAAAATAATTCAAATAAAAATGTTATTATATGAATAGAATTAAAAAAAATTATTACTCTTAATTTACACTTCAACTCTAATTCAACTTACGGAAAGATTTTAAAATTCGGCATTGAAATAAAGGCCAGCTTTCAGGTGCTGGAATACGACGTCTTTCAATGAAGTCGCCCAGCAAACTGTTGTCCTTGTGGTTCATCGGTTGCTCCATAAATTTTACTGACACATCATTTCCATCATGGTGAATGTAAATCCATGGCACTATAACTCTTGTTGTCGCTATAAATCCATTCCCTTTAGGAATTTCAGCAACAGCATACAAAAGTGCAGGTACATTTTCATTGTTCATCGTGTCGGCAACCACGTGTATAGCATCCATGCACTCATCATGCAGGTACTGGTACAAGCATTTGTAGGTTAAATTTCTAATGTATAATTAAGAAAGACAAAAGACGGAATATCGCTATAAGTGAGTTTCGAACATACCGCTGATTGTTGTGGATGTATTGAGAGTGACTAGAGTTGCGCGCGCATGCGGGTGTTTACAGAATCTGGCGCTGAATTACGGCAGTAATCCGGGCCTGATATATTTCCTAAAAATGACTAAGAAACACAATTTTTATAATTTTTTTATACTTAAATGAAATATTTATGTCATTATTCATATTTACCTTATGACTAGATAAAAAATGTTTATTATATTAATTACTATGCAATATTGGGATTGCAAATGAATCTGCAATTTCATCAGATAATTCAAAAATATTTAACAAAATTATTTTGCTTTTAATATTACAAAATTTTTCTTCAACTACAACAGCGTTTTTATTTAATTCTACTTTATAAATGTTGAGAATTGAAGAATCGAAGGGATAATCTAAGCCTGAATCAATAATTTTAACCTTTTTCCCTTTAAAATTTATATTATTGATAGCGTCAGACATATCATTGCAAGTAATACTGGATATTAGAATAATATCATTATTATTTAGTATTACAGCATTGTTTGGCGACTTTGTAGTAATTGTAAAATTAGTAGATTCTATTTTCTTAATTGATTTAATAGATTTATCTTTTTCATTCTTTTCTCCTTTTTTTGTTGTTACCATATTAAATTTTGCATGACCAGTTGGTCGGTTATCCTGGTACATATAGTTCTCTTTCAATCTGTAATATTATAAATATGAGTTAAAGACTTAAGATGAAATATGAAAAATAAATAAATCAATATGCAATAACACTGCACCTATTACATAACTGAGTGAGAGGTTTATTGCCAGATTTTAAATATTTTTTTATTTTCCCCAAAGTGTTTTCGAAAGGAAAAGCTGATATGTCTGTTAAAGGGCAATCAAAATATTTTACATCGTCAACCAAATGTATTAGATTATGCATGTTTAAAACTAAAGTACCAGTCCTATACAGTTCAGGACTATTTGCTATAGTAGCAAATTTCTTTAAATAAATGTCTGCGTAATACCAATATTCCTTATATAAATTTTTACAGCTAAGTATTCGACATGCTATAGTTAGTAATAGAAAATGTTTATAAAATTGGCTTGGAAGTACATCTTTGAGAACAAACATACCAGAGTAAAGTAAAAAAAGTCTGTACTCTGTTGCCTTCCATTGTCTAAGCTCACCCAAGGATCTTGTAGTTCGCTGAAATTCTGTTGGAATCTGACTTGAAAGGTTCATTATTCGCTGTGAAATCCGAAGTATCTATTCTCTATTCAATATCTTGCTTGATAATTTAGTCCAATATTCTGTTAATGACCTCTTCATTGTACCCAAGCAACCAAGATGCATGAAATCTAATGAGAAATCATTAATCATATCAATTGTAGGTTTAACTTTTGTCAATGGTGACACTCCATGATGATGATCACTATTTACTTGGTCTCGAAATGACTGGTTTGTTCTTAATTCATATTTCTCTACAGGGAACACTGTTTTATTATTTTCTCTGCATCCTGAAACTGTACATCCTTCACAAGCGTAGTAGCCTGTATGACCTTTTATGCACTTAACCATAGCTCTAGCAGGTCTGTCGCAAATGAAACACATAATATTAATTGTAAATTGTTTTCCAAGAATTTCAATTCCATCTTTTAGAAGACCATGTAATTCATATACAAAATCTTGTAAATATAAGTCCAAAGAACTTGGTTTGCCTTTACCACAGTGTACAGCAATTTCAAAAGGTTCATACACATGTTTTTCTTCGTATACTTTTCCCAAAATTGGCCAAAATTCTTTTGAACTAGAATTGAAAAGAGGTCATCCATCCACATGAAATTGTAGCTTCAAGATATTGTCACTATGTAAATTTGGATTTACAATACGCTTCAATTGCTTACCAATTCCAAAATAAACATATTCAGATTTATTACTGTTATTATCTGGATCAAACTTACGAATGTCATAAGTATGGTAGGAGTTTAATTGTAATAACGTTTTGGAGCATGTTAGCAGATCCGGATGATATGAATGTAAAATTTTTAAAAGTTTGTCAAAATGAACACGAGGAATTCCAATTTCTTGAGACCATGATATTAAATCTTCTTTTAGAGTTGTTGACTTAGTTGCAGCCTCATGAAGAATGTTATTAGAACAGTCATTGTTTAAGCTATACTCACTGCAAGTAGAATCTGAGTCTGAATCAGAAAAAAGATTATCTAAAATATTCTTGGAGTTACATTCAGTCATAGACTGACTTCTTGATGGAATCTCTATTTCAGCAGTACTGTTATCATGTAATTCTTCAAATTTATTATTCAACAACTCTGCACTAAGACTTGAACTAAAAAATGTTTCTTTCTTAAATTCAGTTTCTAAATTCACAGCACTTTTTTCATTATTTAAGCTACTCAATTCCTTTTTCAAGTGATAATTACGGTTTCTCAATTTTCTTAACCTCTTAGCCCTTTTCAAAAACATTGTAAAATTCTACAAAACTACTTTTCCATGTGCACATCACTATAAACTTCTTTTTATATATTTACATATTATAGCAAATTTTTTTGAGTCAGGAAATGTTCCGGGAACTGTAGGAGATTTATACGGCAGAAATTTACGTTTACTTCATTTTAAAGGCAATGTTGCGCATTGTATCAAATTTTTTGTTTTCAGGCAGTATTCCGGAAACTATAGGGGGTTCATACATCAGACAATTTTGCGAATCAGGGCCGGATTGACGCGGTATCTTAAGCCGGAGCTAGCACCTGAAGTAATCTTCAGGTGAACCTTATAAGGACCTGACCTTCTAGCACGGCTAGCCCCATTTCATTTCCATTCGGGTGCCTTCCAATCTAATAAAACCTGAAAAATAAAAAAGAACATTTTAACAAAGAATCAGTTCACAAATCCTTTATTTGTATTGTATATTTATATAAATCAAAATAAAACTAAATACTTATCTAATTATAAACTATTAGTTTATGATTGCTTTTCGATTGTGTATAAAAGAATTTAACACTGTTTTAAAATATATATTTAGGTTAAATATATTTAACACTGATTTATAATTATTAACAAACGCGCCCCTTGATAAAATTTCTTACTTATCTGTTATCTATACTTTAGCACTGTGTTATATTGTAATTGTCGTCTGCACCACATATCTGTATAAATGTATATATCTATAGCGCTGACGTCACACACGACGATGTATGCGGAAAACATTTTCTCAGGGAGAAGAATTTTTTTGACGAGAATTCATGAGCCAGAACTTTCACTTCAGAATAACATTTAATAGAAGCCATTTCATAAAATATGACCCTGATGAGATTTTGATACTTTTGTTGCAAGCTTTCATTTGAGTGCTTATATGTCAGAGATAAAGCTGTCAATGCGGAGAAAATCATACGCCTAGTTTCCAACAAGGCCTATGAGAAGTATATAAGGGTCTGGCTAGCGCCCGACGGCGGCGTGCGTACTAAACGTACCTTATACTTGCCATCGTGGCGCTACCGCGCCCTTTGATGTGTACTTGGAGGATGTACTCGAGGATGATTTCTAATGATCCTCATCGTCGGTCGGTGAATTTTAAGAGGGCAGCCTATGCAGGCTAGCCTCTCTTTATGTGCGTCGTAATTACTTTTAGGTTAGATTTAGCTATAAGGGCTTAGAGTAGAAACAAAGTAAGTTGCAAGGAACTGTTGAATAATAAAAAAAACTGAACTTCAGTTTTATTGTGAATGTTTGATACCTTTTGGTGGAGACCTTTGAAATAATAACCAATTTTGGGAGAATATTAGGGGAAAGCAATCACATGTGTCCGTTCTCGTCGATTTCTCTCCTGTGGAATCCACAGTTTTTCTCTGTTGTTTATTTGGTACCAATTAGAACTTCGAATAATTGCGACTGCTGCCACTTTCTGCGCATTCTAGCTGATGTTTGGTGACCGATCACGATGACGCCGTATTTAACGTAGAAGATTAGGCAACCATTCTTCCGGTAAATTGGGCGTTGCGTGATGGGTCACAAACATGCGCAGAACATAGCACCAATATGTTATTAATCAAAGTTTCAATTTAACCCTACGGTACATGTAATAGAATGGCATGATGTTCTTACATGCCATTATCACATGACAAATGTGCCCATAATATGTGGTAATATCATGTTTGTCTAAAATTATTATGTAATTTAACAAGATTGTTTCGCATCATGAAAACTTTTTCTTTTATTTATGGAAGCAACGAGCGGATGTACAATCTATTGTATGTAGTAATTCAGTAAATCTGTTGATATCCTTATTTCATTAAAAATCTACGTCGAGGACGATTATATATAATTATATATGAGATTTAAATTCTGTTGATTTACATTCATTTAAAAAAAAACAGGAACAAATTCTATCATGTAGAACGCAATTTTTTTACGGAAAAACTTGCCGTCCCGTCGTGTCATAGATAACAATGAATATCTGCATCTTTAAATTATGTAAGGTTAACCAAAGTAACTTGCTAATGAAACACCATTAGAAAATCTCTGAATCGATTTTTCATTCTATATTTATTTATTACTGTCCTTAACCAATTTTTGAAGAATTCAATCCTAATCTTGCAATTATTCTAGGCTCAATTTTTGGTTATTTGTATGTATGTTTTACAAAACTCTGTTATTATTATCGGAAGATTACAGGAAGTTGATTCAAAATAATTATAACTATTATTACATATTAAAAAAAATGTTATAAAATAAATTTCTATGACTCAAGTTGAAAAATATATCAAGCTTAAAAATTTTAAATTAATATTTATGTAGTTTACAGCCTTTAGTTTTAAATCTTTACTTAATTAAAAGATGGAATTCCAATTATTAGTATTTGAAGCCATCGTTCTCACATTTTAATATAATGTTTTGAGTAGTACCGATTATAGGATAATAAGACTATAAATTAACTATATTAAACATTTTATGATATTGTTAATGACACTGACATTTAGTAGTTCATCGATTATTTATGACACGACGGGACGGCAAGTTTTTCCGTAAAAAAATTGCGTTCTACATGATAGAATTTGTTCCTGTTTTTTTTTAAATGAATGTAAATCAACAGAATTTAAATCTCATATATAATTATATATAATCGTCCTCGACGTAGATTTTTAATGAAATAAGGATATCAACAGATTTACTGAATTACTACATACAATAGATTGTACATCCGCTCGTTGCTTCCATAAATAAAAGAAAAAGTTTTCATGATGCGAAACAATCTTTTGAAATTACATAATAATTTTAGACAAACATGATATTACCACATATTATGGGCACATTTGTCATGTGATAATGGCATGTAAGAACATCATGCCATTCTATTACATGTACCTTAGGGTTCAATTGAAACTTTGAATAATAACATATTGGCGCTATGTTCTGCGCATGTTTGTGATCCATCACGCAACGCCCAATTTACCGGAAGAATGGTTGCCTAATCTCCTACGTTAAATACGGCGTCATCGTGATCGGTCACCAAACATCAGCTAGAATGCGCAGAAAGTAGCAGCAGTCACAATTATTCGAAGTTCTAATTGGTACAAAACAAACAACAGAGAAAAACTGTGGATTCCACGGAGAGAGATCGACGAGAACGGACACATGTGATAGCTTTCCCCGAATATTCTCCCAAAATTTGTTATTTTTTCAAAGATCTCCACCAAAAGGTATCAAACATTCACAATAAAACTGAAGTCCATTTTTTTTTATTATTCAACAGCTCCTTACAACTTACTTTGTTTCTACTCTAAGCTCCTATAGCTAAATCCAACCTAAAAGTAATTACGACGCACATAAAGAGAGGCTAGCCTGCACAGGCCGCCCTCTTAAAATTCACCGACGATGTCGTTTCCCTTCTCTTACTATGATTAAGATAATCCGCAAAATACAGATAATACCGAGATTAATCACAATTTTTTTAGCAGTGATATAGAAATATTGCCTCTAGCCAATAATCTTGACCCCTCACAAAGAAAAAGGCAGTTCTCATCCTCTCCTTCAATAAAAAATCCAAATAACAAACAGCACAAAAATAACGTACATGAAGTCCCAAATAACAACAACTTTCAAGTAACAACTCCTTCAAGCTCACAACAAGGAACACAAAACTCTATCCCTCCTACTCAAAATAACAATAGTGTGGCTCAAATTAACCAGAATACCATTGACATCCAACCTCCATATAAAATAATACTATAACCAAAAAGACAAACCTCCTAAAATGACTTTGATATATTGCTCCGGAAAAGACTTACATCAAAATATCGCGAAACTAGAAGCGGACATCCATGCCAAGACATCACCCACATTACATGTCCTCTATACGACCTACCCAGAATCTCATTAAAAAACAAACTAGAGCATCTTTTTAAGAAAAGAAAAAAGAGCACTTGGAGTGAAAACATAGTAGACCTTCTCGAAGACTCTAATGATACACCTGCCCAACTATTAACAGAATTCCTGATGAGAAAATGTAAAATTCAACCATAATAAAATATAACCCACCAAAAACGCCTTCAAATATGCCTCCCCGCATACACATACTCAAAATCCACGCCTCTTACGCACGTATGAAACCTTTGAAAAAATAACCTACATAGAGGTACAATACAATCCAATTTTCCATCCTCACACATGCATAGTGGCACATCGGAGTCCCAATCGGGTCCCACGGCCATAAAATCAAAAGAAAGAAAGAAAGACAAAGTTCTAATTGTACCCGACTGCACCTTTTCACATACTGCAATTTGGTCATGTGTTTATGTAAATACATATATATTTATAATCCTCCCGCTTTTAAACGCTTATTTATTTATTTCAAATCGATTGCTTTGTATAACAGAACTTGCCAATTTATTATTGATATCATAACTTTCTTTTGGTAAAATTCAACTTGATATTTATGTAAAATCAAAGGTATAGGAGAAGTAAAACTAAAGAAATAGTAGTCTGACCAACAGACTCTTAACGTGAAGATGTTTACGCGTTAATATTTTCATAGATACATAGATTTGAATTTGAATAATAATTGTTTTTTCGACACCGTCTGTACAGCAAATAGTTATGTTTGGATCATTATTATTTAAAAAAGAAATATCTAGCGCGTAGTATGAGTTTTAAGGGTTTTTAAAGACTTAAATAATATAGTTTATGATAAACTTGGAGATCCACGCGAAGGTTATTATCTAGCAAAAACCAACAGTAGATTAATACTTCATAGCTTCTTTATAGGGATCTCTATATCCCCATAACTTGGTGCCAACCCACTTTCGTACTGTAACTATGTGTAACCTGAAGTACTAATCTACTGTTGGTTTCTGCTAGTTAATAACCTCCCCGTGAAACTCCAAGTTTATCACAAATTATATTATTTAAATTGCGTTAAAAACCTCTAAAACTCATACTACGCGTGTGCAATAACGTTTACTCTAGAACCTACAAAAAGTTTCATGTGAAAAAATGCATTTACAGAAAAGATGACATTAGGATCAAAATACTATCAATGGATTTCACTCTGTCAGATACGTATATTTTAATTATCTTCAAATAAATTAACTTTATGATTATAGAACATGATTCTTTGTTTTAAAATAAATTATTCTTTCTCTGTTACAGGTGATCTGATGAACTTGTCGTAAAACAGAAATTTATAAACAGCAGAGTTTACTGAATCAGCCTTATTTATCACTGTAAGTAATATACAAAAAAATAAAAATAAAATCCAAAACTTGTGTATATTATTTCTTCGAACTTAAACGATGAAAATACAACACTTTCACTAGCTTGTCACGTCACAAGAAAATTCTTTTCTTGTATAACCTGATAGTTGTATGCCTTCACAAGTTCTCGTTACCTTATACAAAACAAAACATAATTTTCCCTTGGGAAAAGTCTCGTTACATCTGGAAACTTAGTATACTTGCTCTCTCAAAATTGAAAAAACTTATAAACTACTTGTCTTTTCAACTTATATAATAAATATAAATCTTGAAAAAACATTTTTCACGTCACTAGCTTCTCACAGGAATTCCTTCCCTTTATAATATGACAGTTGCGTAACTTCCGAATAGAAGTTTTGTAAAAACTTTCTGCGATACTTAAGCGATGAAAATGCAATACGCACACTTTAAACTACTTTGACGTGTGCGCGGAATCGCAAGCCGCGACATTTTTTGCGAACTAGAGAGTTCCGAGAACTCGAAAGCCGTTAAAACGTAGTCGCGAGTGCAAACGCGGGCCCCCACGTCCCTCTCGCGCCAGTCGACCAACCAGAAGGCCTCGCGGCTCTGACGTCACCACGCCGTTCGGCAGGAGACGTCGGATGCCGCGTCGGCGGGACAGTCTGCGTCGAGCTCCCGATCGGGACAGGACCCCGAGACAAACACGCATTGAGCCCCTGAAACTCTGCTCTCGCCGAGTGCAACCAGCACTGGCATAAGGAGTTCTGCTATCTTTGCACAGAGCAGACGTGCGTCTACTTGTGCAAAAAAGGGTCTTACCCACGAGCACGCTGATCGGCGCTGCCACGGTTAGACGCGGAAAGAGATTCTCGGCACGACGCCTCGTCCTCTCGCAGTATCACTCGTACCCTCGCGACGCGCGCTGATCCATCGCCGCTAATCACGAGAAACTCGGAGGTATTTTCTTCTCCCTACGTAATCCCCTCCCCCCCCCCCAATCGAGGACTCTTCACCCAGTGAGTCTAAGGCAATTTGGCGCGACAACGTGGGGCTCTTGAAACGCCGCGATCGCAAACGACCGTAATTGTCATACGGAAGAGAGCGATCTCTCAAAAGATACCTATCAAAATTTAAATATAAATTGGCAGAAATTTTCTGAGTTGCTACGCAATAAATACGCGTCGTCGAGCGTTCTGATGCGTTTTCACGCGAAGCTGTACGGTCAACCGCAGGGAGATAAGGAGAGTGCGACTTTGTTTCTCGAGCAGCGTCATCTGCTTGCGCGTCGTCTACATCCCGAAGCTCCCGTGCCCCAGGTTATCGCTGTGTTATTCGAAGCTCTGCGCGGATCGATGAAAAAACTGTTACGTGGCTCGACGGTTGACTCGGTAGAGGACCTTATAAGGCGCGTTGCTCAAATTGAACAAGATGAGCTCGAGGAGCGAAATGCAGCTAGGCGTAGTGCACTGCCAACGGCTGCACAACAGAAGCCAAAGGCATCGACGCCCGCCGCGGACTCTCCCAACACCGTACAAGGAAATCCGTCGAATCCGGATCGCGTATTACCTCGCTGTCATTTCTGTCCAGAAAGACACTGGAATCTCGACTGCCCGCATAACCCACATCGCTCGGGAAACCTCAGTGGGGCGACGAAGAGCGCGGCGGCGTCTGCTCCGAAACCAACCGAAAATTAATTGCCGCCTCCACACAGCTTTCCAGGTCGTTTATAGGTTATTTACCAATCACACTGAATGGGTTTGAAACAAATGCGCTAGTAGACTCGGCAGCGACAGATTGTTTTGTGTGTGAGAAATACGTGACCCCGAACATACGTCGCGAAAAGGTGAATCTGACAGCTCAAACTGCGTGTAAGGATAAAGTGTTAAGGGTGAATAGCATTTGTGAATTGCCTGCGATAGTGGGAAGAATTGAGCACAACGTACGATTTCTCATTAGCGAACAACTCGATTCGCAGGTGACTCTTGGCCGCACGTGGCTCAAACGACTAAAGGTGTTGCATGATCATGATCTTGATTGTATATACCTAGTTACACTTCCACACCGACGCGTCTATTTGACTCGAAGAAAGTATTCACATCTCTCGATTTAAAATCTGGCTACTGGCAAATACCATTGTCGGAGAAATCCAAGCTATTTACGACATTTTTGACTCCGGACGGAGGTCTGTATCAGTGGCGTGTTATGTCTTTTGGATTGAAAAATGCTCCCGGGTTTTTTAATGATTTTATAACGCAACACGTCTTGACCGGATATATAAACGATTTCGTAAAATCCTATTTCGATGACTTTGTCATTTACTCCAATTCGCGGACCGAGCACATAACTCACGTGAGTCTAGTTCTGGAACGACTCCGAATTTACAAGCTCACGTGCTCCGTTAAGAAATGCTTTTTCGGACGACAAGATTTCGAGTTTCTCGGCTACCGAATAACGAGCAGAGGCAATGAAGCAAAAAGATAACAAATTAACGCCATAGTAAATGCATCGGAACCAAAAAATCGGCGTGACTTGTGCAAATTTTTCGGAGTGTGTGGGTGGATTAATGAGTATGTACCTAATTTCGTGACACTCGCTGCGCCTCTCACAGACCTGTTGTCATCTCATCGACCTTGGCGGTGGACCGATAAAGAACAGCAAGCGTTCGAGGCTACCAAACGAGCCTTCATTTCGCCGATTAAGCTGTGTCGCCCAGAGACCGGTAAAACGTTTTATTTGCAAACTGACGCGAGTGGCACCGGTATGGGGGCTGTGATTTTTCAGCTGGGAGTAAACAAAGAGCGCCGTATAATAGCTTACGCATCCGCGAAATTGACGAAGGTTGAAAAGCGTTATCACTCGAATGAGCAAGAGTGTCTCGCCGTGATATGGGCGCTCCGGAAATTTTGTCGCTTTCTAGAAGACGGAAAGTTTGTTCTACGCACGGATAATCATGCATTAACTTGGCTTGACCGCATTAAAGATGGGAAAGGAAAATTGCACAGGTGGGCGATGCATTTGCGTAGTTTTAATTTTACGGTGGAACACGTACCTGGAAAGCACAACGAGCTCGCAGATGCCCTCTCGCGGAGCGCGGTAAACGATCATTGTTGAAAGTCTGTGGACCCCCGAAACGCGTCACTTACCTCAACCTCGTTGCTCGCTCCCGACGTACGCGCGCGAGTGATTAAAGCTCAGAATGACGACCCCCCGATTGTGAAAGACGTCGAACGCTTCTTACAACCCGGCCAAAGATTATGCTATCAGAGAAATGCGTATTATGTAATCGAAAATGGCAAGCTACCCCGTCTCTACATGCCATACGCGTGTCGCGGAGATGTAATTGCCTATTATCATACCGACCCTTTAGCAGGGCACCCGGTATGTGTAGAAACACTGCGTACAGTACGAGAACATCACTTTTGGCCGCGAATGCGCGAGGAAGTTCGTAACGCAATCGGATACTGTGCAACATGCGCGACGGTGAAGGCTTCGAAACCATTAGCCAAAGGCGAAAATCGCCCGCGAGAGCCATTCGCACCATGGGACACAGTCGCGATAGATTTATTCTCGTTGTAACGGATACAATGTCACGGTGGGTTGAGGCGTTTGCAATTCCAAACTTGGGATTAAAAACTATTGCACCGATCATGGAAACCGAGATATTCAAACGGTGGGGATATCCGCGCGCGATTCTCACTGACAACGGGCCGCAGTTTCGCGGCGCAGCCTGGCACAAAAAATGTAAGACCTGGGGAGCCTTGCCTTATACTGCACCCGCGTATCATCTACAAGGGAACCCGACGGAGCGCCGTAACCAGGAGCTCAAGAAGGGACTGCGTCTCGGAGTCCATGACGGCAAACAAACTAGTTAGGATCTTAGCATTCCAAACTCCCTTTTCACAATGCGGCGACGTGTGAATCGGATAACAGGACAATCACCGAGCTACATGCTCCTCGGGCATACTCTGCCGCGGCCGGGAGAGTGGGCTTTCGAGTACAACGAAGAAACTCAATCGCGAGTCGACCGCGCTCGACAAACTCAAGCCTCCGCAATCGAGATACCGCCGGTACGCGAGAGCGAGGCAATGAAAATCGGAGACGCGGTATTAACAAAAAACTTTGCATAATCAAATGCGGCCGATAAGTTCAACGCCGGACTGCTCCTCGTTGAAGCGATCCTGCAACTGTAGCAGAAAAGTGCAGCGACGATGTGTACATACTTGAGCTAGAAGGCTGAAATTTGGTACACAAATTGGTTTTAACATTTTAAAGAAATACGTGCAATTAACTGTATCTAAAAACTGATAATTTTGATTTTCATATTGATACTTATAATTATACATTTCAGTATAGACAGTTAAACTAAAATACCAATGCAATCTCTTTTTCATTTTTTAAAATTAATTAATCCCTATGATTAATTCAACCAAATACGTTACCTTAATAATGATCAAATCTTGTGGCGTAGGTAGCGTAATCTTTGAATCAAAATAAGAACACGCTTACTCTGAACCAGTTATTATTCTAAACTTAATAATAAATTTTCTTTTAATAAAAATACTTTTCACTTCACCAGCTTGTCACAGGAATTCCTTTCGTATATAACTTGACAGTTACGTAACCTCCCAATAGAAATAGGAAAACATCAACTGCAAATTCTGTAAAAACTTTCTTCGATACTTAAATAATGAAAATAAAACACTTTCACTAGCTTGTCACATGGAAAAATAGAAACTTTCTTGCATGAAAAATCATTAAAACTTTACACTTCACTAGCTTGTCACATCACAAGAATAATTCTTTCCTTGTATCCTGATAGTTGTATGCCTTCCAATCTAATAAAACCTGAAAAATAAAAGAGAACATTTTAACAAAGAATCAGTTCACAAATCCTGTATTTGTATTGTATATTTATATAAATCAAAATAAAACTAAATACTTATCTAATTATAAACTATTAGTTTATGATTGCTTTTCGATTGTGTACAAAAGAATTTAACACTGTTTTAAAATATATATTTAGGTTAAATATATTTAACACTGATTTATAATTATTAACAAACGCGCCCCTTGATAACATTTCTTGCTTATGTATTATCTATACTTTAGCACTGTGTTATTGTAATCGTCGTCTGCACCAGATATCTGTATAAAAGTATATATCTATAGCGCTGACGTCACACACGATGACGTATGGCGGAAAACATTTTCTGAGGGAGAAGAATTTATTTGACGAGAATTCATGAGCCAGAACTTTCACTTCAGTATAACATTTAATTTAATAGAAGCCATTTCACAAAATATGACCCTGATGTGATTTTGATACTTTTGTGGCAAGCTTTCATTTGAGTGCTTATATGTCACAGATAAAGCTGTCAATGCGGAGAAAATCATACGCCTAGTTTCCAACAAGGCCTATGAGAAGTATATAGTATACTTTCCATCGTGGCGCTACCGCGCCCCTTGATAGTTTCCAATACAGAACAGTAACTCCAAGAGAAGCGCAGGCTCCGTGTTAAGTTCGGGAAACAAACATGGAGGGGGACAAATCTACTGTCTTTCTCGCACCCATAGTGATTATAGGGATGGATCAGCGCCTCTGGTGGACACATGGGCGACTTCACATTTTCTATAAATGCTATAAGATCTATGCACAACAACGTATATATAGATATACACAGTACAGGCAAAAAAGTTCGCATACGTTAAGATACTTCAAGTACTGTACTTATAATGTAGCTAAGACGCATTTTAAATTTGATATATATTATCATTAATATTTTTGAAATAAAGTACAAAAATTCAATTTAATAATATCATGGTTTAAAATGTTTATAAACTGTATTATAAGTATAGCACATAAAGTACCTTAACATGCACGAACTTTTTTATACGTACTTCACATATCTATATATACTCTTTTTGTGCATAGATCTTATAGCATTTACAAAAAATTATTAAAATTGATAAGAAACACCTTAAATTCACATATATTAATAAATGAATTGAAAGGTTAATAAAATGCGTCTCTTCGAGCTAAAATGTTTATACTACGCCAAACGTTTCGGGGTAATTTTACCCCCTCATCAGTGGCTAAGCAAAATATTAAATTTTATTATTAAGTTTTACAAATAGAATTTACAATAACTAAAAATATAAATTACCAAGTTTAAAAAATGAGTCGTGCGCTACATTGACGACGTAAAAACGCAGACGGCGCTAAAAATTACAAATCGCAAATTTAAAGAAATTACAAAAGAATTTAAACGTTACAAAAATCGCTACAAAAAATTAAGCAACTTACAAAGAGTGACGCTCGAAAAACTTTAAACAAAAGTAATAAACGCGACCGGTGCCACTCGATGGTAATGTGGCACCGGCCAAGGACAAAAGTCAACTAAGTTTACAGCTAAAATCGATCTTATATATATGTTACAATACATCGGTCAAACTGGATTCTAATACAATTAAACGTGTATAAAATGCAAAAATAAGGCGAATATTGTAGCCACGAAAGCCGCAGAGCTCGCTAAGTGTATCCAGAACACATAGCACAACAGAGGTGACACGAGCTGTTATTCATGTAGTAGATCGGAGAGCCCGCGCTGCTCCGCACGCAACGCCCCTACCATGACTGTATCACTATATAGTACAGTATGGCTAGGCCGTTGCCCCGGCAACCCGGTTCTCCGACCTCCCACTTGGGATGTGCCGCTCCGGCCCGCCAGCCAATCACCATTGAACACGTGTTGGCTGAACTGAAGAGAGCGCGAAGCGGTGAGCCACCTCTCTCCGCGTCCTAAACTCCTGGTACAATCTGCTCGCTGCCGAGCCTCCGCAATCACAACACTCGACAATTAATGTTTATTAGGACTAACTTTTAGATTTGAAATAACATTCTTGTAACTGGCTTTGAGGAGGCACGTGTCCTCAGCCCTATTAAGCGTGCCATCGAAAAACTGTATATGGAGCATCTCCGAGAACCGTCTACGGAAAATAGACTGCTCTCTGTCAATTATTTTAATATTGTTAAAATCAAAACTATGACCAGTCTCCAACGCATGTACTGCAAGAGGGGAATTCAAATCCCTTTTCTCTATATACCTCTTATGTTCGTATTGCCTAGTTTTTAAAGGCCGATACGTTTCTCCGATATATGTTGATTCGCAATCGGAGCAATCGATTTTATAAACCACGTTCCGTGTGTCACCCACCGCAGTAGGGTCTTTACCAAGTTTTATAAATTTGTTAAATTTATTGGTAACATTATTAACTAACCTCACGTCATTATTTTTAAATACGGACCTTAATTATTAAGCACCGCAGTAGGGTCTTTACCAAGTTTTATAAATTTGTTAAATTTATTGGTAACATTATTAACTAACCTCACGTCATTATTTTTAAATACGGACCTTAATTATTAAGGTCTATTAAGGGTAAGCAGTAGGGTCTTTACCAAGTTTTATAAATTTGTTAAATTTATTGGTAACATTATTAACTAACCTCACGTCATTATTTTTAAATACGGACCTTAATTATTAAGCCTTAATATTAATCTCGATAACAAGATTTTTACTTTATAACTTTTTAAATGTACATACCTCATGAAATAAACATTCTTTTACTGCGTATTACATTTTTTTATTTATGCAGATTGTGCGGGCCAATCGTCATTAAACAATTTAAAGAAAAACCTCCAACTAAAACGCTTCACTTGTATTTGAAATAAATAAAATCTTTACTTTATTACTTATTTTCTAAATAAATAGTAATTTAGAATTAAAAATCAAGTTCAAAATAAATTTTTAAATCGAAACACTAAGATCGAGAACTGTAATTGTTTAATACTTTACACACAATATTATCGGTAAAAACAGCTATACATCTTCACTGCAGGAACTGTCAATACCAACTGTCAAATTCTTATGACGCGCAGAAGAAGCCACAGGAAGAAGCTGTCATAAGTTCAACATGTGCGCCGGCTGACAGGTCCGGCTCATGAAAAAGGACATGAGGGGCGATTCTGGCTACTAAAAATTTCTTTTAATTTTTATTTATTAAACTAAAATATGATTTGCTAGCTTTAACATAAATATAGGATATACTATTTACGATTCATTTGTAAAAGACTTAAGAATTTTTCGAGGTGCGGGGCTCTTATTGTCTACGACACGGCAGTATTTGCATGGGTCGTGGCGGACATATTTGTTTCCACTTCTCCCATGTACAACTTCACCCCTCTGGTTTCCAACAAGGCCTATGAGAAGTATATAGGGTCTGGCTAGCGCCCGACGGCGGCATGCGTACGGAACGTACCTTATACGTGTCATCGTAGCGCTACCGCGCCCCTTGATGTGTACTTAGAGGATGTACTCGAGGATGAATTCCCATCATCCTGGAGGTCACCCTGATGCCTCGACATCGTCTCCACGGAATTTTTAGTTTTTTAAGGAAATATTCATGTGTACTTATATTAATGTGTACTTAGAGGATGTACTCGAGGATCATTTCCCGTTATACCGGTGGTCACCCAACCCTGATACTGGACATCGTCTCCAGGGGATTTTTAATTCTTTTAGAAAATATTAATGTATACTTAGAGGATGTACTCGAGGATCATTTCCTGTCATCCTGGAGCCACCCTGACACCTGGACATTATCTCCATGGAATTTTTGATTTTTAAAGAAACATTAGTGTGTACTTAGCAGATGTACTCGTGGATGATTTCGCGTCATTCTAGAGGGCATCCTGACATACTGTTTCATAATCATGTTATCATAATGTTTTTGTATGTTAGTTGATTTGCGTTTCGTCCCAGGTTTTTTAAATGGAAGACAAAAAATAATTGAGGGAAGTCATTATAGATACTGACATTTAGAATTTAGAATATTAGAAAATAATATTTGACTGTTTTCCTTCTGTTGAATCCTGTCCTAGACGCAGCCCAACCTTATAAAAAACATTATTTCGTTGAACTAAATAAAATCATAGTATATATTTCCTTTCTGGCGATGATATAAAATCCCAGCGTACATTTCTTCGTTGCCGATGATTTAGAACCCCAGCGCATATTTCTTTGGTGCCGATGATTTAGAATCAAAGCGCATATTTATTTGCTGCCGATAATATAGAATCATAGCGTATATTTGTTTGCTGTTGATAAGTGTTTGAAAGTAATATTTCTTGATACACTATGTTTTTAGTGTATAGAATTTTTTCATCATCATTTTCACGCTCATTTATGAATGAAGATCTATTAGTTAGAAAAATGTTTCAGTCAGATTTTGATGTAACCCTTGAAAGTGTAACATACAATTGTCCATAGCTGAAATCTGAATTTGGTAAGTATGCTACAACTTTGTTAAATGTTTGATCTATTGATTTATTAATGGTCATGGCATATCCTAATCTTAATGGAAATTGTCGTCGCTTTAATATAAATGGCATTTCTTTGTTAGATGATGTTAAATCAATACGTGGTATTACTGTAATAATTCCAGATTTGTAACTACTAATTATTTCGGCACTAATGCTGTAATCCATCAATTGTCTTACAATTAATCGAGTACCATTACAAAGACCTTCATTTAAATTAAGATTTCGTAAAAGAATTCCAATCGCTCCTCCTTTTAAACGTAGTATATGCGGAGGTAATCCGTTTGGTGTTACTGAATTCAAAAATTCCTGTGGAAATACATTTTCTAAATTGTTATCTTCGTTGTCGAAAGCGGTATCAACTCGATAATACTCTTTTATGTCTCCACAATCTTTACTTATAATTTCATCATCTATCATTTGCACATCAATGTTTCTTGGAGCTAAGATAACTTTCTTATGAACGTCAGTAATATTATTAAAACTACTACCAAAAATTTCCATAATCATTGCTTTATTTGCTAAAAGTTCAGTTGAAATTTTAATCAAATCATTCTGCATTTCAAAATTAGTATTGACTTTACCATCTTCAACATTAAGAAGCCATTGTTTAAATTCGATGTTATTATTATTAACTCTAAGATTTTCTTTTAAAGACTATAACGTGGATTTTTGGTCGATTACCAACGTTATAATATCGGCCCTTCTCCTCGGGTTCACATAAACCCGGTGGCGCCAGACACTTACCTTTAAGTGCCAGAGTCTCGCGACTCTTTTACCGAACCCGGAGACTTAGGCGGATTTGCCCGGCTGGCTAGCTCAGCCCCGCAACACGGTAAAGGAGAGAGGGCGGTTCGGATAGAAACACCTCTAGGTTGCCTTTATTTCAGTGAACTCTTTATTCAACACAAACGTAATATTATTTCTCCGTAAGATATCCGTTCATGATCCGCACAAGAGAATACGACGCGTACCAACAATTGTCCTCTACGTCACCAACCTGAATACCGCTCGCTAATAAAATCGCTACTTAATTCCTAAACCGCGAAGATATCCACTGATAAGCCAACCGGACTCTCACGCGTCTCAAGGTAACTTTCACACTCTCAATGTCCGCCGACTCTTCTCGCACGCCTTAAACCTATGAACGTGATCGCCCACACTTAGTTCGATCACGCCCGTGTAATCTACGTTTGGCCGAGGGCCTGTCTGCGTCCGATGGCTTACGACACCCCTCGCGCCTTATCCTAATAATGCGACGTCGGGCAAGGCCCCCCTTGTCCTCGCCGACGTATTCCCGAGACGCACTATCGCATATAACCACAACTCGCTACCGATTCGCATTAACGTCACAACAGATAGCCACGAGCTCCGTACTACGCAGATAGCCCGTTGTCCTCGGACTTACCACGAGATAACCTTCCGCCCGAGATAACAGAGGGCCAGGTAGCCACGCGTTCACGCCGGGACGACGAGATAGCCTTTCGTCGGAGATATCCGCGTAGAAGGTAGCCCGAGGTATACACGATCACGCACTGATTCGCTCTACGAAATAACCAAACTTAATTACGAGAAGACATCCAAGGTAACCAAGGTAGCCGCGCTCGCTAATCTTTCGCGTTTGCGAGACAAAGGACTTCGGACACCCGAAGTCACGCCTGGAACTGCACACTAACACCCGCGAGGGAAACTTAGTTTAATAAAGGAACGACTCACTGACCTTTTCCTCTAGTCCAGGCGACCAAGACCTCGTGATCCTCAGATAATCAGGAGACCTACAAAAGCACGAGTTGCACAATGAAGTTAATACAAAGGAATCCCTCGGGAGCTAGCTACAAAGATGTCCGAGCTGGAACAGCCGGGGCAGAAGAGTGCCAGCTCGCGCTCTCGTCGCTTGCCTCGCGCTCTCGTACTCCCGAGACGCCGAACAGCGCGCGCTCCTATTGATCAGTTCACGTGGGCCGACGGCAACAGGCTCGTTCGCCTCGTGCGTCGTCGATCGCTACGCATGAGCGCTCGACTTCTCAATTACAATCGATGCTGGAGAAGATAGCCGCGAAATTCAAATGCTCGCCGCGAGTAGATAGCCAGCATTCACACAGGTGATTCGTGCACTGCCAAGGCTTTGCACGAATTACGAAGTACAATATAACTCTCAGCGAATCCTTCTGTCTAGGCCTTTGATTCGGAAGTTCGCCTGTTATAAAGGGCGCCAAAGTTGCCTTTTTACTTCCAACGCTCACGCGGGAGAACAGCCATCACGCGTAGCCGTGCTGCAGAAGGCGCCAGCGTAGGTAGACCCCACCCGCCTCATCTGCGTCCGACGACTTACGATGAGCGGACTAGAGCGCCCTGGGTGAATCTGTCTCTGTTACTGCAGCGCCGGAGCTCATCACCTTCTCCTCTCATCTTGGATTGAGGAGTGAAGAAGTCCTCCGTGTTTTCATTCTCTAGTTGTCATCTCTCCTCTCCTCACGTCGTTGCTCGAAAGAAACGAACGTCGTTAACGTTACAAGACATATGTTGTACATTTCTCCGTATTTTACTATTTTTTACACAGTTTTCAATAATTTCTGTTCTATGGCCAAGCTTCACAACTGGTAATATTTGTCGGAAATCTCCAGAAACAACCATAAATTTACCTTCGAATTTTAAATTAATTTGTCACAAACCATTAAATAATTTTAAATTAAAAAATAAAGTTATTAATAAATTATTAAAATAGTTCATTCTTTCTCACTATATTTCAAAATATAAGATTTCACAAGACTGTTTTAAAATTAAATTGACACAACCAAATAATTAAAAACCTTAGCGACTAATTAATATTTATTATATTATTTACATTCCATAGTAATAACCACAAAAGTAACAGAGCGAGCACTAGCTGGCGAGGCAACACCTGCTAGTTATTTTATTATTGAGGGAATAGCGGTATTTTGTTCCCTTAACTAAACACCTTGAACTTATCATTTCGAATCATAACGATTTCACCTTCTTCCTATTTTTGTAATCATGACCTTCACCCTCGATCTATTTTCTAACCCACATGTAACCCTCTACCTGTCACCTTCACCTACGACTTTGAGCTTCCAATTATCACTTTCAACCTTGACACAACAGCAGAAATATTTATCTATTACTTTAAGGAGTTATGACATGGTTAATGGTCGCAAAAAAATTTTGTTCTGTAAAGTTGTAAAAATGTCGTTATTTATGCAATCATAATGGAACTTCTTTTATTTTAAACTGTTCATTCAGGACTTCAATTTAAGCCATCGAACACTAAAAAATAGTGATTCTACGTCTCACAAATTCATGATTATTAAGACGTATTTTTTACTTAAGTTTTTTTGCGCCGTGCACAATTCTAAGTGTTTGGATAGGCGAAATTCAATGTTTGATACCTCATTTTACTTCTTAAAACTGATACTAAAACTTAAATGGGAGAATTTTTATATTACATTTTTTTCTTTTCTTTCAATGAAGTTTATGTAGTTTTTTAAAAACTAATTAATACGAATTTGGAAAGAATTACTTAAACTTGTTTGAAAAAATGAAAATAAAATTTTGTTTAAAAAAGTACTCCAGTTAAGTTTTCGTGCAAGTTTTGAGGAGTAAAATGAGATATTACATATTTAATATTGTTTACCCAAACTTTAAAATACAAGACATTTTATTATGATTGCATACATAATGACATTTTTACAATATATAAAAAAATCATTTTTTTTAAATTCATAAGATATTTTGACACTCTATAGAACAATATCCACATATTTTTGAATAGGTAAAAACTATTTTTTTTATTTCACATAGAACCATCCATATATACATTTATATACCCAGGTATATATTTATTGTGACACGGCAGGATGGGGAACGCGAGGGGGCTCGTTGCGTTCGCTTTCCGTATGGTGGTGTGGTGTGTGGCGCGTCGTTCTTTTCGTCGTGCTCTCCTCCTCCCGTGTTCCTCGAGGCTTCACGTCACGTCTGTTTTCAGGTTAAGGGCGCCTTGACGCGTCGCGGATGCCTCGAGCAAGTCTTCGGGCCTCGGCTGACACTCCTAATCGTCAGCGCCGTTTGAGCCGGGGGTATAGTAAAGGATTGAATACGTATGTATTTGTGGATTAGCAGTAGTTGATTTATTGTGTGGATTAGCTTCACTCTTATTAAACGTTCTCACTTCCCGCGTTCTTCGCGAGCAGGTACGGCGGAGGCCTCGGCGGGTACGCGGCACTCACGGAGCTCAATTACTTTTCTTACTTTCTATTTTCCTCTTCCTATCCTCTCTTGGCTTCTCTCGTTTGGCCGAAGTCTCGTTCCCTGCGAACGCGCGAAAACAGCGGCTACGTGGGTGGATGACGGTTGATTCTGGATTCACTCTGATATTACTCTGGATTATTCCCTATGTGCTTACTCTTGCGAGGTTTACGGGGTACTGTTACGTCATTCTTACGTTACGTGACCGCTCATCTACAGTGTATTTCCATCCGCGGCAATTACAATTTTTCTCACAAGCAATTTGATATTTCTCACCTCACGGCTTCGGCGCATACATATAATTCTATTTACATCCGTCGTAGTGGACGACGCTTGCGCCTCCACTTCGACCCAATAGTCCTCCACGCTTCTCCAGTGGGGCTCGAAGGCCTTCACTCGGCGATTCACATTCTCTCTATCTCTCTCCTTCACGCTCTCTCAGCTGCGCACGCAGACACGCTCGCTCAGCTACTCATACATATGCGGCTCTACCGCTCGCCGTGCCGCTCGCTGTGCGCCATACGCTCGCTGCGCTCGTCGTCGCCTCGTGCTGCTCGGTGTTTACATAGCGGCGGCTATGGTCCGTCGGTGCGCCTGCTGGCTCTGCGCGCCGCGTGCGGCCACAGGTGGTAGTCGGCGGCACTCTTACTCCTTGTGCCGGCGCCGGCGCCTGGCCACAGCTCGGTATTCTCCTCTGTAAACACCCATGCGTTAGAGCATGTTTGTTCTGCTCGGTCTCGGGTGTCTGCAGGGAAGCTACCCGGCTTTTACGACGGAATCTCCGTCGCAATACACCCAGGTATATGTGTATATATATATATATTAGGCTACCAAGTTCTGCATCCATTCTTAAAAAGTGTCAGGATGCCCTGCTCTATCATTGGAGAGACTCAAGACAAGCACAATGGATTTTGAATTTTTGAAATCGAATAATATTTAATGGTCCCTCCGCGACTTCAAAGTTCTGTGACCTAGTATAGCGATGTGACTGAATAAAGTAACGAGCAGGGGAATGGGACAATATGCATCATTATCCAGCCATAAACAACCTTACCTCGGTAAGGTCAGGTACTTGGGATCTCCGGCATTGGGAATTTCTCTCCACCGGTGCTTGCCAGATGCTACCGAAGCCTTACGCTTACCTCCGCATTTTCTTTCCTCTGAATTTTCTTTCCTCCGCATTTTCTTTCCTCCGCATTTCCTTCCAGAAATAAGGTACATAGTTAAGAAAAGCGATAACCCTCCTATAGATTTAAGCATGCAATTTATGGTGTCTGTCGTCGTTTCTCCTACTTACATTTATTACCTGAGCGTCAGCTTTGTAATCCCTACCTAAAATCTTTATGCAGAATAGGCGAATATACAATTCTCTCTCTCTCTCTCTCGTTATGTGTCAACTTACTTATTGTCTATAATCTATATTCTATAAGCAGCGAAGGCGTATCCGTCATTTTCGGCGTAGGTAAGAAGAGTACAAAAAATACAAGGGCATGAGGTTTGCAGAGTCGCTTTTGGCTCATTTGGCTTTCAACGGTGAAGCAGTGCACTTGTACATCCAACGCATCACTTTACTTCGAAAGTTATTTCAAGTTTACTAGAAATAAAGTGCTTTCAAAGCTTCAAAATCAAGATGCCAGATTCGCGGGCAAAAACCGAAATCGCGTTGATAGGCCACACACAGGAAGTGCTCCGAGGATCGAAATTGCCGTCAGTTTGAGAAGTTTTGCAGTGCTGTTGTTACCAATTAAGAAATAGTAACAAGCCTCATAGAACATCTGCTATTGTGACTGATAAGAAAGTAGTTTTGTTTTGGGAATGTGCGGGGATTTCTATAAGGCAAACCAGTGATTGCATAAAAGTTTTGGAGAAACTGTACCGCGAGCATCAGTTAGTGACGAAAAATCTCAAACGAAAAACTATAGCGCAGTCTATTAAGCAGAGCAATTTTACCTGCAAATTAGACAAATTGTTCAATATTTCGAACGTCCGTAAAGTGGAAGAAATGGACGACAAGGATGTTTATGATTTTTTGAAAGCTCAACAACAAGATAGAAGCGGAAACATGAAAGTTATAGTAGATACTGCCGAACTCAACGGATCTACAGACAAAGAACAACCTCGCAAAGGTAAGAAAAAAGTATGAATTTGAATAGTTTTTGCGAAACTTAATATTTTTTCTTATTTTTCGATCAGTCAGAAATCAAAGTAGATAGAACTATGATTTTCCGTTTTCAGACCCAAGTATCCGAAACTGAGAATCATACTTCAAAACGTAGCGCCTGAAAAAAAAGACATAAATCAGTCAATATTAACAATATCTTGCTATTTCTTTTTTTAGTTTGGTGTAGAGCAAGTAAAAAATAAGGTTAGTTCAATTGGTCGTCCTATCTACTTTAATTTATTTGCAAATTGATAAAAATCGCGAAAATCAATGAATTCGTGGTTTTTTTTCAATTGGCAAATAAACTAATATAGATAGGACGATACAAATGGAACTAGAGTTATTTTCTACTCGCTTTACCTCAAATTAAAAAAAGAAAGAGCAGGATATTGTCAATATTGACTGATTTATGGCCTTTTTTTCAGGCGATACGATTTGAAATATGATTTTCAGTTTCGGACACTTACATTAGGCCAAGCATTAGAGCTCAAAAAATAAGGTTTTTTGCTTGTTTGACCGAGGAGGTAGCGAACACTGCAGTTCAGCGGTAAATTGTAAATAGATTAAAGGAAAAATAACGTAAACTCGAGCATTTTTAGTATTAAATTGTTATAAATAAAAAATATGTAAAAAATCCCTTTTTCCCGTTTTTGCTTTTAACTCAAAAAGTAATAGAGCCAGCAAAAAAATCAAGAGACATCTTGTAGAGTGTTAAATTATGAACAAAATGAGTTATTAAAAAGGAGATCGAAGGATTAGAAGTCAAGAAAATTAGGAAAAACGGAAAAATTTATCGTTTTTATGAAAATTTTTAAGTCCGACATTTTTTGTTTTAGAGTCAAAATTTCCGTTAAAGGAAGATTTTCGTACATAATTTAATCGCGCAAAAGCTCGGTACCATAAGAATTATTTTTTGCATAATAGTAATTTGTTTTTTTTTTAAGTCAAATTTTAAAAATTCCTGTCGCCGCATAAAAAAGTAGTTCATTAATTTTGAAAATGGTTTTAAAAATTTCCCGTTTATCTCTACAATATTGTTTCTATATCTTATTGTGGTAGGATGCTTCTAAATAGGAGAAAAACGTACGCAGAAATGAGCGAAAACAGCCGAAATATGTCTAGCACACGAATAGTGGGGGAGAGCAAGCGGTGAGAAAAAGCAGGCTTGTTTTTGCCTATGATCGTGTGCGTTTTTCTTCTATTTAGAAGCATTCTATCACACTAAGGTATAAGAATAATTTTGTAGAGTAAAACGTGAACTAACCTTATTTTTTACTCGCTCTACCCCAAATTAAAAAAAGAAGGAACAAGATATTGTTAATATTGACTGATTTATGGCCTTTTTTCCCAGGCCCTACGTTTTGAAGTTTGATTTTCAGTTTTGAGATGTAAAGTTTTTAATTACTATTGCTCAGTGTATTTATAAATGATTTAAACATTTTTCCAGAGGCTGCTGTGTCAATCGACAAGGATCAGACGACGAGTGGCTTTTCTTTAATGGACTGCATGTTTCTAGAAGATGATGTAGAATCTATAAATAGGGCATTTGATTCCGATTTGGACGACGTAGAGGACGAGGATTTTTCCATTATTGAGTGCTCTTCTCGTCCTAAAAAAAGGAAAATTATCACCGGCGATCTAACTCTTACGTTTGATCGCGCGAAGATCAGCAACCGTGATGCTACCCGCATTTATGTGGCTATGGCTCACAGTCTGGGGATGGATGTCGACGATCTTTACGTGAATCCTGAGTCCATACGCCAAGCTCGACTACGTCACCGTCTCAAACTCTCTAAAGATATTAAAGATGATTTCATCGCCAACCACGCCTTAAGGGGTCATGACAGTGTTAAAATTTTGAAAATACCCATTTTTTTTTTATTCACTTTTTTCATAGTTAATAGTCTGTAGAATATGGTCCTGAAAGCCGGCTAAAAAAATTTTCCTCGAAGATATCAACAAAAAACTAACAAATCTGTTTCAAGTAAATTTTTGAAAAATCGTGATTTTTAAATATTTTAATTAGGCCAAACTTGTGGAAAGGATTGTTCTAACCCACTTTTTACAGAGTAATTTCATGAGAAATTTTACTGAAAATATGACATAAAAACTGTTTTATAAACCGTTTTTTCTCAAGTTATTAATTTATTTCCGTAAAATAAATAAAATCTGTAAAATTAATTTTTCTATGTGTGATTTTATGTTACTAAACTCAATGTGTTAAAGTAAAGGCATTCAACAAATTTGAATTTGCCACTCGAATAGGTTGTACCTCACAGCGTCTGGTCGAGAATGAAGATTTCTGTTTGATCGGTATAGTAGAATTTTCTGTAAAGCAGCAGAAAGCAGCCGAACAGCTGTTTTTCATCCAAGACACTAGATCAGTGCAATTAGTCTGCTAGCTGCTGTAGCAATGCTTATAACCTTAGTGGTGTTGCAAAAGTGCAAGAGCTTCTGCAGAGTAGAAAAATTATTCAGATAAGTATTGGAAGCTAATTAGTAATAACAGTGTTCATAATGAGCTTTTTCTTTGTTGGTTTATTTTTTGCTTTTAGGTATACGGGTGCAAGCCAGCAAAATGGGAGCTTATATTGACTGCCTGAAGTATTATTCTGCATACTTTTTAAGAACTTGAAGTGTATTTAATAATGGTAAGTATTGTATATAACTGTAATTCATAAACATAACTTGATTATGAATAGCTAACGATAATTTTTATTTTATTTTCAGCTTCTAAATGCTATTGTCACACAGCATGACAAGCGCGTACCATCAAATATACTTTATTGTATGTATATTTGAGTACCAAAAGCAAATCAAGGTATGCCGGATATTTTCTGTAAGTATAGCTGAGTTCATTTGAATGATTTACATTATAAACTTTAAATGCCTTTTACTCAAATTTAGTTTTTTCATGCTTTTTGTGTACTTGCCGCAGCTTTCTGAAGGAACCGTACTATCAATCATGATGAACCAAAGTGGGAAACCTTCTTTATGAGTATGGTCACAAACTGAGTAGAGCAGATTTGGCAAAGGTAAGTTCAAAGTGAATGTTACGTTTGTTTACATATGTAACATTCACTATAATTACTAATATTGGCAATATATGTTTTATTAATTATATTAATTTTGGGTTTTCCAAGAATCTGTTCCACTTAGTCTGAGACCAGACTCATAATGAAGATTTGGCACTTTGATTCATCAGGATTGATGGTACGGTTCCATCAGAAACATGCGGCAAGTATATAAAAGTGATTATTTATTTGAAAGCAAAAATATAGTTTTTAGAGTACCTATATATCTATTAATTTTTTACAACACTAACAATTTTTCTTTTTTTTCAGGTTTTAACACTGTCATAACTCCTTTAGACTTAGTTCACTGGGACGGTAAACAGTTTTAGGATCCCGATAATAAGTATGGGAAAATAGAGCGACTTCCTGTTTTCGTCACAGGAGAGGGAACGAAGCAAATGATCTGTGTTCCCAAAATCAGCAAAGGAACAGGCGAAGAGCAGGCGAAAGCTGTGGTAAATCTTCTACATGAATGGGAGATCGCAGATGAATTATGCGGTCTAGTTTTCGACAAGACAGCGTCCCATACTGGTGCGAAAGGTGGCGTTTGCGTTCAAATTGAACAAGAATTAGGACGGAAACTTTTACATTGTGCTTGCCGGTACCACATTTATGAACTAACGCTGGAAGCAGCTTTTGAACAATGCTTAAACTGTGCATCTGCAGGTCTAGATGTACTGATTTTTAAGCGCTTTCAGCAAGACTGTCACGATGTAAATAGGACTAGCTTCGTGTCGGGAATGGAAGATCCGGATATTTCAAAACACTTGCAAGAGATCGTGCAAAACATCCTTGATTCTGCAAGACAGCGGCTTAAGGTAAATTAATAATATTATTTACAATTATGAGATTTAGTTTATTAAATAACAAAAAAAATTGTTTCAGACGCCGTTTGTTAGAGCGGACTATAAGGAGTTCCTGGAATTTATAGTCTTATTTCTAGGAGGAAAACTGGATGCTGATGTGAAATTTAGGGCTCTTATTCCCATCCATCATGCTCGATGGATGGCTAAGGTCATTTATTCACTTAAAATATTTTTATTTCGAAACGAATTTAGTTTAACTACTCACGAGTTAAACGGTTTCCGGAATATGTGCCTTTTTAGAACATTAGTTTATCAAAAGGCCTGGTTTAAAACCAGTATTCCGGAAATCGCACCGAGAGTAGATTTACAATTTCTGAAAGACGCGAATAACTTTAAGGTTATTAATAAAATGATATCTGATGCTGTACTCAGCAAAATAAAGAAGCTTCTCTGGTACTTAGGAGAAGAGTTTATTGCTTTATCGCTTTTCGATGATGAAGTATCTGTTGAATCGAAAATTTCGATTTACAATGCAATCAACTCCAATCAGTCAAAAGAATCTAATCCTCTAAAAGCTGATGTGGAACTTTCGGAAAAATGTTCGTTTGATAAACTTGGTTTAGAAAACTTTGCAAGTTGTCAAACGAAAAGTTTTTTCCAAAAGTTAAAGTTGAACACAAGCTTTCTTCATATTAATCCTCAGCATTGGAAGGAAAATGAGGATTTTAAGCATGCCAAAAAGGTTGTGCACACTCTCGAAGTTGTGAATGATCACGCAGAGAGAAGTGTACAACTGGCTTCTCAATACAATTGTTTTTTAAGCAAAAATGAAAGCGCCAAACAATGTATAATGCAAATTGTTGAGAAGCACAGGGATCTTTTTAAAAATTGCAATAGGGACACGTTAAAAGAAACACTAGGAGATTTTGTTTATAAAAACAAAAATGTAGAAAATAATCAAGTTAACCCATTAAGTCCCAAATTGCAAAAATTTCATTCTTTCATTTGAGCTTGAATAATTTGATGAAAACAAAAAAATAACAATTATTTAGGAAAAGTCATTTCTACTATTTTCGGGTATGTTCGGGTATATTGCAATCGTTAAAAAAACTTTAAAAATTGATTTTTAATTAATAATTAACAAATTAAAATAAATAGTTCGTGTTTTTAAGCGTATTTTTTTCAATCCGAATTTATAGGGAGAAGAAATTTTATTTTTAGTGTCGCAAATATGCATAGAAGTGCACAAAATATCGGAGCTTTTCAAATTGGTCAAACTTTTTTATCTATGATTTTTTTAAACAAAATTTTCAACTTCAAGATTTTTTTTTCTCAAGAACTATGATCTTAATGAAAAAATGTTGAAAAATAAAAAATGCTTAAAATTACTCAAAGAATACGCTTGAATTTTCTTTTGAAAAGTTTAGAGCAATTTTTTAATTCTTCAAAAATTGTAAACATTGAAAGAATTAAAAATTTGCTTTAAACTTTTCAAAAGAAAATTCAAGCGTATTCTTTGAGTAATTTTAAGCATTTTTTACTCTTTAACATTTTTTCATTAAGATCATAGTTCTCGAGAAAAAAATCTTGAAGTTTAACAGCACGCTGTTTCACAAAAACCGCCACCATTTTTTTAAGAAAAATCAGACAAAAAAGGTTTGACCAATTTGAAAAGCTCCGATATTTTGTGCACTTCTATGCATATTTGCAACAGTGAAAATGAAATTTCTTCTCCCTCCAAATTCGAATTGAAAAAAAATACGCTTAAAAACATGAACTATTTACTTTAATTCTTTAATTATTAATTAAAAATCAATTTTTAAAAGTTTTTTAACCATTGCATAGTGTAGAACATACCCGAAAATAGTAGCAATGGCTACTTCCCTAATAAATTTTTTTTGTTTTCATCAAATTATTTAAGCTCAAATGTAAGAATGAAATTTTTGCAATGAATAAATAGTTTTAAAAAAGCTTTTAATGACTAAAATTTGTAAAATAGATTAATCCTTTAATGTAAGTTAAATAATGTTAATAATAATGTGTTAATCATGTTAGTTTAATGTTTAATCTTTTTTGATGCAACTCGAGATAATATGTTATTTATATGAAAAAATCTATTAGGTCCGTCACGAAGAATATTCAAAAATAATTGATACATATTTTTTCTTTTTGCAATGAATCAATTATTAACAATGATACAGTGCATTGAAACATCTCGTGACTTCACGATGTGCGTTTCGGTACGGGCATTAGTATATCTATACAGTAAGACCTACGAGGAAACGGGACATAGGAAAACCCGTGAGTGCGAGAGAGAAACATAGGAAAACGCATAAGTGCGACAGAGACAGACTTTCCCTCCCTTAATTTTCTTTCGTTCCCCACTCTCTGTCTGACCCTTTTTTTCTGCACGGACTATCGATGGGCCTGACCCTTTTTTTTTCGTCGGCCGAATCTCCAAAGGTTAGCTTTTGGACAGAGTGGGGGACGAGAGAAAATTAAGGGAGGGAAAGTCTGTCTCTGTCGCACTTATGCATTTTCCTATGCTTCTCACTCGCACTCACGGGTTTTCCTATGTCCCGTTTCCTCGTAGGTCTTACTGTATAGGTATGTGTCGTGACGTCACAAAATTTTCAATGTGCTGTAGCGTTGTTAATAATTGGTTGATTGAAAAAAGGAAAAATACGTTCCGATTATTTTTTAATATTTTACGTGACGGACCTAATAGATCTTTTTATTTAAAAAACATATTGTGTTATATCTGGAGTTGTAATAAACTTTTCACAATAATTTAAATTGACTTTTATTTATTGTAATGAATATAATTATTAAAGTTTGGTTTTATTCTTAAATCACAAAAAAAAATTTATATAAATAATTAATTTATTAATAACAAATTACACCCGATAATTATAATACTTGTTCCCTAAAAGCTTACTACGAGCATGATAAAAATATTCTTGAATTAACTAATTTTGTGACAAAAATAAAAATGGATATAGCTGAGAACGTCAGCACGTACTTGTGTCATGTGTTGGAAAGTCTCTGCGGGAAGGAGCTAGGGCTGTTAAAGTATCATAGCAGCTTAGCCCGGAAAAAAATTTAACATTTTACCTACTTTTTGGAAGGAAAGCCAAAACTTTGAATCGAATTTTAACCCTGTTCTAAACATTTTTTTGGGAAAATTCTTTCTGGAATCGTTTCTCCATGAGCTTAAGAAGGCCATGTCAAAATTACAAAGTCGTAGAAGTAGTGGAAGGTACCTTAAATGGACTCCAAAGATGAGCAGTTTTAGTAGAAATTTGCACCTGTTTACTTGTTTAAATATTAAGTTATTTACACCAAACTTGTTGGAATCGACTGCTATTTGCACGCTCATGAGACTAAGAAAAAAATTTTGAGAAATGTCTATAGTTTCGTAGTTATATGCGCATACTTATTTGCCTGTGTTATATATATATATGGGTGATTCTCTGTAAAATCGACCGTTCAAAATTAAAATTTTTTTTCCAACCATATAAAATCACTTCAACTTGATGAATTACACTTCCATGCATTTTTTCAGATTTTTTGCATCGATTATCTTTGAGCTGCGGAAGGTCAAAGTTAGTAAAATCTGGCTGTTTTGGATTTTTTGCTGATTTTCAAAAATTCATAGGTTTTAGCATAAAATTTATTATAATAATTCGATATTTTCTACTACTCAAATATATTGTTTTCAGATAGGAAATCCAATTTTTTGGTTTTGAAAAGTGATTTTTTATTTTTAGATTATCAGAGTAGCTCCATCTTGTTTTAGGAGTTTCACGGGCACTTTTGTACTGAAAAAAGGCGAAATTTCAATTTGCTACTATTAAAGCATAAATGTATCATAACATAGTTGCAACATATATATATATAAATATCTCCCTATATTATATAGTTGTTTGCAATTGGGGTGAGATTCAGGGCCCCGCATGGCCCCGCATTGTGCTTTAGGTATAAACAGGGGCTTTTTTCACGTGAAAGTGATGGGTCCGCATGGGCCCTGCATTCGCTCCGCTTTAGTCTAATACGGAGCCCTGCAATGCGGATTTTTTTTTGGCCCTGCATGTGACCCCGCATAGGGCTCCGCATGGGGCCCCGCATTGGACCCCCATGAGGCCCTGCATTGGCTATATTATATAGTTATTTTGAGCCGCGCTGGAATTTACCCCTCCCCCATTTATTTAGAAGACTGGAAACGATAGTTGGAGGGTGAAGCCAATAGATGGATGCTGGAGGCTATAGGGAGATTGTAGGATACAATTAAAAGCGATTTGTGAAGGCTGTACATTATTGGAAGCGATAGGTAGAGTCTCGAGATTATGGGGGGCGATGATATGTCGAGGTTGTACGTGGCGGATGAAGGTCATAGGTATAGGGTAAAGGACACGAATGGAAGCAATAGTTGGAAGGTGAAAGTGATAAGTACACAGTCAAGGGATAGGAGGAAGGTAAAATCGTTAGGATTAGAAATGATAGTTCAGAGTGTTGCCTAGCGGTGGAGGTGATAGGTGGAAGTGAAGAGGTTATGATTGGAAATGATTGGAAATGATAGGTGGAAGCTGAAGTTAATTTCTGAAGGGGATAGGTAAAATGGGATAATCATAGGTGGAGGGTGAAGATAATAAGTTATGCAAGATGTGAAGGGTGGAGGCTCTAGGGGCAACATCAGGGGCAAAAATCAACGTTATAAGGTTCTCGGGACAAGATGAATGGATAGAAGGGGCATAAAAATATTAAGATTGGAAATGATTACTTGAGGTTGTTGATAATATGCGGAGGTAAAAGCTGGACGGTGAAGGGATATTGATTTAAGACGATAAGTGAAAGGTGAAGGGATCATGGCTGGAGGCTGTAGGTGGAGGGCGAAAACGATAAGTAAAGGGTGGAGATGATCGACGGAGCCTGAGGTATGCGATTGGAGGTGATGGGTCGAGGGTACACGTGATAGGCGGATCATGACTTCATGCAATAGGTGGATGTTGGAGGATTATATAGGAATTACGACATAGCTGGAGCATGAAAGTCAGGATTGAAAATATAGGAGGAGCGTGAAACCGTTATGAGTTGAAATGATACGTTGAAGGTCTGCGAAAAATTAAAAATTGAAGCTATGTGAATTGGCGAGCGGAGCGAGAAGGGGGGTACCCCCTAGTATATATATATCCCTATATTATATAATTGTTTTCAGTTTGGGGGTTTGATTCAGGGACCCACATGGCCCCGCATGGCCCCACATTGGCTCCGTATTGTGCTTTAGGTATAAACAGGGGCTCTCCCCATGTTAAAGTGATGGTTCCGCATGGCCCCGCATTGGCCCCACATGAGGCTCTGCATTTGCTGTATTATGTACAGCTTAACAATTTTAATGTAAGCTTATAATAATCATAAACATTACTTGAATAACTAAATTATTGCAGTGTTAAAACGTAGTATCTTGATTTAAATAAATTATTGTTATTGTTTGTATTATTAATATTTTTATTTTTTCGAAGACATATCATTGGTTTCCCAAGAATTTGGTATTATAAAAGGATTAATTTTACCATCGCCTATTTTTAAAAGAAATTTTTAATAATTATTTATTTTCTGATCGTATATTTGTTTTTAATCTCATTATATGAAATAATCGCTATAAAGTAGAATATTTTATTGTATTTCAACAATAGCTGTACTGTGACAATGTTTTATTGCAGGCAATATTTGTCTAAAATCACCTTTTAAAATAAACATTTTATTTCCAAAAGGATTATTTCTGTACAAATATCTTTTAAAGTATCGTTTACTATTTCTAATGCTTTTTTTGGTATCATAGAAGCTTCATCCCAAATTATAACATCGGTGTTATATCATGTTCTTTTATGTAATTCTAACTGGCAAGTATTGCCTCGCTCGCTAGTGCTCGCTCTGCTAATTTCGTGATTATTATTATGGAAAGTATATAATGTGAAATATGAATTAGTGGCTAAGATTTGTTCAGTTATATTGCTGTGTTAGTATTATTTTAAAATTATTTTGTGAAATATTATATATGATAAGTATGAATTACATATTATAAATAAATACTAATGTAAGATTTTTGTAATATTGGTATTATTTAAATAACATTATTAATCGTTGTAGTAAATATGAATTTTAATGTTTGAATAATATAAAAAAAATTAAATAATAAAATTTGATAAAAAAATTAACTGTACAATGCATGTTCTAAAACTGTACTAATTAAATTTTCCTTTCGTGTTTATTTAAAATTTTTTAAAATAATTTTTAAAAGTAGTAATTGAATTACACTCTCTTGTGTCTTTACTCATCTATTATTATTAATGTCTTTAATATTTCCTGTCAGATATCTTAAATATTATGTATACTGATTTGTTTCTGTGTTCTTCAGTTTCGGTATTTTTTGATCTATTTGTAATTTGACATTTCACAGTTTTTACATTACTCAAATATTTGAATAATGTAAAAAATTCAAATATTTGAATTTGATATTCAAAATATATTCTCTAAAATTTCTTAAAACGTTACTACTAGAACAATTAATTTAAATATACAGTAGAAAAGTAATGAAGTGAGCCGACCAATTCCTTCGACACTACCTTTGATCTCTATCTCCTTTCCTCTTACAGCATACTTCACATTCAATTTTTGGATCATGTAAGCTCCATGGGCAATATAGCACTATATCCTATTATACAGTGTAAGACATAATACTGCAAAATAATTCAAAGCAACTTCATGTAATTGATAATATTTCTGTAGATGACGTAGAAATGGACATTCATAATATAACTGAAAAATTAAAACATCAACATATATACGAAGAGAATATAGAATTACATAGTCAAGTAAATATGAACTTGAAGAAAATCAATCAAAACCGTTTAATCAAAAATTGTTTTGTTAATTTAGAACCAATGGATTCGATAATTGTTCAAAATAAGAAAAGTAATATGGAAATAGATAGTCAAGAAAATATGTACAAGAAGAAAATCAATCAAAACCATTTAATCAAAAATTGTTTTGTTAATATGGAACTGATGGATTAGACAATTGTTCATCATAAGAAAAACAATGAAAAAATAAAAAGACAATAGCAACCTGATTTAGAAAAAATTGATATAAAAAAGAGAAGAAAAGAAAGAGAAGCTTTAAAACGTGCAGCATTCACAGATGAAGCATTACAAAATATTAAAATTAATTTAGCTCTAAAAACAACTAAAAAGACAATCACGAACTGAAGCAGAGAAATCTGAAATAAATAAGAAAAGAAAAGAAGCAAAATATTTAGATGAATATGCTGCTATGTATGATGAATGAGCTGTATATGTATTGATTGCAAAGCAATAAATTTTAAAAGTGAAGAAACAGGGAGAAAACTATACACAAATTGTTGTAGTAAAGGAAAAGTAGATTTACCAAACGAACATTTTTACCCAGAATGTTTTAAAGAATTAATTATAAATCATACATCCGAAAGCAAACATTTTAAACAACATGTAAGATTATATAATAATTTACTTGCATTTGCAAGTTTTGGGGCAAAGTTTGATGCATTATTTAACAGAGGACCTCAAGTAATACGAATATGTGGGCAAATTTATCATAATGCTTATTCATTACATCCTAAAGAAAATGATGATGGAAAGTTTGGCCAATTATATATTCTCGATAATGAAATGGCAACACAATCACGATATAAAAATAATATGTTTTGTACCCTAAATTTGTTGAAAGAATTAGACAATTTTTTACGTGAAAATAAAATTTATGCAAGTTCATATAAAATGATGCATGAGGTAGAAAAGGATGAAAAAAATCGTCAAGATAATAATAAATCAATAAACAATACAACTGAAATTAGAACGTTTATAACTAGGAATTCTAATCTTGATAAAAACGTGTATAATGAAGCAAGGTGCAATCCAGTTGCTGTAGTTTATGTTGGTGAAGATGATCAACCTCCAACAGATCGAGATATTTGCATATATTCAAAAAATACAGAACCTACAAGAATACCTTATATTAGTAAACATGTTGACCCGATGACATATCCAATTATGTTTCCTAATCATGGATTTGGATGGATGCCTAAGCTGAAAGACACTACAAATAAAAAAAATATTTCAATGTTGGAATTTTATAATTATCAATTTAGTATTAGAAATGATTTTAACCCATTTCTTCATTTAGGAAAATTAAGTCAGCAGTTTATTGTTGATGCTTACATTAAAGTTGAAGGATCAAGATTACATTATTTACAAAAAAATCAACATATATTCAGAACAGATTTATACAAAGGCGTAATAGATTACATAAATGAAAAAGATCAAGAAAATGTAAGAATAGGAAAAATGATGATTTTACCATCATCATTTTCTGGAAGTCCTCGAGCATTGAAACAAAATTTTTTAGATTCAATGACATTAGTACAAAAACATGGTAAACCAGATTATTTTATTACAATGACTTGTAATCACAAATGGATAGATAATATAAAGCATTTTGAAACAGTAATAGATAGACCAGATATTGTTGCCAGTTTTTAATGAAAAAGTCAAAGCTTTTTTAGATGATGTTACTAAACAAGGAATTTTCGGAAAATGCATTGCATTACCACACCTACATATGTTATTATTTGTTGAAAAAAATAATAAAATATACAATCCAGATTTTATAGATACAGTTATTTGTGCAGAAATTCCTGATCAACATAAATATCCAAAATTATATTAAATTGTTAAAAAATCTGTGATACATGGACCATGTGGAATGTATAATGTGCATTCACCATGCATGGACAAAGAAAGAAGTAAATGTACTAAAAATTTTCCTAAAACATTTAATGAAACCACTAATATCAATACTAATGGATACCCAAATTATAGACGAAGAAACTATGGAAGAGAAATTATATTCAATAACACGAGAAAAGCAGATAATTGATTTGTAGTTCCATATAATCCATTTTTACTATTAAAGTATAATTGTCATATAAACGTTGAAATTTTTTCCACAGATCAGTGCGTAAAATATTTATTTAAATATTGCTTTAAAGGTCCTGATTCTGCTTTTATTGAAATGAATAACATCCAAAAAGAAGACGATAATGTTAACAATGATTATAACGAAATGAAATAATTCATAAATACAAGATACGTAAGTCCACCATAAGCAATGTATCGATTATTAAAATTTTCTATGTATATGTTATCTCACGTAATATACAGATTAGTAGTACATTTAGAAAATCAACAATTTGTTTATTTTGTAGAAGGTTGTGAAAATGAATTGTTAAACAAAAATATAAATATAACATTAACAGCATGGTTTGAACTTAATAAAAACGATCCAAATGCTAGAAAATATTTATACTTTGAAATTCCATATTACTACGTTTTTAATGAGCAACGGAAAGAATGGACTCAAAGAAAAAAACAAAGTAAACCTATTTTAAGTAGAATATCTTTTGTAAATAAGAAAGATAGAGAAAAATATTACTTACGATTGTTATTATTACATGTTAAAGGAGCTCAATCGTTTTAAGATTTGAGAACATTTGAAAAAGAACCTACTCAACATATTATAAAATAGTTCTAGCTAGAAATTTAATAACTACTGATGAAAAATGGGAGTGTTGCAGGTAAGTGTTTGCAAGAAGCAATTGAAATTCAATTTCCTAAAGCATTGTGTAATTTATTTGCTTACATTTGTATTTTTCACAATCCGCCAAATGCAAGAGTTTTGTATGATAAATTTAAAGAATACTTTTATAGCCCAAAATATTCAAAAGAAGAATAATAGTGAAATAATAGCCTTAAAAACGATTAGTTCTGTGTTATTAACAAATGGTAGCTCATTAAATGACTTCAATTTACCAAACATTAATGAAGAATATACTTTTCATAATTATACATTCGATATAATTATAGATTTCCGACAAACATTACCAGTTGTAAAACATGGCGATAGAACAAAAATTATTGAAATCTGTATAAAAAATAGTAAAATATGGAGAAATGTACAACATATGTCTTTAAAAGAAAATCTTAGAGTTAATGATAACGACATCGAATTTAAACAATGGCTTCTTAATGTTGGAGATGGTAAAGTCAATACTAATTTTGAAATGAAGAATGATTTGATTAAAATTCCAAATGAAATTTTAACAAATAGAGAAATGATTATGGAAATTTTTGGTAGTAGTTTTAATAATATTACTGAAGTTCATAAGAAAGTTATCTTAGCCCCAAGAAACATTGATGTACAAATGATAGATCATGAAATTATAAGCAAAGTTTGTGGAGAAATGAAAGAGTATTATAGTGTTGGTACAGCTTTAGATAACGAAGATAATAATTTACAAAATGTATTTCCACAAGAATTTTTGAATTCATTAACACCAAACGGATTACCTCCGCACATGCTACGTTTAAAAAAAGGAGCCATTGTAATTCTTTAACGAAATCTTAATTTAAATGAAGGCCTTCGTAATGGTACTCGATTAATTGTAAGACAATTAATGGATTACAGTATTAGTGCTGTGACGTCGGAGATTGAAAGGAAAGTATCCCTGACAGTCTCCAACGGTCGGGTCGTTGAGAAGCACGTTGCGCTTCTCAACTTTGCCAAGATTTTGAGCCTATCGCGAGATAATAGCTCGGGGTTGGCTAATACGGGAAGTTGGGCAGAATTAGAAGAAAACGAGGAAATGAATACACATCGCTGAAATTATTGGCAAAGTATCGCGGATCTGTATGGAACGAATAATGTTCGAATAGGTTTTTTTGAAACTTAAACGGGAAAAACCAAACGGCTTTCGCCAGAAGGTTCTTCTCACGTTTAAATTTATTTTTAATTCCGACCGACCGGGGATTCTATTTTTAGTAGCACGTATCTATCAGAAGGGAACGGTACGAAACCAGACCTTCTGTTAGATCATCTACTTTATTAAAAATTCGGTTTACGCGACGACGTTTACCTTAACTGACCCGCCGGCACCGGGTCCTATCGCGTACGAGGTAAGAAGAGTCGAAACGCGAGGGCTAGTTGCCCTTGAAGTAAATGAAATTACCGTAGAATTAGAAGTTTAATTTTTTCTTACTTTTTTTCCTTGGATTTGTTTTGTTGTTGCTTATTTGGACGTCCCTCTCTCTCTCTCTATCTCTCTCTCGGGTTGATGGGTGGGATGACGGTATTGAGGCGTGTATGAGTATAATTTCCACACCACGATTTAGCACAAATCACCCCCGCAAGATAGCAAATTTCAGGGTCGAAAAATTTCAAAAGAAAAATTCAAATACGAGGTTTTAGTTATAATTTTTATCTGAATGCCTTTTATTTTAAAAGTGCAAAGAAAAATACAGGAAAAAGGCTTTCACTGGAGCAGAGGCCAGGAAGCAACTAACTCGCGGAGGGCTAATGGGCCGTTTTAAAGGGCAATGCAAGCCCTGCCCTTTGAGCACTCCCAGAAATTTTAGGAGGAGGGAGTTTTCCCATCAGAGCATTCGGGAAAACCCCGTCCTCCTAATCTTTCCAATGATAACGAGGAGGCTTATCTTCTAGGCCCGCGTGGCGGCCTTAGTCCCTCCTCTTTTTGGGGGAAAGAGACGAGCTAGGGAGAGGGAAGATTGGTTGGAGCCCTTTTGTACAGATGGCTTCGGGAGTACCTTTTTCGGTCGAAATTTTCCTCAATCTCTTTTGCTGGTCTCTTTCATGTATTGCGTTCTGTTTTTATACTAATTTTTATGCGTATATTTATTTAAACCTACTGATTGTATTTTTATATTCATTTTTTTCTTTTAAACATTTTTTTTTGTTCTAGAAATAATTAAGATTCACAATAGTGATACAAATAGTAAATTATTGTAATAGAAGACATATATAACTTATAATTAATACATATGGAGAAGAATAGTAATATAATAATCTAAGTTCGGCGGAGTGCACCTTTTATTATGTAGGTAAACGTCCACAGCGCGTTTTTTTCTCGTCTCTATCTCTATCATTATGTATACAGATGCGTGAATGCACACTTGGGTAGGCGGAGATCTTTATCTCACCAGACCCAGCGTGGTCCTCGCAGTCTGGTACTATGCAATTAGTGTAATCTATATATTACCCCAATTGCACCATAACGGTGCGGCGGATTGTGAGATAGAGAGCCAAGAAATGTGATAAGACGGTCAGCAACTCGAGCGGTATCGAGTTATTTATTCTTATGGCTGATGGATCCTGGGAAAAGTAAATAATGCACTTTCCTCGGGATCGTTTGGTTTATTGCTCTTTTCCGGGTCTCTCGATACGACGAGTAGGGACAGCTGTGCAAATAGCCTAATCATCCGAGACTCGAGGGCGCATCGTGAGAGGAAAAGAAATTTGTAAATTTTCTGAATATTCACGGCGACGTTACAGTGCCGAAATAATTAGTGGTTACAAATCTGGAGCTATTACAGTAATACCACGTAATGATTTAAAATCATTTAATGAAGAATTGCCATTTATATTAAAGCGAAAACAATTGCAATTAAGATTAGGATATGCTATGACCATTAATAAATCGCAAAGTCAAATATTTAACAAAGTTGGAGTATACTTACCAAATTCAGTTTTCAGCCATGGACAATTGTACGTTGCATTTTCAAGGGTTACGTCAAAATCTGATTTAAAAATTGTACTAACTAATAGTTTATCATTCATAAATGAGCATGAAAAGATGATGAAAAAATTTTATACACTAAAAACATAGTGTATCAAGAAATTTTACATTAAAACGTTTATCAAACAAATATGCGCTGTGATTCTAAATCATTGACTGCAAATAAATATGCGCTGTGATTGCATACCAGCGGCTGCAAATAAATATGCGCAGTGATTGCATATCATCGGCAGCAAATAAATATGCGCTCTGATTCTATATCATTAGCGGCAAAGAAATGTATAATATGATTGTTTTTACTTTAACGAAATAATGTTTTTTTAAAAGTTAAGCTGCGTCTAAGACAGGGTTCGACAGAAGGAAAATTGTCAAATATTAGTTTTTAATAGTTTAAATTCTAATATTCACTTTCTGTAATGACTTTTTCTTTAATAATTTTTTGTCTTACTGAAGAGTCCAATTAAAAATCCTGGGATGAGACGCAAAACCACTAACATACAGAAACATTCTGATTATATATCGCCTCCAGGATGACAGGAAATCATCCTCGAGTTCACTCTCTAAGTACACATTAATATTTCCTTGAAAAACTAAAAATTCCCCGGAGAGGATGTCCAGGTGTCAGGGTGGCCTCCAGGATGACGGGAAATCATCCTCGAGTATACTCTCTAAGTATACATAAATATTTCCTTGAAAAACTAAAAATTCCTTGGAGACGATGTCCAGGTGTCAGAGTGGCCTCCAGGATGAAGGGAAATCATCCTCGAGTACACTCTCTAGGTACACATTAATATTTCCTTGAAAAACTAAAAATTTCCCGGATATGATGTCCAGGTGTCAGGGTGGCCTCCAGGATGACGGGAAATCATCCTCGAGTACACTCTCTAAGTACACATTAATATTTCCTTAAAAAACGAAAAATTCCCCGGAGAAGATGTCCAGGTGTCAGGGTGGCCTCCAGGATGACGGTAAATCATCCTCGAGACGGTGCACTAGGTGTACATACAAATATGTGGGTGCAGATAAAGCGTTATCCTTAAAGAAAAGATAAAGTAATTGTAAAAGAAGATGTCACACGGGACACGGGACACCAGACACGGGACACCGTACATGGTCGCCGCTTAATATAAGATTTTATAAATGAAGTTTCTGTATTATCTAAATCTAATGGTAACGCAAATGCTCTATGACTGATCATACCGTTAGGTAGAAGAGTCGAAGCTATTCCAGTCCAAGCTATTGATAAAATATTTTTTTTTTATTTTTTGAAATAAAATAATGTATTAAAGTTGTGTATAAATAAGTTTTACCGAAACCACCAGGACCATCAATAAAATATGTTTTAACATCATTAGTAATTATTTGATTAAAAATATATTTTGATCAAAATTTAATGTTTTATACATATTATCAAATATAGTTGTATGTAATAAAATATTTTCTTCATTATGTTTGTTTTCAAGGTTAACTAAATTAAAGTCTGGTTCTGGTAAACCAATATCTTTTTATAATTTTTCTTCTTTAGACAATATATTCTGTATACAAATTAATGCATTATTTTCTTGGTTTTCTTTAAAATCTTCTATTAAAAAAGTTATATATTTTTTCAAAATTTTATTTCCTTGAATATTTTCACTCAACAAAAACCAGTAAAAAAATTTTCTTAACTGATACGGTAGCAGACACAACGTCAATAACCACTGGACTACAGAGCGACTTACCGACACCAGGGACTGAGAGCGCGCGTAAACTTTTGGAACTAGCCTCCTAGTGACTAACACTAGCACTACAGCCGCGACCATATTGAAGATATAACGCACCAAAGCTCGATCAGAGAAATCAATAAACACAGCAAAATTTGCATCAGAATAATAAAAAACAAAATAGCAACCAACAGCAAGGTAATTTAAACTATCAAATGGCTTGTCAATACCAAACTCTGTCGAGCCAGAACATGTTTCCATACCGATATGGAATGATGACACCCATAATGCCAATGTCAGCCATGCAGGGAATACTGCAAATGCCAATGTACCCAATGCCGCCAATGTATGGACCATCACAACAACAAAAGCTGCAACAAATACAGAGTACAAACAAACAAAATCAACAGTCACACAATCTAACAAGTATAATGGAAAAGCAGAGCCATCAGGACCAAACAAACCAACCAACGGCCAAAGATATGTCACAAACGAAAGTAATGACGACATCAATAAAACAACCTTTAATATCTACCCCACCTACAACCGGGGAATTGAAAAATCGGCTAAGGAAGTAGAAGCCACTACTATCAATCTATGTATACCAAAAGGAACCATGAAATCATATCTTATTCATGGTGGACAGTGGAGCAGCCATTAACCTCATAAAGTTGGAGGCCAAAAATTTGAGAGGCATCACGCCAAATACGATTGCCATGCTTGGCACAATATTCTTGGACATATTAGGAAAACTGACAAAATTACATATTGCTGACAATGACTTTCCAATTCCGTACGATGCGATGCTTTGGTCCGGAATATTTAGAGAATGTCGAAGCAATAATCTCATATCGTACTTATTACACCGATTGAAAAACAAAACGGATTATAGACGAATTTAAAAATTTGTAAACATGCATGAGAGCGGCGAGCATTGACTTCACTTGTAAACAGACCGCTCGAAAATTAGCGAGACTCCTCGCTGATATAAAAGCGTTTGGCTACACCTATTGTTTCCTTATTATTGAAACAGTAGTCGAGGAAGCCGGAACAATAATAGTCCGTCTCCTTGCTTCTCGCTTCTCCTTCCCCCGCCTGAGATTGGCCGGGGAAGAAACACATTTCGATCTATAGGCTGTTGTGCTCCTCTATATGTAAGTCATAATTTGTCACACATTATAATTGTATTGTGCTTATTTATTTATTGAAATAAATTGACAGTTTCCTGAAGAGGGTGACAGTGTTCACCGAAACGTCGAAACAAAAGGAAAAATGGTATAAATTAATTTTTACCTTTTTCCCAACACTTGCCTCGGAGAGATCGATAGACTCTTTTATATAATAATCTCATATCACTACTACGCACTAGTAGTAAACAGTGACGTGATGAACCCGATACCATTCTTAGGACATGAGCAAGAGCTTGAAGACAGGAAAAGAGCAAATAAATGAAAACGTCTGAAAGTTCTCACCATAGACACAATCAATGACACTGATAACAAGTCCTCAACAATGGACCTGTTGGACCCAATAAGCTCCATCAACGACAATGAAAATATAAAGATACAATCAGCAAGAATTGAAGATATAGCACATTTCATCAACGAAGTACATACCATACAATCAGGAAACAAACCAACAAAACACACACTCAAAACTAGAAGCAGACAACTGATCCAGAACAATCTGGTAAACTCAGAACTGAAAGAAGGATACATAGCAAAGATTGAAGTACCAAACAAAAATGTATTAGTTGGAGAAGGAGTTGTAATAGATGACAACAACACCTGCAAAATACTCGCAATAAATACAGACGTAAAAGACGTCACCATAGAAATCAAACCTATGGAACTCATACCGTTTGAAACGGAAGCCACATTTCTGCAAGAGCTAGAGAGTGACTATAATGGTGAACAAATAACAAACATAAACCAGAGAATATCAGAAATATAAAGGACCATCAGAAAAGACTACCTAAACGAAGAAGAAGAGAAAATCGTAGACCGAATAATCGAAGATTACACCGATAGATTCCTATTACCTGCAGACAAATTGCCATGTACAGATATGATACAACATAACATACATCTGGAAGACAATATACCAGTAAATACCAAACAGTATAGACATCCGCCAAAACACAAGGAAGTTGTTAAAGAAAGTGTAGAGAAAAAACTGAAAGACAACATAATGAGAATCAAACTCTCCATGCAACTCACGAATCTGGATAATACCCAAAGAAACGGATAGCAAGGGTAATCCAAGATGGCACATGGCCACAGACTTCAGAGAGCTGAATAAAAAGACCATCAGAGATGCATACCCTCTGCCAAACATCAAAGATATAATAGACCAATTGGGAGGAGCCACGTACTTTTCAATTTTTGACTTGGCAAGCGGATTCTAACAAATTCAAATGGCTCCAGAAGACTCTTACAAAGCGGTATTCTACACAATAAATGGACACTACGAATACACCAGTATGCTCGTTGATTTACGAATTGCAACAGCAACTTTCCAGCGTTTAATGGAGAAAGTTTTAATAGACCACAAAACCTAGAAATGTTAGTATACCTAGACGATATAATAGTTTACAGTTGCACACTACAAGAACATGAACATAGAATCCGAAAAATGCTGGACGGACTAAGGTCAGCCAAACTAGTACTGCAACCAGATAAAAGAGGTAGCATTTCTAGGATACATAATTAGTGCCGAAGGAATAAGACCAAACCATGTTAACACCAAAGAATGGCAGAAACATCAAAGAGATACTGGGTATGTTTGGATATTACAGGAAATTCATACAAAATTATTTTGATATCTCGAAACCACTGCAAAAGCTAGTATCGCCAAAAGTGAAATTTGAATGGACTGAACAATGTGAAAAAAGTTTCCAAAAACTAAAAGACTGTCTTCCATCAACACCAATACTAATTTTCCCTAATTTTCAAAAAAGTTTACCCTCACCACGAATGCATCAGATTACGCAATGAGAGCAGTCCTTGGCTAGCAAAAACACAGATTCGACCATCCAGTGCAATACCTCTCAAAATTCTTTTTGTTTTCATTACATTCTACAAATCGAGCGATAGATTCATCTTATATAACCTCTCAAAATTCTGCACAGCCGCTGAAAGAAATTACACAACAATGAAAAAAGAATACCTAGTAGTGCTCTACGCCTTATACCAATTTCGACCGTACTTACTCTGCAAAAAGTTTACTCTCGTCTGCGACCATGAACCGCTCAACTGGATGCATAGTCACAAAGACCCCGGACAACGACTCATAAGGTGGATGTTCCGATTCGCAGGATATGAGTATACGTTCAAATATAAACCAGGGAAGCTGAACAGAAATGCCGATGCACTATCAAGAAATCTACCAGAACCAACAGAGAAAGAAATAAGTGAAAATCTTCCAAAGTTAAAAATAATGATAGTCGAAGAGTCAAAAAACACCAACTCAGAAAGCAAAATAGACTCACCACGATCTTCAACGTCAAGAGAACTAGCAGCACAGAGATCAAGAGCAAAATCAGTAAGGGCAACCAATGCCGTACCAAGAGGTAGACCAATAGGCACCAAAACCTGCAAAATCGCTCCACCAGCAGACCACAGTCTAATAGCACAAAGAACAAGGGCGCAAACCAAACAAGTGCAAAGCAAAATAGCACAATACATAAAAGGAATCATACCAACAAACAAAGGTAAAACCAAAGTACCAGCCAACAAAACCAAAACACCACGAGCAGTTTCCAAAATAGTAATAGACACACAGGAATCAATAAATGAGACACAGTCGGAGATCAGTGATACATCTTCATCACACACATCCATAATGTCATCAACAGCGTTACATGGTAGTTCTACAGAGCGAACACGAATAGAGAACCCAAGATACAGTGTCCTAAGAGTAGACAACAATAAGTCAGAAAGCCCAGCACCAGAAGACGAGAATAACTCCTTACCTTCCAATGACAGTCAAACCCGCACCATCAGCAACATCGCAATTCAATACCACTCTCAACAGAGAAGAAATAGAACAAGCTAGCAGAAAACTAGAAGAATCAATAGCAAAACATCAAGATACACATGATGACTCCAATGGCGCTGAGCCACAATCACCGTTACCAATACATTTTTCAGATGACGAGGACGTATCAGACAACATACGATTTCGTCTATTCGAAGTCAACCCATTAATACTACGGGATAGAGCAACAAGATGACTTTCTAGGAGAAAAAGTACAAGAACTCATCAATGAGACACAAAGACGGATGGAACAATCAGAATATCAAGAATCAGAAACTGAACCAGATACTGAAGATGCAAGTATAATAGTGCAGATACTGACAAGAATATCTGACAATACCAAGATAACAAAGAAAGGCCCAATAGCAAAAAGCACACCACACGTCAACAGAACAAAAGCAAATCAAATGGGTGTACTTCCAGAAATAGAAGCAATTCAAATTGACCACGACAAAGAACTGGAATTTTTTCAACCACCAGAAGCCACAAACCAAATAGTCGTGCCAAGCCTTCAAGCACTAATACCACCAACCAATCTAACACATTTAACAAACGCGATTAACAGAACCATACAAGATGAAGAGAATACATCAACAATAAAAAGAGGCATGAAAGTCACAAAAACTGTCATCAAATCAATACGACATTGCCTCACCTACAAAAGAGACATCGTTCACTTTATATCGAAAGATTGTGAAAACGCATCGACAATCTCAACTCTTCTGAGCGAAATAGAAGCAATAAACCTAGAGCATATAAAGTGGAAAAAACCACGGGTGTCTCAAACAATAATCACACCTTTCAAAGGCCATTACATATTATCGGTAGTACTCAAAGAAAAGCACTACAGCAATAACAATGTGGAAGATCTCAAGAAAGCATTAACCAACTTAAAGTGAACGCTAATGCAACACGCATCAGCAGCTTCAGGATCTCAAGACGAGGCGATTTAACAGATAATTTTGAACCAGGACTCGTCTGTGAAAAGCTCAAAGAGACATTCAACAACATCCCTATTTCAATAACAGTATATTATGGAAAAATAGAACAACCACCAGAAGAAGACAGAACACAAATCATAAAACTGCTGCACAACAGTTTAGCAGGAGGACACAAAGGTATCAACCAAACTTACCAAAAAGTAGGAGAGAGATACCACTGGCCAGGAATGAGATATGATGTACTAGACCACATATGCAAGTGCAGCAAATGCCAAGAACGAAAAATAAAAAGTCTTCAAATTAGAAACGCCATGAAATAACATATACCCCCATTGAAGCATTTGACAAAGTATCAATTGACACAGTAGGCAAACTTAGAAAGCCCCCAAGAGGTAACAACACCTCTTAATAATACAATGCAACTTAACCAAATTCTTATAAGCGATACTCATTAAAAATTTAAATGCCATCACCATAGAAGATGCGTTAGCAAAAAATTTAATATGCCAGTTCGACGCACCCCGCGCAATTCTATCCGACAGAGGAACATCCTTTTTATCAGAGATAGTAGAAATCCTATGAAAATTATTTAAAATCAATCATTAAAAACATCCGGATATAGACCACAAACAAACGGCTCACTTGAAAGAAACCATGCACCATTAATGGAATTCATACGAATGTGTTCCAATAAATACGACGACTGGTACAGCCTAGTACCCTTTGCAACGTTCACATACAACACCAGTGTTCATTCTGCAACTAACTACACCCCATTCGAATTAGTCTACGGAAAGACATCACGATTTCCCATTAAAATACCCAATAACGAAAAATTACGTACTACACACGCGACTTACTACTAAGACACAATGAAATGAAAATCCTAACGGAAGAAAAACAAATTATCGAGAAAATAAAAACAAAATCTCGATATGACAAAAAAGAAAAAATGTAGGCAATGTAGGCGATTATGCCAGGCTTATCAAAGAACTCAGTACAAGTAAATATCAACCATACAGACACAAACCCCTAAAAATCATCATAGGTAGGAAATCATTTATAGGTAGGAAAAACGTAATCCTCGAAGACGCAAATGGACAGAGAATACGCAAACACATCGATAAACTCAAATTGGCTAACATCAATTCAGAATCAGAAGATTCAGAATAACAAAAACTAATACGTACAATGATTACAGGGATTATTCAATTAATTGGACATACAAGACATGAACATCAACAAGAAACTCATCATCGTGAGACCCTAACCCTAAACCCGGGAATTTATTTTGAAAAGAATGACATCATCCGCATCCAAAGAGCGGATTGGAAAATTAATATAGTCATTCAAATAGACCAATCCTTGCAAAACAACAAACCAATAGAGCAATACCATGCGCTATTGGAAGAATGCACTCAGACAGTCGACCAAACGAAATGTCAAGCAGCCCTGGACACAGACATCATAACCTTAACAACGGAAATGTTGAATGCAGTAAGAAACAACATCAAAGAACCAATAATCAGCATTGAACATACAGAATACCCTACAATCAAGGATCTATACAGCATCAGAACCAAAAGACTGACGCCACTCGGCATAGTCGGAGCAGCCAGCAAAAGCCTGTTCGGACTTGCCACCACTGACGATAATGAAGTCAACATCAACATTGACCAACTTTTCCAAGACCAAACAAAAGTAATACACTTAATTGAAAGGAACACCCATATAATTTCGACCAAATTTGAAGAACTTCACAACATAACAGAAAAACACGGCATAATGTTACAAGCGTACCAAAAATCGGTAACCCTCACGATACAAATATTATCAAAAGATAACGAAGAAATAAAGTACCTAATCTTTACATCAGCTTATTCAAGACGATTAATCGCCCTCATGGAACACTTAATAAATAACAAGGAAAAGCTACTTCAAATAATAACAAAATGAAAACAAGCCAGAATTCACCCGGACGTAATCGACACAAACGTATTACAGCAAATCACAACAGACATCAAAAGAGTCACCAGCGACCTGGACCCATTAATCCCATCGGAGCACATCAGAATAGAAGAAATAATCAAGATAGCCAAAATAGACAGTATCAGCTATACAAAATGCATAGAATAGCAATACCACAAACCGCTAACAATACTTCATTAGGATAAGCATACATCAAACCCACACACACCTACATAGCAATAAACAAAGACCAGGAAAAATTCACGAATTTCAATGAAATCTACAAAAACAAATGCACAACAACACACTAAGCAGAAATATGTCCAGTGTTAACAGCATTCTAAGATGTACCTGCACCAACCAATTGTGAATTGACTTTGCTCTTATCACCAAACACAAAGTCCTTAAACTACGGCAATGTCAGATACATCAACAACGTAAAAACTCATTGGACTTACTTATCATATACCAAAACATAGTTATATTCTACCACCACAGACCAACTGCGCATCTGATGCTCCAAAACAGAGTCAACAAACATCCACCTAAATGGCACAGGAATAATAACAAAATCACCCCAATGCACAGCAAAAACAGAAGAAACCACTATTTACGGAGAATACACAAAATCGTCAGAAATAACCCACATGTATAAACCAAACATAGAGTTAACTATCTTTGACCTTTACCCACAATTAAATCATGATAACCAAATAACCATTTTTATTATTTATTTAATACCACTAATAGAAACACACGATTTACACACCCAAAAACCCATCAAAATACATATAATAACAAACCCTTTAGCGAAATACCAACCGAACTTCAAAATATCGCACACCATAAAAAACACATTAACACAACCAGTAATTTCGTATATGGTAGAATATCATTACAATCCTTAATACTAATAATACTAATAATAATAATAATAACAAAAAACAAACATAAATTTACCCTAAAATACCACAAACCGCGCAAAAATAACAACAAAACCAAAAAAACTGAAAACAAACTCATCAAAGTAAAAGAAACAAAGTTTACACAACTACAACAACAAGATACCCCAAAACACACACTAACACATAACAAAACACCCCAGACAAAATCAAAACGAGACAAAATCACCAACCATCCTCCGCGTTAAACCTGGAGACACAAAGATGGAGGTAATATTTGTAGGCAGTCGTCCACAGCTCGAACAACATTTGAGGGCGATTGGGCAATGCAACTTAACCCATCAGGTCAACGAAAAGACAGGTCACCAAAAGCTTGTGATCCAATATGACGCCGAGGCTCACTTGAACCTCGCACTCCGTATCCACGACGTTTACCTGGATAAACCAGCTGTTGTACAGCAGACCCCAGCGCCACCGAGCCAAATACCAGTTGTAAGACGCCCATCCCACACGGCGCAAGACGATGACACGGAAGGACTCCAATTTTCTGTCCCGGTTCCCATGACCGAAGCACAAGAGATAACAATACATCACTTCGCCGAATTCGGTGCATTTAATCACGTGTTCTTCTATGAACTGCGAGGATTTGATAACAGGCGACATTTGTACAAGAAGTACCTGGCGTGCGTCCAGTATTTCAACAAGGACGACGCCAAAACTGCTATGGACAACTGTAGCGCCAGGTACAAGACCCCGCGCTGGTGCACGCCCAAGAAACTGAACAGTGATCACAAATAGCACAGGCGATACCATGCTGCCTGCCATATTTCGGAACCCCTCCCCCCCCCCCCCCACTTATAGGAAATAATCCTGAAATGCAACTTTGAATCTTACAGGAAAGCGTAAAAGTATCAGAAGAAGCAGAAGAAAGAAAGAAAGCGTTTGGTAAACTTATACGTAATAATTCAAATTAAGATATTTTCAAAGTTATCAAAATAAATATTCTCATTGCTTATTATTAGTTTTAATTTTTCATTTTACATTCAATAATAATTGCAAAAAAAAATATAAATAAATTTCCTGAAGTCGGATTCGAACCCGGGTATTCAAGGTTACTGAGCATCCAACTAGGCCTCTTACCCAACAACATAATTATGGTGATAATGTCGCCCTCCTCCAGAGGAAAATTTGTTTATTTATATTTTATGAGAGTTTAAATGTGTTTGAGTATGTAAGGGTTGAGTTTGTGTATATATATTGCATTTATGTTTTGTATAAGACTAACTGATCTTAATTAAATGCACATGATATTCCCGGAAGCGACTTCCAATTGATTGAATGAAGATTACGGAATAGGTTTCGGTATGCCTTCGGGTAAGATTCTAGAAAGATTAGATTGAATCTTTCACGTAATCTTTAGGAGAGCTTGTGGAAGTCTTGTTGGTAAAAGTCCGAATGAAGATATTCTGAACCTTACGATGTAATAATCTAATGTAGTTGCTTCTAATGCTTTTAATCTAATCTTTAAATATTCATTCTTACGATGTAATCTTTCAGTATGCTTACAGGTAACAATCCCCAAAGATTAAATTCAATGTTACGAGAAAGCGTAGCGAAAGTTTCCAGAAAGTTAGTTTCAAAGAAAAACTCGAAACTGTTTTTAGTCTGTTTGGGAAGCTTACAGAGACTAATTTGATTGCTTTCCGGAAGCCAGTTTCAAATGATTTAGTGAAGCTTAAAAAATTGAATGAATCATTCCTTCTGGAAAATTTTGCGTATTATATTGGATATGAATCTTTGGAATAATCTAAATTTACAAAATAAAGAAAATGTATAATCTCATTCTTTCTGTTAATTTTTAATACATATTTCATATAATAATAATTGCAATAAATACAAAAAAATGCTTCAGGTCGGAATCGAACCCGGGTGAACAAGATTGCTGAGCATTCATCTAGGCTACTTACCTAACGACAACTTTACGATGTTATCAAATGATATGAAATGTTACATATGATAATATCAAATGTTACATATGATCATCGCCCCCCTCCAGGGGATACTTTGTTTATTTATTTTTAATTTGGTTTAGAACGTATTTAGGGCATACAAGTGTTTAGGTTGTACATAAATATTGTATTTATGTTTCATATAAGAACAATTGAACTTAATCTAATACAATCTTTATGAGAGTTTCTGATAGGCTTGTAATAACAGTTTAAAGGGAGATATTTTCAACCCTATGATGTAATCCTTTAGTATCCTTATGGGTAACAATCCCCAAAATTAAATTGAATCTTACGGGAAAGCATAGTGAAAGCTTCCACATTGTTGCTGTGAATCGCAGAACTCGAATCTTCTTTTAGTGTTTTCGGTAAGCTAAATAAAGGATACGATCAAGCTTCCAGTGCAAGCTATGCCGAAGCTTGAAAAAAGATTTCAGACAACGTCTGCAACTGTTACTTTGGAATATTGCATGAAAGCTTGTAGAAAGATTATCGAAAAATTACATCGTAAGGTTTAAACTCTCCTAAAGTTTACCGGAAGCTGCTCTAAAGATTACTTGAAAGATTCCTGCGAATCTTTTGAAAATGTTTCAAGAAATAATACTGTAGCCGATTCCGTAAGCTTTTTTATATAGGAAGATGCTTCCAGAAAACGATCGAAAAAGACTAAAAAAAGATTCGAGATTTATAATTCCAAGAAACCTTACTGATTTTTTGACTACGCTTTAAAATTTAATGTTATCTTCTAGGAAAATTGTCGGTAAGGTTACCGGAAGATTCAATTGTAACGTTGAAAACATTTTAATTTTAATTATTACATGCAAGGCAACCAGAAGTTTTACGCAAATTTGCGAAAAGCTTCCTATATGTCTACTTAAAAAATTTAGGGAAATCTGACACGATGCTTTCGTAAATGATTCCTGTTTGAATGGTTCTTCAAGCTTATGGAATGCTTACCCTGTTAGTACTAATGTCGCCACTAGGCGGCAACCAGTTTTTTCATACCTGTGAGTGGTAAGAATCGATGGCGATTAGTATATAAGATCGCTCAAATTACTGTCTACCAATCGATTGTAAATTGCGTGCGGCGAAATATTCGTTTATAGCGATAATGCGTTTAATTATAAGGTTTGATAGGGCGAGTATAATTATGTTTATTTCATAAAATAAAAATTTCAATGTAAATGTTAATATTCCACATAGCACGGAAGGTTGTTGAAATATTTCAGGAAGATTTCCTGAAAGTATGGGAATATAATTTAATTCTGTGTGACAACAATATAATTTAATTCTGTGTGAAAATGTTATTGACAGTGATTATTTATGCCGTAAACATTAATTATTTGACGCAGAATGCATCTATACGCACGCGCACGTGAACTCAAGATGGCGGCCGCTCTATTGACGCGACTTCGCTCCTGCAGACTACTCTGCTCGAGAGTTCACGTTCCCGTTTCGCTTGCGTGGACCGTTCCGCTTCGATCGAGTTATCGACCACCCATGCGGACGAACCTTTACGCCTCGATCGAGTTATCGACCGCATAAACGAACAGACCGCTCGGCTTCGAGTGAGTTATCGACAGCGCGGCGCTGCGTTCATGGCGTCGCTTCGAGCTTCAGACTTCAGTATGATGCCATGCGGTCGCCGTATACGTAATGGTTAACCTCCGCGCGCGTAGTTTATAACGGTTGCGATAAAGTTTTCGAATTAAACTCTCAAATTCAGTGTCGGCGTGTATAATCCAGCGATAAAGAAAAAGTCACTCTATCGCTGTATATAATTTTCTGTCGGCTTTTTTCACTTTTTCAAGTGCAGTGAGTGTTTAACTTTTCAGCAAAGGAATCTGTATTGTATCTATAGAAAGTCAGATACAAAGGCTGAAAATATTAAGTCTTCCTGGTTCTATTATTGACTTAACAAATAATTATAATTTAACTAGACTTGCATCACTTCTTTACTATGCCTTGTTCAAAAAGTTTACAGGTCTGACAAGGATTTTGCGTTTCCAAAGGCTCCAGCTGCATACGCATCTATATCAGATAAGTTACTTTAGCTTTTATTAATAACTTCTTTATTTCCTACAACACAAGAGCACGGTTGCTTTGTGTAAAAGTGTTGTATTTTTCTTTTCAGCTACTCAAAAGGACTCAACTTGCCAACTTGAGGTTTGAGTGACCAATCTTTGGTCTTAAATGGGCTGTATAGAGGAGACTTTCAGCAGGCATACTCGAGGATGACAAGTAACACTACCTGATGCAACTCCTGGCTTAGTTTGATTTAATATTTGATTTTCTTTTATAATTATTTAGTTAAAATCATGGGATTGCTCAAGTGATTTACAGCTAATATTGTAGGTAGAGGTTTCTTTCTATTTTTCTCAAGAAGACTTTACTTTGCTTCTACTAAATACGCACTCAGCAATTTAAATTAGTCTGTTAATAGGATAGACTGGATTTTGAGGATAATAAATAAGAAGAATTTGGTTGCATTCAGGTAGAAATTCTCATAACATTTAATTTTTTCCTTTGAATAATTTACAATTTCTCTTTATTCCAGTACAGTAAATTTTTATAAAGATAATCATTAGGTGGTAAGCTGTATCCACCTATAAATATCTTCTATCACATTATCTCTAATCTGGTCCAATAATGCAAAGGGATCCATGGCTGGTGACAGGGTCCGTTACTGGTCGAACTACCTGGCTGCTGCTTCAGCTCGCTCCCTGGCAAACCTCAGCTGCCAGTACTTGGTGAAGGTGAACCGTACCTGGGCCTTGGGTGGCTGCTAAATAAACCCTGTTGTTCCTTCCAGTGCTTGATTCTCGCTCACAGCCTCGACTGGGACTTGGCGCTCCCTGTAAGTTTCTCCACAGCACACTGGTGAAGAAGAACTATTTTTCTTAAAAGTGTAATAAGGTACGAGTATTATTTCTTTTATCTTCTTATTATGTCAATGAATCTAATAACTATGGACTTTATTTTTTTTTTTATTCTGAAATGAATTTTAAAGTTTTCGTTTATGTGACTCTCTTAATAATTGAATGTCAATTGATAATTTTATTTTTATTATAAAAATGGAAAATAATTCTATTGAAATATTATTTTTCTTTATAGGTGATCAGGGTCTAGTTTGACGAAGCACTGGACATTTTTGAATTTTGATTTTGGATACTGTGGTTTTTTTTTTATTTTTGTATTTATTGTTACTAAAGAGTTTCTTATTTTAGGGGTTTGTATTTAGGAATATGGATATAAAGGTAATTATTTCGTAATAACTTTTAATATCTAAAATCTCTATTTCATTTATTCGGAAGGACTCTAAATACAAAATTTTCTTTTCATAATTCATTACAGTACAAAAGATTTTCAAAATTTATTTTTATTTTTCATCTATTTCCATAGGCGCTGGTTTGCTGGCCCTTTCCGCCAGAAGTCTTGCTGCAGGCAACCTAATTGGCCTGACAACAATAACGTGCTAGGATCTCCTTGCCGATTTTGTTTATCATGGATTGTCTCTCTTAATTGGTGGGCCTCCTCTTCGTGGGCTGCTTTTTCTTGAGGAAATAGCCTGTAGTAAGCATCTCTTACTGGACCCAGGCACAGTTCGGGATTCGATATGGCGTATTGAGGCCCGTTGCTATCACAAGTTCGGCGTCGGCCTCCAAATCAATTTGAGGAATAGAGACTTCGTCGTCCTCTATAGTGATTATGGGAATGGGTTCCCCGCGAGCATTCAGAGGCACCGGTTGCTCTGCTGGTATGGGTGGTAGTAGTGGTGGTACTCGAAGTTTTACGATCTCTTTTCCTTTTTCTGGAGGCCACTCTCCGTTGATATTTATTCTTCTCGCTACGTCAACTTCGGTTACTCCCAACAGCTGGCCTATCTCCGCTGCTCTCTGTCTTCTGATTCTTCTTCTCTGGTCACTATTTAACGGCGGATCTCTACACCCGCAAAGACATGATACGGTGGTTTTCACCACACCGCTCGTTGATGGCTGCTGCTCAGTGTTTTGCACTGAAAAATACAAAAGCGATTTCGTTGAAGAAAAAGAACAAATAATAATAGGTTTCTTCTTGTTTTTCTTTTTTCAATTTTAGAGAAAAAAAAATGTTTTGTGTAAAGATTGTTTACATTGATTTTTCTCTTAGTCCTAAACGGCTGGCATCCATAGCATTAAACAATTTATCAATCAAATTCGAACTTTTCTTTTTTTTAGAAAATCTCGTATTAAGCTTAAAGCAATTTATGCAGGATTTACTAAACCTGCCGCACTCTTTACACCACTTTTTAGGTGAGTCGAGGGGTAATGGTATTGCTGATATTTCCACAGGTGGTGGATATTTTGGTAGCGGAGGAGGTGATGGTGGTGGCGTGTTTTTCAGGTCTTTCAGAACCTATTTCGTCCACTCACTTTACTGTCTTAATTTCCTCTCCCTCCTTTTTGTTCGCTGACGTTCGGTAGGCTTAGTTTTACTGCGTGCCACTGAAAGGGAAATATAAAATACTATTTTATTTGACTAATTTACTTAAAATTTTTAGTTTCGAGAGAGAAAAAAAAATTTTTTTACTAATATACTTTTTGTTTTATTGATTTATTTCTCAGTTTTTCCTTCATTAAACTAACTCGGTGTTGATTTTGTTTAATTTAAAAATATTTTCTTTCATCACTAAATTTTAATTTGAGAGATAAAGGAAATTTTTCCTTTATATTTGTTTATGATAACACTCAACCAGAATTAATAATTTAATATTTATTCATTTAAAATTATATAAATTTTCGATAGACCGATATATATATATATATATATATATATGTATAATATAGTTATAATGTAGCAAAACTAGGAATTTATGAATTTAAGAGTTGGATAAGTAAATACTGATTTTTCGCATACACAAGTTCAGCAGAGGTAAAACTTGTATATACATAAGGAGCTCGGCAAAGCTAGAGCTAGAAATTGATTAGTACAAGAAATTTGAGAGAGAAAGAATTGGATAGTTTAGATTTTTCGTATGCACAACTAAGCAAAGCGAGAGCTAGTAATTGATTAGTATAAGAATTCGAAAAATTTAGATAGAATCGATAATAGAGTCTTTATTTAATTTGTCTTTTATTAAATGTGTGTTTTATGATGTTCTTCCTAACTGAACCAATACAACTCACGTGAATTAGTAATTTGAAAATAGTTGTTTGTTTTCTTTTTTGTTAATTATTTATTAATTTCGCAAATTCCGTAAACAATTTCCTATTTATGTAATATTCCCCCCATGGGCCACCGAATTTGTTACGTCGGAAACCCGATTTCTCGAATCTCCGACGATTTATTACTTGCGAAAGAGCATCTGAGAGCTCTTTAGCAGTCACCACTTTTGGGCTTATTAGGCCGCAGAAATAATAGCTCGGGGCAGGTGAATTTTCGACTTAAATTTAAAATCTTTGAAACGAGGAAAATGTTCGTATATTGATTAGGTAGGAGCAAGTTAGCAAGTTAGCTGGAATTAATCCTTGATATAATTCTGTCCTTAGATTATTCTGATTTTTTTTAATGTAATATAATCTTGAACACTCCACCTTAACCCATGCATCAACAATATATTGTTGGGACAACTTTCCTGAATTAATGTAAGGACTGAAATCATCTCTTATACTTAATTTGTAATTGTAGAATTGTAGCGTCGACATATTTTTGTTGCTATTGTTTAATTTCATATACGGGTTCCATCCAAAACTACCTTGTGAAAAAATTAATGGATATGTCATTGGGTCTACATGTTTACTTATAGTTGGGATTCTAATTGGTGTTTCTGACTTGGGATATATGCAGATATCTCTGTCTATTGGAGGTTCTCCGTCATTTGCTTCAAATACTACAGCAACTTCATTACATGCTGCAATGTTATAACGATTTTTATCTAAATTTTGATTTCTTATTATTAGCATTTTTACTTCCGGAATATTTGTATTATTAATATTAACTTTTCTATTTGCCTGTAATTCGACTTCATGCATCATTCTATAAGCTTCAGCATATGGATTCTTTTTTCTTAAATAATTATCTAATTTCCTTAAAATCTTTTCAGAACATTGAAAAGTACTATTTTCAATTCTACTTTTGTTTGCTTCTTCATTGTCGATAATATACATTTGACCATATCGTCTTGTTTTATTTTCTGGCGGATGCAATGCGTAAATATCATGATATATTTGTCCACATATACGGATAACTTGTGGACCTGGAGTGAAAATTTTATCAAATTTAACACCAAAACTTGCAAATGCCAACATGTTATTGTATATCCTTCTATCATTTCTAAATTATTTATTTGTTGTAATTAAATATTTTATGTCTTTCGGATACTCATATTTTTTTGGTACAGTTATTTTACCTTGATGACAACAATTAGAAAATTTATTATTGTTTTGATTTTCAAAACTAAAATGTTTTGCTTTACAATGTTCACATTCTAAAGTTAAATTGCCAACGTTATTTTCTGGTATTAGAGCTTCATGAATATCTGTGGTGGCTATAAATGCACATTTATTGTTTTTTGTTTATATATTACATTTTTGTTTTCCATCTTTACAAGTTTCAATTTTTCTTCTTTTTGTTTCAGTAATTTTTTTATTTAAATTGTTACTCTTCCTCTCGTGCTGCGGTTTCTCGTGCCCTGAAAGACGCGTGGCGCAAACTCTCGCGGTAATTACTCTGAACACAACAAAGAATCGTTGACGAGCTAAACGTACGTCTTGCGGAGGGAACCTCAATGTTACTTCTCTCGGGTCCAATGGTTACACCGTACTTGTTCTTACTCGCTGTCCCTGGGGATACTAACACTACTTGTTGCTCTCTGCTTCTTCGCGACCGCGGCGTCTCTCGCTATCTCGCTCGCACGCATCACATTTCCGCTAGATCGCTCGTTCGTACCAATCACTCATTAGCACGATTTCGCGTGCTTGCTCGCTTGTTCTAATGCGCGCGAAGTTCGAATCTGGCTCGTTTACGTTGTCTGGCTGTCGATCGCGTATTTCCCTATGTCTAGCTGCGCTTGTACATTTTTCTTTACATTTTCTTTGCAGTATATTTTCTCCTCGCTCTCACGTCTACTGTGCCCAGAGCCGCAGTCCTCCACGTATTGCCAATAACGCCTGAGGCTCGTCGCGTACCTCCACTCTTGCATTTTCATTCGCTTTATCTCTCTCTTTTATTCTTCGTTACTCTCTCTCTCTCTCTCTCTCTCTCTCTCTCTCTCTCTCTCTCTCTTGCACTCATCACTCTTACGCTCGCCAACATGGCGACGATCGTTCACGCGCGTACACCTCGAGGCTTCGCTGTGCTGTGCTGCCGGACGGTGTCTCTCTCTCTCTCAGCTGTTGCCTCTCCTATCTCTCTCGCTTGCTCTCGTGCGGTGCTGCTCGATGTTCTCCCTCTCGCTCGCTCTCGCTAGCTCGTGCGGCGCTGCGTGCTGCTTGATTTTCTCTCTCTCTCTCTCTCTCTCTCTCTCTCTCTCACTCACTCTCACTGGCTATTCATTTGATTTTGCTCGTACCTGTAAACACCACCGGATATGAGTTTTTATACTTTTTTCCAATGTGGCTCTGGTGGTCTCCAGATAAGCATGTATTGACGGTAGCCCGTCACAAAGTATATTTCGGCTAATTAGTTGTCGAGATTTATTTTAGCAGAGGATGAAATATCGTACCTGATAAGATACGGTTTCTCAAATTTCCATTGCGTTCTCTGTATGTATGTAATTTTGTATGTGCGTATAACTTTCTGATTTTTGATTAATATGTGTCTTTTAATTTCGTTTGCATTGATACTAGTTGTACGTTAATATATCGTGTTATTAATATAACCGCGATTAAGATGTGTGCGATTAATCCTGTAATTAAGATTTATCGCGTACACGATTTGCAATGCCATATTTTTTGTTGACCCGTTATTCTAAAACGCTACTGTTTTGCATTTTTGTATGCTGAATGAACGTTTATGGTGCTCGTTACATATAGTAAAGATAGTTGTACGTAGCCATATGAAAATTCCCGACTAAGCGATGGCGTGCACTGCTTGAGTTTGTCGAGTAATTTGTTCACGATTGTTGCGTTTTCTCGGAATTGGGTAGTGATTTATTTGAGTTTAGTGTCTGGCGGAATCTTTTACATTTTATTCTCGTCGTGAAGTGATATTCGATCATTAATTATTGGATTTAATTCTCGTTGTAGTTCATCAGAATTTCACGTTGACGGTTTTTTGATTGATTATATCGCTCGAACTTCGAATGCTATCTTCTATCAGTTGGTTGTGAGATACATATTCAATTTCTTTCTACACAAATAAAAGTATTTTTAAATATTTAATTTATTGTGTAACGGGTAGTAATTGTATTTCATGATATCTGTTCAATTTTTTTGGGGATATATATAACAGGTTGGGGGGATATGCATATGAAACAGAGTTTGTCTAAGATTTTCAACCAAAAGTATATAAACTAAAGCAATATATTCCCAGTAATACACGTGTAATTATATTTTCATAACACGTGCATCGAAAGAGCTCTTTTAGCTGCCTCAAAACTCCGTGGAAAGTCGAGTTTTTCTATGTAGTGTCGGAATGGGAGGTGAAAAATTTTTACCTCCCGTTGCAGCGGGTGGTAATAGTATATTACACAACTAGGGTCCATCTCGGGCGCCTACGGCGCCCTGGACTCCGCCCCGTGTTCACTCATCATCCTCGCTTGACAAAGTCATTCGCCCTTTGTTGTGTACCGTGCTTTTTATAATTAGTGCATCGAAGGGCTCTTTTACGCAACAACCAAAGGTCTTGGACATTGGTCATTACACAACATATTTATGCATATATTTTTAATTTATTATATATATATATATATATTGAAAATTTTGAAGTTTTTGGAAAATTTGAAATTATTGGAAAATTTGAAATTTTTGGAAAATTTGGAATTTTTAAATTATTCAAAAGCGAGGTACGGGTATCTATGCACTCGATGCACAAGTGACAAGGATCTCTCGCCCTATAAGGAGGGGAAGTGCTAAGTAATTAAAGAGTAAGCAAATTAAAATAGATTTAGATTATTATTAACATTAAAATGATACAGACGAAAGATATGACTATGTAGTTCATAATATGCAAAAAGGGAATGGCGTTGTGCGACCCTTAGCCGAGCGCTATGCTCATTGTGCGGCATGCGGCCGGGAGCAGGTACGCAATTCCCTCGAGAGGGGTATGCTCGCTGCTAGAGCTACAAGCGACGAATGATGCTCTCCCTGCTGTTGCGCTAGCTTTTATACTCGTCTGGCGCCTATGCTGCTGTGTATAAGCCGCTGCGCTATCTATAGCTTCTTATTTGTACTTGTGTTGGATATAGGTATCGCCGATGTAGCTTCCGCTTTCGTGTTCACAGCGCTTGCTATTCTTGCGGTGACTTGTTACAGCTTGATCTTATTGAATGGTAATGTAGGTTTTTATGGGTGTTGTCGGTGGTTTATTTACGGTTGCAGGCCGTTTCAATATATATCTTCTATATATTATATAATTGTAAGGAAAAATCACTGCCTCCCTCCCTCAAAATAACATAAAAATGTGTCGTTTTTCGTTATTTTTTGGTTGCCCCTCATTCCCCCCTCACAAGGCTCGGTTTGCGAGTCATGGAAAAGATTGCTAAAATTATCTATGGAGTGTTGCATTGTACCATTTTACCAAATCAAGAAGCGCTTCTCGAAAGATTTTTAAAAAACTTAGAATTATTTTTGTGGAAAATTTTTGAGTTCATAATTTTATTTGGAGCATAGATATACACATTTGTTACAAGTTTATTTCAAATTATATGCGTAGTGAAAGTTCGTGGTGAAAAAATCTTTCATGCTGTTAGAAACTTTATAACCTTTATTGCTATATAGAAGAATTTAACCAATTTTATCAATTACGTAAATTTTTTTATAATAATTTCAGTCATTAAAAAAATGATAAGGTTAGTGAAATGCTTCGATATAGCAATAAAACTAAATTTTTGTCATATATGAACGGATATAATGATTTTTTACAGAGAAACCAAGGCCTCTGACATTCTGGGTCTTTCGCAGACTTTTTTGAATTGAAATAAGGTATCTTCATGAATTTTTTGGTTATGATCCGGATGATCGAACTTTCCTAAAACTTGATTTTAAGACTTAAATGACTTATAACTTTCTTAAAACATATATATACGACATCAAAAATATTTTTTTTGAATAGTTTAGAAAATTTGCAGAAAAAAATGTTATATATCTCTATAGTGAAAAATGCTTCCCTGAGGATCTACAAATTAATGAAAGTAGCCAGAAAAAGCAAAAAAACGTGATTTCATCAACTTTGACCCTCTGTAACTCGAAGATACTTGATGCACAAAATCTGAAAAAATTCAGGGATACTCATGTGTCTCTTAGGAACATTTTAAAAATTTTTTTCGATAGGGTCAAAAAATCGACCGCTCGATTTGTCAGAGAACCACCCATATATATATATATATATATATATATATATATTTATATTGAAACAGGCAAATTAGACGCGAGGCGACCGAGGACCCTGCGAATAGGTAACCCGGTAACCAACCTCCGAGCAATAGAGTACCGTGAGAGTACCGAAAGAGAGACACGCGAAAACAGTACACGCAGCATAGAAATAGAACGGAAAGCAATAAGAGGAGAGCCAGCAACCAGATTCGGTACTGTCTCCCATGCTCTATCTCCAGATGATAGCAACTCTAAGTTCTCTGATGAACTCAGGCTTTCTCTCGAGCTGAATCCCCGAGAGTTACGCATTATCCCCTTTCTCGGCTCTACAATTTGTAACCGCTAATTAAATCAAACAAAATCCATTAGAATGAAATGGAATTCTTTTTATTAAACTCATCTTCCCTCCAGGGACAGTACGCTGGTCAGGGCCGTATCCCCTAGCCACGTAGTCACTCCTTCGCTCACTGGAAGGCGGGACAGTTCGTGCCTCCGCCACTCCTTTGAGGCTGCGTGGCTGTATAAATACCATCACAGCGTCGCGGGCACTCTGTATGTCTAAGGGCCCACACAAGCAGCTCTGCCTTACCAATTTCCACTTCTAGGCCTAGTACGAGTCGGAACCCTTGGCAATTCCACTCTTAATTATAATGGTATTTGCTTGACCAATCAGGGTCTCTACCCCTGCACTCCTTCTAACGACCTCTCCCGAGTCTCTAATCTCACGGCTTAAATTAACAAAGGTGTTTAGCCGTTTCATTGGTACGAATAGGGACTCAAGGGAAGATCGTGAAAATGGAGGTATCCCGTAGAAATCCAAACAATTAGTTATTTTGTTCGATCTTAGGGAAACTTAACGAATATATATTTTCATTAATTAACTTCTTTTCGAGGTGGTAGTATCTCAGATAGAGGACGAATTATCGCTCACTCATCAAATTCATAACCTCATAAAAACGGTAGAATTTCTATTAAAAGTGGAACACGAACAAAACCGGGAATACGAAATATTCAGAAAAAGTTAACGATTAGTAACGAAAATGTCGACATTATTGATCAGAAGCTCCGAGATATAAAGCGTCACCTGGAAGACCATTTCGAGGAATCCGATAAACCATCTGAATGAATAGTCCAACGGGATAAGGAATTAGTTGCTGTCATTAAAAAAACCAATGCCAAATTTTTGGATTACAATAAAAGGATAAGTAGACTCGAGGAAGACCTCGAAACAATAACTCTACTGTTCCAAAATCTGAAGCTCGAGTAAATTCGTCACTTTAAGTCAAATCATTCCCAAGATACCAACCGAGAAAGCAAAATGTCAAAGGCGCTATGCCCAGTCGTTTGAAAAACTATTGGCAAGCGGACCAGATCAAGCTGAACTCGAGTGGCATCCCTTATCAAAATAATGTGCAGATATTTATGCAGATCTCTGCAGTATTCTCTACAGAGCTCTACAGAGCAATCTGTAGGGTACTCTGTAGGAGGTCCAAATTCTCTGCAGAAGCAATTACAATGCGGAAATCTCTGCAGGAATCTATGCAGTAAGCTCTGCAGAAAATTCTACACAAATTACTGCAGAAGCATTGACATTTAGCCTCTGCAGAGAATTTGGACCATCTGCAGGGAACTCTGCAGATTGCTCTGCAGAGCTGTGCAGAGAGTTCTGCAAAAATCTCTGCATAAATATCTGCACATTATTTTGATGAGGGATAAGGCAGTAAATGAGGAACTCGAAGTGATCTAACACAACCACGAAGCATTAGAAAAACGAGTTGAAACCCTCGAAAACGACACATCTACAAACGAATTACCGAAAACAAATAAAGCGAACTTGAACTTTCTTCAAATGAGCGAGTCTACCCACTCGGACGAATTAGATGCAGTCGCAACGGTTGTGGCAAAATTAAAAAGGGAATTAGAGTCATTTCTACAAAAGAATATCGATTTACGCGGACGGGTTGCATTACTTGAATAAGATAACGATAGACTCATTGATTCCAGACAAATCTCAACAATCTACCTCAAGATTTCGAGATAAAACTAAAAAGGTCTGAGAACTCCCTTGAGTGATTCCAGACAAATCTCAACAATCTGTATGATGATTATGAAAACAATTATGAAAATTCGCACGAATTATCAGATAATGAAATCGACGGTAAAATTAATTAATGTACCAACCTTTCGAAGATACAAAAACAAATATTAAAAAATTTAATAATCAAACATAAAATCGTGTTCGAGAAAAAACCAGGCTTGTTAACGACTTACAAACATGAACTCATTCTCAAAGAAACGTCACCACGGTTCTGTAAACCGTACCCGATCCCTTTAATAGACCGGCCAGACACGTTGAAAGAATTCCTACGAATGGTTGAGTTAAATACAATAAGACGCTCAAATTGCGTTTAGATAAACCCAATCAAAATCGTACGTAAGCGCGATGGTTCTGTACCTCCATGCTTGGATGTACAAAAACTAAACAAAGTCTGTCAAGTTGCTGGCAAATAAAACTCGCGGAAAAATCTCGAAAATACACGACATTCAAAATTGGCACGCACGTATACGAACTTAACGTAGTACCGTTCGGAATAAAAACTAGGGGAGCTGCATTAATTCGGGGATTGGCTGAAGCCACGTGGGACTTTGAAGATTTTCTCATTTTATTTGTAGACGATTTAATGATCCGCTCGCAGTTTTTCGAGGAACATATTACACACCTCGATAAATTATATCAAAGGTTCATCAAACACAACCTACGATTAAATTTCAAAAAATCAAAATTCTTTTGGAAGGTAATTGAATTCCTCGAACATTTTATTTCGAAAAAAGGCATGAGACTGGATCCGGAAAAAATAGAAATCATTCAAAATTTTAAAGCACCGAAAAACAAATCAATTACAAAGCTTTATCGGTTTCATTAATTTCTATTCAAAATTTGCAAAAACTTTGCGGACCATTTAGTTCCACGATTAAATCTTTTAAAAAACACAGCCATATTTAAATGGACATCTATTCATCAAGCAGCGTTCGAAAAAATTAAAACACTGTTTGATGTAAACATATTTCTAAAACATGTGGACCGAAAAAAGCCGTATATTTTAACCACGGATGCGTCCGATTATGCATATTTCACAACTAAAAAAGAGATGCTCTCCCTCGTGTGGTCACTAAATAAACTTAATACATTTTTAAGGGGAGCAGTTGAAATCATAGTCAGAATAGACCATGAAGCATTGACCTTCTTAAAAACATGTACATTCAATAACCAATGCTTACAGCGATGGAATTTAGCTATACAAGACTATAATCTCAACTCCACATATATACCCGGCAAAATGAATGCAGTAGCGGATTGTCTAAGTCGTATGGATGACAGCGAAAATTCAAAGGCCCAAAACCAATCCGAAATAATAATAGCGTCAATCACTCAATCGCCGTTTCGCAAACTGATAAAATTATGCAAAAATTTTAATCAGCATCAACGAACCGATGCAACCGTGCAATCAATAATTGAAAAAATAAAAAATAAAGATATTGAAACTATGAAAAAATATAAATTAATAAATGAAATATTGTATAAGATAAGAAAGCGAATCAACATGCAAAACTTGTAATTCCGCCATGTATCCTAAAGAAGTTCATCATAGAAGCTCATATCAGTCTCGGACATATTGACGGCAGAAAACAAACAAATTATTATGCAAACATTTTTTCTCAGAAGGCTTACACAAAACGATCGCACAGGCTGTAAAAACATGTGACAATTGTCAAAGAACAAAATACTTGTCACAAAAATATAAAGAACAAGCCCAACCGATCCTTACGCGAAAGCCTAACGAATTATTATCGATAGATTTCTATGGAGTGTTGCCGACCTCAGTAGGCGGAGCAAAGTATATACTTACAACCACCGGAGCCACTTAGAAAAAGTACAAAAAAACTCATACCAGGTGGTGTTTACAGGTACGAGCTATACAGATGAGAATAGCCAGTGAGAGCGAGAGAGACAGATGAGAACAGCTAGCGAGAGAGATATTTTAGATTTTAGATTTAGATTTATTAACTATTTCATACATAGACCAGGGACACAGGGTCCGTTATAGTCCGAAGATGGCGCACACTAAGGTCAGTAACAAACAATAAACGCATTCAAGATCGGCACTAGCGCAGCCGAGTTAAGCACAAATGTCAAACGAAATAAAAATTCTTAAAATAAAAATAAAAATAAAAATATAAATAATTTAACAATAAAAAACACATAGTAACGTCGCTACGTAAAAAATTATGAATGCGGAGAATAGTAAAATATAGAAGATAAAACAAAACAGTAAGATAAAATAAACGTATTTACATTAATCGCAAGTGCTGCTTATCGGTGTAGCTATACAGTTTGGCGCCTTGCACAGTATTTACAACGCGTATACTATGTAGTTGAATACAAAATAAATGCGACATGCAATGGAAGACGAGTACATTAGAAGGACAAACGAATAAGGATACGAAACACAGATAGCTCTCTACTTTCTTCTGGGAATTTTGCAGCGAGAAAAATAAGCGGCTAGGTTAAGCGGTAGTCAGTGGCGGCGATAGTTTCCCGCAGACGTGTTTTGAAAGCTGGCCAACCCAAGGAGGCGCAGCCGAGTCCGCGGATGTCGGGCGGGATTTCGTTCCATAGGCGAGCCGCAGCGACACGGAAGGACAAAGCATAGCACTCCGTACGATATCTATGGACGACCAGATCGAGATCGCTCACTCTCTTGGAGCCCGGCGCGCAGTGAGCGCGAAACGCAAAATGCTGGCGCAAGTAGGACGGCTCCCCTGAGCGGAGGACGGTGGCTAAAAGCTGAAGGGTAAGCTGCCTGATCCTGCTCGAGTAGGAGAGCACCCCGTGCCTCCGGTATGTAGGCGAGATGTGCTCCCACTTCTTTATTCCACCGACGAAGCGCATGGCCGCGTTTTTGCAGCGATCCAGCCTGCCCGCTCGTTCTTCGGTGAGGCCCAGGAAAAGAGACGGGCAGTATTCGAGGTAGGGGAAGACAAGTGCCGAAACTAGGAGAAGTTTAGTTGCGCTGGGAAGAAAGTAAGCGTTCCTCCGCAATCGCGCAAGCGCCGCAAAGTACTTGGCAGCGGTGGCCGTGCAGTGCTCTGTGAAAGTGAGGCAGGAGTCGATGGTGACGCCCAGCAGCTTGACAGAGCCTACTGGGACGATGACCTGGCCCTCAAGCAGGATGGGGGGCAGCCTGTCCATTTTTCGCTGCCCAAGCCGAGATGTTTAAAAATGCCGTATTGATTTTGGCGATAATGGCGGGGGCGTCACTGGCGCAGCCGTGAGCGTATAGATAAAAATCGTCCGCGTACAGATGGTATCGACAGTCGCCGCAAACGTCAGGGAGGTTGTTAACATAAAGAGAGAAAAGTAGCGGACCCGGCAGTGAGCCCTGGGGTACTCCGGCTACTCTAGGCAGGGCTGAAGATATCTCCCCCGCCGAAGATGCGACGAACTGCGAGCACCCCGAAAGGAACGAGTGGAACCACGCGCAGGTCGAGTCGGAGAGCCCAAAGGCGCGCAGTTTCTCCGCCAGCAACTGTATATTGACCAAGTCGAACTCCTTCGACTGGTCGATGGATATGAGGAGTGTAATCATGCTCTCGTCGATCGCGTGCCTGACATCGTCCACGATTGACAACAAGGCGGAGTGGGTGCCGTACGATAAACATACAGCAACGGGAAAATGTTTGTGTCTTCCGGTAAGGAAATCTTTTTTATGAAAACGCTTAGAGAACTGAGACTTGACATCTGAGTTAAAGAACTTAACGACGAATACGTACATATGAATATGTTATATATTATTTTGTTTATATTGAAAGTTTATAACGTTACAAGCGAAAAAATGTAGCTTGCTGCAGTTCCAGCTGCTCTCGACTCTTCGCGCATGCGCTTAACCCACTGAGCTCGCCTCAGGCTTCGAGCTACATTTTTTTACTTGTAACATTATAAACTCTTAATATAAACAAAATAATGTATAACATATTCATATATGCGCATTCGTCGTTAAATTCTTTAACTTAGACATCAAGCCTCAATTCTCTAGGCGTTTTCATAAAAAAGATTACCTTATCGGAAGACACAAACTTTTTCCCGTTGCTGTATGTTTATCTATTACAACATTATTTTCACATCTAATGATTGTTTTTAGGCTTTTCTCACCTACTCTGTTTTGTTCGCTAGATCCTATAGAATATTCTCATCTACTTTTTTTACCGTTAATCTTTCCTAAAATTTTTTTAATTTGGTCTAAAGTCTAAATTTACTACATTTATGCATTTATTAGAGAGAGATGGAAAAATAGAGTCCCTTCTGCTACAGCTTAATTTACTCTCTCTTAAAAAATGCTTTTTAAAATTTGTTTTTAAATGAAATTAAATAAAAATCAATCATGAGCATGGATGTATTGATTATAATTAATTGTTTATTGACTTTTATGTAAGTCAAATATCCTTGAAACTATTATATATTGAGTATATGACACCCGGGTGCGCTTTTCAAAGTATAAAATCTTGTTTAGTTTTTTTTCATTATTATAAATGTTATAACTGATTATATAGGGATACTCTATAGCATTTTTATAATATAGTACCACAAAATTTCGATGGATTATGCTAATATTTCACTGTTTTTCCTTTTGAAGTCCTTTTGAATAAACTTGTGTTTTTTAATAAATGAGCTGTTACATTTATTTCTCACAGAGAAACCAACGCCTTGACACAAAGAAAACATAAATATATGACTTTGCTAATATTTTTCTCTTAAACTATCGTTAAAAATGTTTCCCTGAGGAGCTACAAATTAACGAAAATAGGCAAAAAATGCAAAAATTGCTTGCCATGACAACTTTGAGCCTCTGTAACTGTAAATGAAAGTGATGGAAAAAATCTGAAAAAATTCAGGGTCACTCATTGACAACCCTATTGAAAGGTATCATGTGATGGAATCGCATGAGATTGCTGCATGATGTTATCATATGATAAAAGTGCTGATAATGACATGTGAAAATATGTGATGAGGTCCAAATTCATCATCCGATATAATAGGATTCAATCACACCATAAAAAATTGAATTTTGAAATTAATTAAAATCCATTTTTTCATTGATCTGTTGCTATTTATAGAAGTACCATCCGGATGGTATCCGGATGAAATAGCAACAGATCAATGAAAAAATCCATTTTTTCATTGATCTGTTGCTATTTATAGAAGTACCATCCGGATGGTATCCGGATGAAATAGCAACAGATCAATGAAAAAATGGATTTTAATTAATTTCAAAATTCAATTTTTTATGATGTGATTGAATCCTATTATATCGGATGATGAATTTGGACCTCATCACATGATATTTTCACATGTCATTATCAGCACTTTTATCATATGATGACATCATGCAGCAATCTCATACGATTCCATCACATGATACCTTTCAACAGGGTAGTAAAGAATGTTTTAAAAATATTTTTGGCGAAAGTCAAAAAATGGTGCGCTCGATTTGTCAGAGAATCACCCATATATATTCTACAACGTCACAATATAAATATTATAACGTTACGGCCGTACGGATGATACCAACGTTATATTTCGACCTGCCTCCGTTCTCCTTAACCCGGTGGCGCCAGGCACTTACCTGAATATGCCAGAGTCTCGCGACTCTTTAACGTATTCACGAGATAGGCAGATTTACCGGCGAGCTAGCTGAGCTCTACAACGTGGAAAGGAGAGAGGGTGATTCGGATAATTGCTTCGCGTGGTTAACTTAGAATGCACTCATTTATTCATCACTAAAACTTATTCTACAATGAAAGGTGACCGGGAGACAACCTGGGCTCAACGGCCACCGTACTGTTGATAAAAGATTACTCGCTATATTCGTCTGCTCCAGGCAACGAAAGATAGCCGCGCTCGCGAGACAAAGGGACTTCGTGTATACGAGGAACGCGTGGAACTGCGTAGTTCCCCGCGAGGGAAACTTAGTCCAATAAAAGAGCGACTCACTGATCTTTTCCTCTAATCCGGGCGACTAAAACTTCGAGACCCTCAGAGAACCAGGAAACCCACAGAACAGGTCCAAACATAGCATAAGTAAGTAAAGAAATTAGCACAAAGGAATCCTTCGGGAGCTGGCTGCAACAACGTCGGAGCTGGAACAACCGGGACAGGAGAGTGCCGGCTCGCGCACTTGACGCATGCCTCGCACGCTGGCACTCCCGAGACGCCGAGTGGCGCGCGCTCCTATTGGTCGGTTCGCGTGGGGCCGTCGGTCCGCACGCTCACGCTGTTACAAGTTCGATTGCGACACATGCGCGGTCGACTTTACATTCATAGTCAATGCTGGATAGATAACCGCGGAATTCAAACACTCGCAACATACAGACAGCCAGCAATCATACAGATAATTAGCGCAACGCCTGCGCTAATTGCGTAGTACATTTTAACTTTTAGCGCATCCTTCTGTCTGGATCCTTGATTCGAGAGTACGCCTGTTACAAAGGGCGCCAAAGCTGCCTTTTTACTCTAAATGTTCTCGCGGGTGAGCAACTATCACGCGTAGCTGTGCTGCAGAAAGCGCCAACGTAGGAAGGCCCCGCCCGCCTCATCTGCACCCGACGACTTACGATGAGCGGAATTGAGCGCCCTGTATGACCCTGTTGCTGCTTCCGCTGCGCCGTAGCTTGCCTTTTTTCCTTCTCGCCCTTGATCGGGAGTGAAGAGGCCCTCCGTATTTTTCTCCTTCCTCAGTCGTCTCTCCTCTCCTCGCGTCGTCACTCGAAAGAAACGTTACACCATTAATTCACGCAACCTTGAGACGCTCTACCCCGGCAGCTCGGTGCTCGATGTGACGGGCGATATTTTGCCACGTTACAATATATATATATATACATATATTCTGCAATGTCACAATTAATTCGTACTTGTCTATGCCGATTATTTTACTAATTATAAAAGGACCTTCGTAAACATTAAAGAATTTTGCCAACTTTCCGTTTTCTGCGTCGAAAACGCTCTAATGAATACTTTGTCATTAATTTTTAACGTAAAATGTTTTTGTGGTGATTTTTACTTTCTGCGTGTTTTTTCGCAATTTTTTGCGCGCGCTCGCGTGCCGGTGATATTCGGCTTTCGTGTGTTCTAACGGTATGTGTAAGTATTTTTTCCAAATGCATGCGGGTTTTTTATTGCAATATAATTCTATGGGTTTTTCGTTTGTTGAGTCGTGGTGTGTTTCGTTCATTATATTTTGAATAATTGTTATGTACCGCGACCAATCTTTACGTTCATGGTTAAGAAATGTTCTGCAGAATCTAATTAGTTCTCGGTGTACGCGTTCTACAATATTTGATTGTGGATGTCATATGGATAAATATGTGATACTAATCTTTTCATTTTGTAGCGCTTTTATGAATTTCTCGCTTGTGAATTGTGTGCCATGATCGCACATGATTGTTTTGAGTTTTCTTGTCACTATGTTACTATATAATTTTCAATAAGTTTTTTAATTGTGGCCGTTGCGGTCGCTCTACGAAGTGAATACAATACTACTAGTTAGTATCCTACTGAGCTACTAGCCTACTGAGGTCGACAACGGTCCACAGAAATCTATCGATAATAATTCGTTAGGCTTTCGCGTAAAGATCGCTTGGGCTTGTTCTTTATATTTCTGCGACAAGTTTTTTGTTCTTTGAGAATTGGGACATGTTTTTACAGCTTGTGCGATCATTTTGCGTAAGCCTTTTGAGAAAAAATGTTCGCATAATAATTTGTTTGTTTTCCGCCCCCAATATGGCCGAGACTGATATAAGCTTCTATGATGAACTTCTTCAGGATACATGGCGGAATTACAAGTTTTGCGCGTTGATTCGTTTTCTTATACAATATTTCATTTATCATTTTATATTTTTTCGTAGTTTCGATATCTTTATTTTTTATTTTTTTAATTATTGATTGCACGGTTGCATCGTTTCGTTGATGCAGATTAAAATTTTTGCATAATTTTATCAGTTCGCGAGATGGTGATTGAGTGATTTACGCTATTATTATTTTGGATTGGTTTTGGTCCTTTGAATTTTCTCTGTCATCCATACGACTTAGACAATCCGCTACTGCATTCATTTTGCCGGGTATATATATGGAGTTGAGATTATAGTCTTGTATAGCTAAATTCCATCGCTGTAAGCATTGGTTATTGAATGTACATGTTTTTAAGAAGGTCAATGCTTCATGGTCTATTCTGACTATGATTTCAACTGCGCCCCCTTAAAAATGTATTAAGTTTATTTAGTGACCACACGAGGACGAGCATCTCTTTTTTAGCTGTGAAATATGAGCATTCACTGCCCTCGAATGTTCGACTTACACAACAGACGATTCCATCGTCCCCGTCATCATTTAATTGTGATAGCGCCGCTGCGCATGCGTAATCGGACGCATCCGTGATTAAAATATACGGCTTTTTGGGTTCACATATTTTAGAAAAATGTTTTCATCAAACAGTTATTTTCGAACGTTAATTTTTTCGAAAGGTGCTTGATGAATAGGTGTCTATTTAAATATGGCTGTGCTTTTTAAAAGATTTAAAAATGAAACTATGGTCCGCAAAGTTTTTGCTAATTTTGAATAGAAATTAATAAAACCGATAAAGCTTTGTAATTGCTTTATGTTTTTCGGTGCTTTGAAATTTTGAATGGTTTTTATTTTTTCCGGATCCGGTCTCATGCCTTTTTCCGAAATAAAATGTCCGAGGAATTCAATTTCCTCACAAAAGAATTTTGATTTTTTGAAATTTAATCGTAGCTTGTCTTTAATCAACCTTCCATATAATTTATCGAGGTGTGTAACATGTTCCTCGAAAGACTGCGAGCGGATCATTAAATCGTCAATGGAACGAGAAAGTCTTCAAAGTCCCACGAGGCTTCAGCCAATCCCCGAGTTAACGCGGCTCCGCTAGTTTTTATTCCGAATGGTACTACGTTAATTTTGTATACGTTAGCCACCAGTGGCAAATAATTGAACAACGTCACAATATATCTATATATATTAGGGTGACACAAAAATGCACGTGATTGCCGAATCCCATTTGCCATAAGCTTAACCGATACTCCAAATGCCGACGAGATCAACAGAGTTTTTATTTTTTCGATTGAACCATTTTTCAAGTTACCATAAACATTTAAAGTTTATGATCTATAACAGCGTAGGGTAAGCAGATGTTCAAACGTTTTTTATTATAACTTACAAACTATTAATGCTATTTCACATTTGCCTTCAGTAAACTTCTTACAGCATAGATACCAATAGATTGGAAAAAGTTTGGTGCAAAAATAATAATAATTAAGAAAGTGCGACGTAGCAATAAATATTGCTGCGTCGTGATTATTTATTGCGGCCAGCTGACTCACTCTCGGCACACTGACAGGCCATGGAGCGGAGCCAGCGCTCGGTGGAGCTCGCAGGAGTTGCCTCTAACCGACCGCGTGCGGAGCGCAGGATGTGAGCTCTCGAGTCACACCTGCGCAGCACGTTGGCGCTCGGGAGGTGGCACGGCAGGAAACGAGACGGCGGCGCGCACGCGGTCACATGCATGCGACTGCGGGTAGAGGGGCGGGCGTGAGTGTGAGCGTGAGAGAGAGAGAGAGAGAGAGAGAGAGAGAGAGAGAGAGAGAGAGAGAGAGTCGGCGTGCGCGGGAGAGAGAGAAGTTGGCGAGAGTGGGAGATAAGCGTGTGCTGGATGACGAGAGAGTATGCGGCGCGGGAGAGCGTTCTTCGTTATCGGCCGTATTGATTGATCGAGAGGGTGCCTGCTCCCGGGCGATCGATATATGCTTAATATGGAGGTTTTCTATTTACAGGATTATAGGGGAATAGAGGGGTAGTGGGATAACGTTTAGTTTCCACTATCGGCTCGGATGAAATATTAAGGTTGTTTTCTAACTAATTCTTTAAGCTATTCTATGAATTTCGAAATTAGCGCGGCTGTTTAGTTCTATATTGAGGGAGCCACCTTACGGTTATCGACATTGATTAATTGATTAAGATCAACTAGCGCGCCACAGTCGGTTTTCGGCCCTGCGGGCCGAAAGACCTCCGTGGCTTGCCCCGCCTTGCATCGCTCCGCGATGCAAGGCATGCAAAACGCGAAGCGAAACGCGCGAAGCATTTAAGGCACGACCGACGCTCGCGCTTCGCGCTCACCTGATCCCTCTACGTTCGCGCTTCGCGCTCACCTGATCCCCCTACATTTGTGTTTCGCGCTCACCTGGTTTTTTTGTATAAATGGGATTGAGCCCAAATTTATTCTGTCGTGATATCAATGTAGAAAGAGTTTATAAAAAAAAGTTTGGATTGATTGTAATTAATTTCGCAGAGATAATCGTGGCCAACTGAAATTTTTCTTTAAATATTCAGTTTTTTTAGTTTTATAATGTGTTAAATCATTCTAAGCGTATAATTATTCCGGTAAAAAATTGTATTTTCGAAATATCTATAAGTTTTATGTTGAGTATTTTTATGTAAAACACATACCTGAAAAGTTTTATTTTGAAAAACGAATTATTTTAGTATTAAAATTCGATTTTGGCTTGTTAACTTGAATTCTAAGCATTTTCGATTATTTATGTAAATAGGAAAAAGTTGTATTTTTTAAAGATTTACAACATTTACATTTAACTTTTTTGTGTAAAATGCTTAGAATTTGAGTTATGACCAAAAAACCGTTTTTCGAAATTCTAAAACATGTTCGCATATTTTTTGTATGAATGGGATTAAGTCCAATTTCCTTCTGTCACGATATTAGCATAGGTCGAGTTTGTAAAAAAAAATTTAGCTCGATTGGAGTTAATTTCGCAGAGATAATCGAGATAAACTAAAATTTTTATTTAAAAAAAAATCATAGAATAAAATGACTCTATCGCTCTACTCGAGTAAAATTGATTTTAGAATACAGGCTCTGCACTGCATATTCTCACATTGGAGATCTGTATGCAGGCAGGCCTCAAAAAAATAGAAAAGAGAGAAATGTAAATTTTTTTGAGGCCTGCCTGCATACAGATCTCCAATGTGAGAATATGCAGTGCAGAGCCTGTATTCTAAAATCAATTTTACTCGAGTAGAGCGATAGAGTCATTTTATTCTATGTACTATACTTTCGAGTGATAGAGTCGCATACCATCTAAAAAAAAATCAGTTTTGGGGTTTTATAAAATATTGAATCATTCTAAGCGTATAATTATTCCGGTAAAAAATTGTATTTTTAAAATATCTATAACTTATATGTTGAACGTTTTTCTGTAAAACATATGCGTAAAAAGTTTTATTATGAAAAACGAACTATTTTAATGTAAAAAATTCGATTTTAGCTTCTTAATTTGAACTCTAAGCATTTTCGAGTGTTCATGTTAATAGGAAAAAGTTGTGTTTTTTTGAGATGTACAACATTTCCGTTTAACTTTTTTGTGTAAAATGCTTAGAATTTGAGTTATGATAAAAAAACCGTTTGTAGAATTAAGCATAAAGAGCTACCATTTCAACAATATATCGGTAATCGAGAAAAGAAAAAAAACGTTTTTTTGTACATATAAGAGTTGTATTCTCCTAAATTTTCAGCCCGATTGGTCGACAATTGGCTGAGATATCGCTGATTACAATTTTTACGATGGTGAAACTATAAGGCATTCCCGCCTTGCGATCGTGCCTAATAAAGGGGGCGCGGAATTTGCATATTGATAAATGATATAGAGGGCGGTAATTGATTTATTAGCCAATGGAAAAAATAGAAACAGAAAAAGAGGGCGCTGGGAAATTTCATAGATGAGTGATGAATTAGTAGTAGTATTCAAATAGGCCAATTGCGGATTTTGGAGGTTTCCAGGACCAATGGAAATTTGCCAGCCAGGACGACGCTCCCGGGAGGAAGGAGGCGAGGTGGGAAAATCGCGGCTTCTTCCCCGAGCGGAGCGTCGTCCTCGTTCACTCTGTTCCTGGATTTTGGGCTGATTAGTCTTCTTTTCTCTATTCGGTGCGTAATTCAAATCTCGTGGAAATTTCTCAACGCCATCCTGCATCTTGGAGGATTTCTGATTCCCGGATCCGTGGATTGATACTCTGGATTTCGTTGGAGGTTTGGTGGCAGTTTTTGGTTTTTTTCTGTTCTCTCATTGGTGGAAATAGTGGTAAGATATTAATATAAATATTTATACATATTTCCTGTTGGTGGTTTGTAGTTGAGAAATAGTAGGTAGTGGCAATTTTTCCCCTTTACAGATTCGATAGATAATTTCGGGTTTTCAGTTGGAAGTTGGCCATTGTTCCCTTTGTGAATTATAAACATAGCATCACCGTAGAGGAATTTCGCGGCCCTTTCCTTTTTCTAGCAACTCCAGAACCAGCTACCGTGAACTTAGTTATTCGGCCGCTGGCCCATGTGTCATTTAAAATCGTAACTGATACGTTTGCCTACATGAATTTGTAACAGGGAATTTACAATATATTTGATTTATGTGTTAATTCTAATTTTCTTTGTTTTATTATTCATTTCACCAGCCCTATTGCTACCGAAATTTCCCTGCGTGTACTCGTTTTCCGTTTTTCAGGACTCTGGACTCCGAGAGTGAGAAGCAGCCGTTAAAGAAATTATTTTTGTACACTAACTGGAATCCTCGAGCGGGCGAGGCAAATTCCACGTTACAAAAGTTAACAGGTGCCGATTTGTTCCAAAATGCTTGATATTTGGAGGTTTTTTACGGTCCCTTCCAATTGGTAAAACTGCCGATGCTGGAAGTATGGATAGAAAAAATTTATGGAGGTGAAGGGTCCGTCCGGTGGTTGAGCGAGTGCAAGCCATATGTTTTATAAAAGAAAAACGCTGCATTCAAATAATTTTAAATTTGTAAAATAATTGTTTTAGCAAAAGAGCAATAGATATAGTAAAATTCTGTGTATATATGAGACGTCGTATACTAATTAAGGGGTTATGCCTGAGTTGAACCTGCAAAAAAGACATTAATTAATAATAGGCTGAAAAAAATTATTTATTAATAGTATAAAAAAATCTTTCTCCTACTTCAAATGTAGGTATTAAACATATTTTTAACTATTTTTAAAAAATTATATATCTATACTTACATTGTAAACAATTACATGTATGAATCATTAATTTTCAGCACTTTTTTCCCTCTTTTTGCCGCAGGATATCTCAGCATCCAGATGATGAATTGACACCAGACAGGATGTAAAATCTTCTGAATATGTTTCTTCACTGCTTGAGCGGAAGACTTTTCTACAAAAAATAAATTTTAAATATTTAGTAACTCATAAGATGATTATAGCAGTAATTATAGTGAATATTACATATATTCACACAGGCAACATTGACTTTTACCTTGTATTAGTCAATTCTGCTCCGTTCAAGCAGTGAAGAAACATATTAAGAAGATTTTTCATCCTATCTGGTGTCAATTGATCATCTGGATGCTGAGATGTCCTGCGGCAAAGGACCTAAAATCATAAAAATGGCAAAACTGAGAAAAATGCATTTAAAGTTCATCAAGATGCTTATGTATACTTATCGGGTAGCACTTACATGAACTGCTTAGCATATTTTTCTTATATTTTGGCATAAGATACCTACATATTAAGGCATATATAAAAACCCGAGTGCAGTATATGTAGATATACCAGTATCGAGAGCTGAAATTGAAATATAAATTTTTGATACTCATTCACAGTCAGTATGTTTCACATGAATATAATTGTTGGTATTGCTTACCCATGACTTTCCAGGATTATTAACAATCACAGTAGACTTAGAGCTGGTTGGAGACTATTTATCATACAGGCATCTTGTACACATCATAATTATAGCTCGTATACCTAAAAATCAAGAATATACTCACAAAGAACAAATTCTTTACAAATCATATGTTGTTTATAGTCCAAACACTTATCTAAATTTGAAGACTAGTAGACTCAGAAGCTATCACAACAGCACAACATCCAGCTTACACTAAACTACAGACAGCAGACGAAACAGCTGATGTCTGACAGTCTGAATGCAAACTCGACTAAGTCGGTAAAACAGTGATTTCCTTTTCCATATGCTGTAAAGTGTCTTTTTTCAGGCGGTAATTTAAATTTGCACGAATATTTTTTTACCCCTTTATAAGTTTGATTAAAAAATAACAAAACTAAATTTAAATCCTAAATTTATTTTATTTTGAAGATTCAAAATAAAAATAAAATCTACGATTTTACGATTTTTGAGAAATGTTTTTATTTCAGCTAAATAATGAGCACAAGAGTATGCGTCGTTTTCAATATATACTCGGCGCGCGCAACGTTCTGCAGCGCTTAAGTACGGTCTGAAACGTGCACCCTTTTAGCTCTTGTTTTAGCGAGAGAGCGATAAATATTGCTAAATTCTGTATATATATGAGACTTTGAATACTAGTTAAAACAGCTTAGCAGTTTAGATTTGAGAAAAGTCTTTAATTTAGCAAAATATAGAGCACAAGAGTGCTCTATACTTCTGTACAAACTGCTAAACTGCTCTGTACATACTGACGCATACTCTTGTGCTCTATACTTCGCTAAAATAAACACTTTTCTCAAATCTAAACTGCTTAACTGTTTTAACTAGTATTCCAAGTCTCATATATACACAGAATTTTGCATTATTTATTGCTCTCTCGCTAAAACACGTGCTAAAAGAGTGTACGTTTCAGAGCATACTGAAGCGCTGCAGAACATTGCGATTCATACTGTTGTGCTGCAGCGCGCTAACATTCGAAGCAGTACATTTTCATGCAAAAATATATTGTTAATGTTACTTAAGTACTTACATTCTTCTTCTTGAGAGTCGTCCAGTTAGGCCGTATCTATCGTGGCTTTTAGATTTCCAGCTCTGTTATCCCTTTGGTCGTTTTAAAAAACGATAGCTTTTGGATCATTCAAACTCTTACAGTTACTTTTATGTGCGATGTCAAACAATTTGTCTAAATCGCACGCAAAGTTTACTTGAATAACAGATTGCGCCGTATTCCCTCGATCAAGAGCTTTCTATACTGTTCTGTATCTTGTGTACATATCTTCCAATTTTTTAACAGAGTGGCATTTTTTTGTATTAGAATACCCGCACTTTACCAAAAAATAGTCACTTTGCTGATGGTCGCAGTTGCAGCCTTTTGTTGGCTTACCCTGATTCTTAATTGATAAAAAAAGCACTGGTAAGCTTCATGAATCGATCGCAGTTTCGAACCTCTAAGATGCTCTTGTATATGACCAATCAATTTGATTTCAGTTTTGCTTCTTGAATCAAGCATTTTTAATGCCTTATTGAAGGAAACTTCTCACTAATTATTCCACGAGTCTGACACTTTAGATCTTCGAAATGCACTGCTTCACTGTCGAAAGTAAAATGACGTTTCAGTCTATGCCCTAGTCATCTTTGCTCCGCCGTTTTCCTGTGTCGAAAATGACGTGCGCGCTTTTGCTATAGAACGATCGTAGACAGAGACGAAGATTTGAGAGCGAGGGAGTGAGAGTATCCCGAAGTATATAGAGTAACGCGCAAATTCGTTGTATATGGTCTTACCTCTGCCGTTTACTTACGCTCCGAAAATGCGTACACGCTGATGCTGCAGAAAGATTATACGCAGAGACAAAAATAGAGGGACGGAGAGTGAAAGTGATAGAAAGAGAGAGAATTTAGAATACAGAATAACAAGCGCGAATTTGCTGTATACAAAGCAGGAGATATTGTAAGACCATCTCGAAGACCGTATAAATCAATCACTTAAATCTTTGGGATAATCTCCTTCGTTTACCTGTACCGAAAATATATCTTCGCTTCGTTGCTCTATGGTAGAATTATAACTCCAAGTTCACTTTGGAGTGTCTTCAACGCTGCAATAATTTCCTTTTAAATCCATATTGTTTTTATTTATTGTTAATAATAACTAAAGGCATGACTCATCTGAATACCAAGATATTAATCATATGTAATTATAATACAGTTAATGCACAATTAATAATTTTGGGTGCGAGAGAGATAGTGTGTATATGAGACTCCCACTACTCAGGCCCAAAGAGCAGTGCGCAAGAAGCCTAAATTTTGTCTCTGCGCATTACGGGTGCTCAACTGAGCCCTCTCGGTAAGAGACAAAAGAAGCAGAGGAAGTGGGAGAGTTTTAGTTCCGCTAGTTGGGTTCCACTGAGCAAGAGTGTTTACAAGAAGAAGGAATTTTCTTTGGAAGGAAAAGGAAGAGAGAAAGTTGTAGCAAAGGGGGGAGTGGTATCTGCGAAGGAAAATGCGAACCTTCGAGCCAGATGTCGGAGGTAGAGAGACCCTCAGACCCTACCATAAAATGTACTAATACTATGTATTGTTCTGTTTAACTCCTCATTAATTTTTTCAGTCTCATTGCTACACTAGGTTACAGAAATTTAGTAAACTTTAAAATGTTTGTGGCAGCTGGAAAAATGGTTCAATCGAAAAAATAAAAACTCGGTCGGCCTCGTCGGCTTCTGGACTATCGGTTAAGCTTATGGCAAATGAAATTCGGCACTCACGTGCATTTTTGTGTCACCCTAATATATGTGTGTATGCGTGTGTGTGTGTGTGTGTGCGTGCGCGCGTGTGTGTATATATATATATATATATTACATATTACATACGTTTATTCCTTAACAGTAGGAAAAGTGAAAGTTTGCTCCGGATTACGACTACCAAAACATTTATGAAGATACTTTTCTTCAGTTCAAAAGTGTCTGTGAAACTTCCAGAATGTGCCCGAGCTACTCTGATGAGCTAAAAATCAAAATATCAGTTTTCAAAACCAAAAAAAATTCTCAGTCAAAAAGTATTCTCGAGATTTTTCTTAATTTCGCTTCCTTTCTATAAGCTATGCAAAATTAGGCGGTATGTCAATGATGCGTTTTGACATTGTCCCGCTTAATGAAGGTCCTTTACAAACAGCATTTCGAAACATAATTAAGTTGTATTGAACATTCAAATTTTATTATGATCTGTACATTTTAAGTTACAAATAGTAGTCCCCTATTCATAGAAAATGACAAGATACGTACCAACTGAGGGTTTTTCCATAGTGTTATAATAGGATTAGTTTCGCTGGTCATTTTATGACACTGCGGAAAAGCCCTCGTCAGATACGTTTTTATCATCCGTTATAAAAATAACATTCTCCTTCAAAATTTTTAAATCTTGCCACTTTTCTATTAGTATATGTTTCTACAATCTGCTATTTATCACAACAAAATTTGAATGGTTAAAATCGAAGCAAATTAACTATCAATTATTTATATGCCTAAATTTGTTTGCGAAAAAGTACAAAAAGTTCAAATTTTGAATGAATAAAATCTGATCATATGTACCTTATTTACGTGCATAATGGACTGTGTGAGCATTGCAAGAGCCTTAAGATAATATCATCCATTTTTTGTCTTTCAAATTTCTTCAGTGTCCATATTTTTGACAGATTTTGATGTGTTTAGCAAACATCTATTTTGCACTATTTTGTTACATTTGATTTGCATATTTTTTTTGTAAAGCATGTGTTGACCGCGATCACCCTAGTGTTACGTCGGTTTCTCGATGGTGCAAGTAACCGACAGTATTAAGTTATGTAACTAAGAGCGCCTTGAGCCCTTAGTCCTCACCACTTTTAAGCCTATCTCCGCTGAGACAATAGCTTGAGGGTAGTGTTATGAAATTTTTGTTTACTTTATTTAAAACAAGGAAGGCAAATTTTTTTATTGATGCTATTGGCAGAAAATAAAAGTCGAGTCTTCCTGAAATGCGTACTATTTTTCGAGGGTTGAAATTAAATCCGAGAAACCAAACGGCTATTGCCAGACGGTCTCCCTTTCGTTTTAATTTTAGTTGATTTTAGTTTGAGAAGATTCAAATTTTAGAAGTAAACGGTACGTAACCAGAACTTCCAAAATCGAAATCCACTATTTTTTAAACACAAATTTTATTTTTGTCGGTGCGACTGCCTTTAAGTAGCCCCCGGCACTGGTTTCTATCGCATGCGAAAAGAATATAGGTCGCGTAAGCAAGTTGCTCGAAACAAAAGTTAGAAATTTTTAAATTTGAGAAAAATTGTTGGGAAGGAACTTACTTTTGTTTCGGTTTTGAACACTGGACCAGGATGGACTCTTTCTTTCTCTTATTCTCGACGGATAGATACCGGGTACAAGTCAGAGTAGAAGGAAGGATTTCGAAATGAATATTAACCGTGATAGAGTTATTGTACACCAACGAAAAGTTGTAAATTTATTAGAACTTAGAGAATTTATTTACAAAAATTGAAATAAATGTCTGTTTATCGCAGCAAGTAAAGTCACGATCGTGCTGGAAACAGAGGGCAGGACACGAGTGTGCTCGGTGCGTCTGTTCAGGGCTTTTAAAGAACAGTCACTTTTTCCTCCGGAAAAACCTTTCGAAGGAAGATCTTCCAATGAAATTATTTTGGAAGTGAAATGAAATTATTTTGGAAGTGATTTCCCTTCTACTTTTTCCAGTGAGGAAAGAGTAGTCGCTTATCCTTATCAACACTAGCTTAGGACTTCCTATTTTGGTAGGGTTGGTAGAGGTAAGGGCTGGAGAGTAAGAGCACTGCAATGCGAGCCACTCGGGAGAGTAGTTCGTGGTTTATGGTTTTTTTTCTTATGTCTTCCTTTTCTGCCTTCTTATTCTAATATAATTATGCCAAATAGTATTTTTAAATTATTGTCTTAAGAATTACTATTAACTATTAACATTATTATATTTTTTTTCTTCTAATGGCAATTAATAGACAGTGTATATAGTATGTATCATAAGGTTTTATTATCAGTGAATATAGAGATGATTGCAGTTATAGCTGTTGATCCTAATAATATTGTTAAACTCATTTACGTTTTCGGTAAATAAATCTAACTGCATTATTTTGTTTTACTAATTCAATGGTTATAGAAAAGAGGAAAAAGGATATTCAGCAATGCAATGCCTGCAGTTGTATTTCGGAGATAGTGAATTCCCATATCACGGCTGAAAGTGAGTCATTGGAAATTATTTTTTCCGGTGAAATTTTGTTCACAGTTTATCTTATTATTTTTCCGGTATGGTTAATTGCGGTTCTTTATACACTGATAATATTCCTTTGAAGAAAACAATTTGCAATTGTTGATAGTATTAAAATAAAGGCGATTCTTTTGGACGTCATTACAATATCCCTAGGTTGCAAAGTATAATATTATTTACTTCTAACTAGAATACAAAATTATGAGTAATTACACGGTGGGTACAATGCGAGAATAGGCTTACTTGTTAATTTATAATTAATTTATTGTCAAGCAAAGCAGATTAATTATTTCTAGAAATTATATAAATATGCTAGTCTAAAGAACGCTTTGTCTCTGTGGAAAATGCAGAGAATGCATTGTCGCGACCGATCTCAGCAACATGCATGTACGTGTGAGAAAAAGGAAAGTTCTATGTTTGGCGATGTCGCATTAAATTTGTGCGATACACATTTTTTTCGATATCCATCACAAGGAAGAGAAAGATCTTTGGGAGAATCCCTTTTTTTAAACTTTTCTCAAGCTGGCACGTCGAATCTAATGTGCACATTGATGACTTCCTCCGGGTGACGATCCACCCGGCGAACCTCATAAACAAGAATATGCAGCAAGAAAAAAGGAAAATCAGTCGGACACATCTGTTTATGTGTGACTCGGAGAAAGAGAAGAAAGAAAAAGTTTTGAATAAATATAGTTTTTTTCTGACGAAGTTACACTAGCAACTTCAAAATAGGCCTAAATTCAATGCTATATTAAATATCTGCGAATAATATAAAGTTATCTAAACTTAAATAAATTTGTACTTTCATCTACATACAACATTTATCACGTTGTAGTAACTACAATTTTTTGTAACAGTCTAACATTAACCATTGAAAGTTGACCTTCTTGAACTATGTGTTAGTCTTCGTTGGAAGCGATGACATATTTTTCCATAATTATTTTCATACATCCATGCCTCAATCTACAATTACCAGTACACAAATCAGCTGATTTGTGCATTGGTGGATATGGTGGATACATTAATCTCGTATCCACTTTATCCAGCAAAGTAACTTCCACGCATACGAACGCTATTAAGCATGTACATATGTTATTCCGCGGTGTGTGCCTAACATACACTCACTGTTGAAATTTAAATCTATCTATTATAACGTAAATTATTTATTTGAAAATACTATGGGTATAATATTAAAAGAACTGAAAATTAAAATTCAAAATGTATTATCACTATTAAGGTTATGAATATAATGTTTGGGCGACTTATTTTTGGAAGCAGTAACAGCTCCTGAATGATGTCACGTGAGTTTCTATATTCATCTCAATCGACTTTATAGTAACTTCTATTTTCGACCATATACCCTTTCTAATAGTTCCAAACAATCTTTTCACCAAGACCTCATCTAAGACTATTAAATCTTTTATTTGTATTTGAACAATAACTGACACTTTTAATAATTTTATTTCTAGTAAAATTTATACTTGTTGGCTAGTTCTACAAATATTATTTTTCTTACAGTGGATTGGGGCTCAAGGTTCTGACTGCGGCATTGTTAATGTAAATATTGGAACAAGTGGAGCTGAAGTTGGTGGAGCATTTGGAGGAGAAAAAGCAACTGGAGGAGGTCGTGTTAGTGGAAGCGATGCTTGGAGGTCGTATATGAGAAGATCAACTGTTACTATTAATCACGGAAAAACTATGCCACTTGCGCAAGGAGTAAAATTTGATTAAAATTTAAATATTATGTATCAGATGATTAATAATTTTGTAAGTGCTTAAAATGTATTCTAGTATTAATATTTGTATTTAAGCAAGTTACGAAAGATTGTACAAAGATACAAGTCACATTCTTGTAATAGTAGTGCATTATTCAGTCATTCACGTAATGTGTGCGAAGCGTTATGTAGAATATATTTTTATATTGCAACATGTATAAAATAGAGTCTATCGTACGACCTATCCTGACATAATTGCGACGAGTTCATTTATCTTAAAATATTTTTGTACTAATCCTAAGCTTCCAGAGAAACAAATAATTTAATCGCTTGGTGAAAATTCCAACTCATTGAGAAACATGAATCGAGTGTTAATAAATAAAGAATGAAAACTATATAATTTTTCAGTTGAGAAATCCTGCAACCTTGACTTCATAATTTATTAATATTGTGACGGACCACCTTATTGAGGTATCCTCGTGGGGTTACTGGGCTTAAGAAGTTAGTAAAGAAGGGTAAGCTAGGATTACTCTCTCAGTATAAATAGGGGGGGGGGCAGAAGTCTGCTAACTTGACTGACTCTCTTCACCCTACTAATGCCTCGTAGAGTAATAGTAGGGAGCGGCTGCCCGTACGTGTGGAGTCTGGGGTACTTGCCTCTGCACTCGCACACACTTTTAGTACTGCACGGAACGTCGGATCATTCGAACTTGCTCGTCCGAACATCCGTTAGAGAAAATCTCAAATCAAGAGTCCCAATACGTGGCGGGGGGTTGAAATCAAGCACTCTCGGCGAGAGCCTCGGTTTAGAGGAATGCCCGAATCTATTCGCTCTGTCCGCATGGCGCTGTTCTACAAAATTTACGGCCGCTCTCACAAAGAAACGATTGCCAAAATATATATGCTTATATGCGGAAAAAGAGGAAATATTTCTTTTAAAATCTGTAGATATTTAAAACGCTTGTGATTTTTGATGTGCATCTTCTATTGAGCTAACTATTCTTGATATTATACTGAAGATTAGTCGTTACGGTCTCAAAATATTTAACTTTTAAATCATACTTTTAAATCGAAAGATATAATGCAAAGAAATATAAAAACAAACATGTTTTGCTAAATCTTACAAAAACAATTTAAGGATTTAAGAGAAAAAAGCGCAAAAATTTACTCTAAAATTGACTATTGGACTGTTCGATTCTAAAATATTCAGCGCAAATTAGGAGGATGTTCCTCAGTTAGAAACCTTGTTTATTTTAAATGCCGAATTTTTGACAGTTTTGCAGTCCATAAGAATCCATGCTTAACCTTAAATAAATCACTATAAGATCAAATGAACACGAAAAATATAGTATTCCCACAAAATAGAAAGAGTGTTTTTTTGCAATTTTAATATTTGTATAAGCAAAAACGTATAGAATGCGTTAAAAACGTGTCATTTAATTATAACACGTGCATCGAAAGGGCTCTTTTCTCTGCCTCAAAACTCTGTGGAAAGTCCAGTTTTTCTATGCAGTATCGGAGATATACATATGTATACATTCATACATACTGTAACGAGAGGTAAAGATTCCATATTTAAATATCGCGCGCTCGTTATGTCGCACAATGGGAACGTCACAGCAGGCGTCGCTGCTGTATTTAGGCGAGAGACGCACGTGTGAAGAGTGCGAGAAAGCCCGCACGCCGGTTAGGGCAGATTCGATTTAACCACGCAGTTGTGTACTTTGTGTTGCGATTACAACTTTTGTAAGGCCACCCTTGTGCCCGAGGTTACCTGGTTCGGCTACGGAAGAAAGTCTGTGCGTTGTTAGGGACAGTATCAACTGCGTGCAGCAGAAGGATCGCCTTCTTCATGTAATCCAGAACAAGCGAGTGGGAAAAGCAGAACAGCGACTCGAGAAGTACCGAAGAAGCGACACGTTCTTCGGGCTAAGTGTAATTCGAATCTCACCAAAATCGTTATTCTCGGCAATGTCGCCGAGGACGAGTTTTCTCTGCCACAGAATACTCGTCTCTTCCTTGTACGAGTTGCGCTCGAATCTCTCCGCTATCGCGCGTGCGATCGTTGTAGGCGGATATAAATTATATTATCTTATTTTAAATACACGAGTCTATAACTCACTTATTTAGCTTAATCGTTGAGTACTTATTTCTTGTGTCCTATGCTTCGTCCTTTTTGTTACCGTACTCCAAAGTAAATTTAGTAACACGGAGAAGTGTGATGCTCGGGTGCATCACACATTTGTACACTCGACATTTGACTGTGTACGCGTTTATACGCAGATCACCGTGAAACTACGCCGGGTAGTATCATTAGACATTACAGGTAAGACGGTGACACTACGACAGTCCGTGATCGGCGTGCAGCAGTCATTTGCCCCGTTACAATACATATAATAAAAATAAGACACCATATCCATATACATAAATAATAAAATTTCGAAATTAAAAGTGTAAGCATCTAAGGCAGTATCTAAGAGTTTTGGTTGTTGCATAAAAGAGCCTTTCAATGCACTAATTATAAAATGCACGGTACACAACAAGAAGCAAATGACTTTTTCCATCTCGGGCGCCCTCGACTCCCCCTAGTTCTCAATCATCATCCCCGCTTGAAAAATTCAACTTCCGCCCCTAGTTGTGTAATATACTATTAATCCTATCAAAAATTATGAGAAAATGATCTTAGGCCAAGCTGTAGAGCTCAAAAAATGGGGTTTCTTGCGAGTTTGAACCAGGAGGTAGAAACCACCACAGTTCGTTGGCGAATTGTACATAGAATAAAAAAATATATATATAAAAAATACTCGAGGGTCTTTATCAATTAATTTTTATAAATAAGAAACATGGAAAAATTCACTTTTTTCCGTTTTTTGCTTTTAATTCAAAAAGCAACAGTCACTATAACAGGATGATTTTTGTCTGGTTAAAGTACATACAAAAATCTTCCTTTAACCGAAATTTCGACTCTAAATCTTAAAAAATGGCGGACTTACGAATTTTCAAAAAAATGGTGAATTTTCCCGTTTTTTCTCATTTGCTCGACTTCTAATTATCCGATCTACTTTCTCGGTAACTCATTTTGTTCATAATTTGATGCTCTACAAGTTGTCTCTTGACACTTTTATAGTGACTTTGTTACTTTTTGAGTTAAAAGCAAAAACGGAAAAAAGTGAATTTTTTCATGTTTCTTGTTTATAACAATTAATTGATAAAGACCCTCAAGTTAATACTATTTTTACTTTAATCTACGTACAATTTGACACTGAACTGCGGTGGTCCCTACCTCCTGGTACAAAAAAGACGGAAAAAAACTATATTGCTTGGCCTCATCTAGAGCAGGTAAAGGTATCTCATAAATTTTTCAGATATTTTCCATTAACTACCTTCGCATTATAGGGGGGGGGGTAGGTTGGGTGAGTTAAGGGGTTATGACAGTGTTAAAATTTTGAAAATATTAATTTTTTTTTTATTCACTTTTTTCACAGTTAATAGTCCGTAGAATATGGTCCTGAAAGCTTTTTTTTGCTAAAAAAATTTGCCTTGAAAATATCGACAAAAAACTGATAAATCTGTTCCAAGTAAATTTTTGAAAAATCGTGATATTTAAATATTTTAATTAGCCAAACTTGTGAAAAGGATTGTTCTACCACACATTTTACAGAGTTATTTCATGAGAAATCTCACTGAAAATACGACCTAAAAACCGTTTTACAAACCGTTTTTTTCTCAAGAGTTATGAAATTATTTCCGTAAAATAAATAAAATCCGTAAAATTAATTTTTCTATGTGTGATTTTATGTTAATAAACTCAATGCGTTAAAGTAAAGGCATTCAACAAATTTGAATTTTCCACTCGAACAGGTTGTACCTCACAGCGTCCGGTCGAAAATGAAGATTACTGTTTGATCGGTATAGTAGAATTTTCTGTAAAGCAGCAGAAAACAGCCAAACAGCTGTTTTTCATCCAAGACACTAGATCAGTGCAGTTAGTCTGCTAGCTGCTGTAATAATGCTTATAACCTCAGTGGTGTTGTAAAAGTGCAAGAGCTTCTGCAGAATACAAAAATTATTCAGATAAGTATTGAAAACTAATAAGTTATAATTTATCCGTAAAGAACTTTTTCTTTGTTTCTTTATTTTTTGCTTTTAGGTGTACGGGTCCAAGACAGCAAGATGGGCCTATTATTCTGACTAACTGGTATATTATTTTGTGTACTTTCTAACAACTTGAAATGTTTTTGATAATGGTTAGTACTGCACATAATTGCAATCAATAGTATAACTTGATTATGAATAGGTAACGATAACTTTTATTTTATTTTCAGCTTCTATATACTATTATCACACAGCATGATGTACGCGTACCACAAAGTATGCTTTATTGCATGTATATTTGAGTACCAAAAGCAAATCAAGGTATGCCACATAGTTTCTGTAAGTATAGCTGAGTTCATTTGTATGATTTACATTATAAACTTTAAATGCCTTTTACTCAAATTTAGTTTTTTCATGCTTTTCATGTACTTGCCGCAGCTTTCTGAAGGAACCGTAACATCAATCCGGATGAACTAAAGTGTAAAACCTTCCTAATGAGTACGGTCACAAACTGAGTGGAGCAGAATGGGCAAAAATAAGTTCAAAGTGAATGTTACGTATATTTACATATGTAACATTCACTATAATTATTAATATTGTCAATATATGTTTAATTAATTATATTAATTTTGTGTTTTTCAGGAATCTGTTCCACTTAGTCTGAGACCAGACTCATAAGGAAGATTTGGCACTTTGATTCATTAGAATTGATGGTACGGTTCCATCAGAACCATGCGGCAAGCAAATAAAAGTGATGAAAATCATGATTTTTGGTAAGCAATTCCTTTAATTGTTTTTAAATGTTACACTCACTTTTTGCATATTATTTATGCATAAAAGTGATGTATAATACTTGTATTTGAAAGCAAAAATATAGTTTTTAGAGCACCTATATATCTATTAATTTTTTACAACACTAATAATTTTTCGTTTTTTGCAGGTTTTAACACTGTCATAACCCCTTAATGTTCATGAAATCGGTGGTTTTTTCCTATTTTTATTAATTTATAGCTCAGGAAAGCGTTGTTCGTCAAAAAAGCGTAGAATACCTTTTTAAGGAAAATTTCTCTAGTTTCCAGGAAAAATTCTTTCAGCGTTTTATATATATATGGGCGATTCTCTAAAATTTGAGCACAATTGGTACATCCGTTGCTGAAAACACCTGCGGCAAGTGAAAAAAATCATAAAAAATCATACGAAAAAGTCAACGATACTTACAGAAACTATCTAGTGTAACGTGCCAGGTCTATTAGTTATTTAATAGAGTATAAAATTTTAAATCTGATGTCATATTGAGCATCGAGCTGCAGCTTTGCAATGTATATGCGAGCATTGGGCGGTGGCTGATTGCTGTAATATGCTTAGTCGATCGCGACATCGATAGTGCGCGGCGAGTCTGTTGCTGACTCGCTCGTCAGCACTCCTCACGAACTACTGATCCAGAGAGTGGGGAATCATTACTGCAGGTGGCAAGTAGTTATTGATCGCATATATACTTGATCAGCTGAATTAAGTATGCCATATCTGAGGCTTTGTAAGCCCCGGAGATGCGTGGCTCAGGGCCTTTTGCGGAGTGAACGTGCGAGTAGTCTGTAAAGTAGTCTCGCTAAGCCAGTAAATGCGGGGAGCATTGAACCAACGTATACATCACCTTGTCATATTTGGCTACGAGGGTTCAATCCTAGAAAGTTGAGTAGTCTCGCTGGGTATCGAAAAGAGCGATTAAAGACTGGATTGGAACCCCATTATTTGAAGACTCAGCTACGAGGGCTTGAAGACAAAAGACATTACTCTGAGAAGGACCGCCAATAAATCTGGCAAGAGTGACTAGAACTCACAGCTTAGTTAGAAAAAATACTTGCCACGAGAAGTCGTGTATTTTAAGTTAGATTAAGATTGTATACAGAGAAGCTTAGAACCCTTCTTTCTATGCAATAATAGACTAGTATCAGCTTAAGTAAGCTAAGACTAGATTTAATTTCAAGACTACAAGTTAATAACTTTATAACGATCATTCTTTGTAAATTAAGTGACGAAAACTAGTACTGAACGAGTGAGACAAGTAGCCAAAATAAACGAAACAAAACAGATGATAATTAAACTCAAAGCACTTTTTTCAAAAGTTATTTAATAATAAAAAACCCAATGCTTAACAACGAGTAAAAAGATCTAGAGAACTGAGGACTTCAAGTAGGACATAGATGGTAAGAGTGGGACAGATACAAAGTTGTCCCATCCCAGTAAAAAGAATAAGAAGAGAGGACAAGAAATATTCCAATGCTACAGGTAGAGTACGCGGAGTACGTGGGACACTGGTATTGAAATCGAAATATAAAGTAACCTGCGCGTCCCTATTTACCTGTCTGTAAATACGGTCCTTACACTAGTATACCTTCATTGGTTTTTGGTACACAAATATACATGCAATAAAGTATATCTGGTCGTACGCGTAGATCATGCTTTATGATAATAGTATTTAGAAGCTGAAAATAAAATTAAAATTATCGTTACCTCTATTCATAGTCAATTAATACTAATGATTACAGTTACATGCAATAATTACCATTATTAAATACACTTCAAGTTGTTAGAAAGCATGCAAAATAATACTCCGGACAGTTAAAATAAAATCCTATATTACTGGCTTGTACCCGTATACCTAAAAGCAAAAAATAACCCAACAAAGAAAAAGCTCATTATGGACGCAATTATTATTAATTAGTTTTCAATACTTATCTGAATAATTGCTGTACTCTGTAGAAGCTCTTATATTTTAATAATACCATTGAGACTGTAAGCACTGTTAGACTTATTGTGTCTATATAGCTGTTACAGCAGCTAATAGAAAGACTGCACTGATATTGTATCCTGAAGGTTGGATGAAAAACAGCTGTTTGGCTGCTTTACAGAAAATTCTACTATATCGATCATATCGTAATCTTCATTCCCACTGTGAGACGCAGCATACTTGGATGTCAAATTTAAATTTGTTGAATGCCTTTACTGTCACACATTGAGTTTAATAACAAAATAAAATCACACATTAAAAAATTAATATTTTATGAACATAAATTCATAAATATTGAGAAAAAACTGTGTGTTAAATGATTTTTATGTTGTATTTTCAGTAAAATTTTTCACGAAATTACTCTATAAGAAGCATGGTAGAACAGTTCTTTCCACAAGTTTTGTTTAATTAAAATATATAAAATTCACTATTTTTTAAAAATTTGCTAAAAACATATTTATCAGTTTTCTGTCTGTATCTTCGAGGCAAATTTTTTTTTAGCAAAAATCGGCTTCCAGGACCGTATTCTACGGATTATTAACTGCGAAAAAAGAGAAAAAAAATCGATATTTTCATAATTTTAACCTTGTCATAACCCCTTAAGTAAATTTTGTCTATTTTACAAAAAAATACTTTAAAATATATATATTGTGACGGGGATCCCGTCGAGGGCTGCTCGCCTGGACACCACCCAGTAAGATAACATACTCTTATACTCAGTGGTGCTTTCAGAGCAGTCAGCTGTTAAAGCCACGAGAGCAGCCTGCCGTCGAGCAGCAGCAGCACGAGGCGAGAGCGAGGAAGTGGGGGAAATACAGCGCGTAGCAGCGCGCGGCAGCCAAGGCGAGAGAAAGAGAGAGGGACGGACGGCGCAGCGCTGGAGCAACGAGAGCGAGAGAGACAAGAGATACGAGGCATGCGAGCCACGAGGCGTACGCGCGCGAGCGGCGGCCGCCACGTTGGCGGGCTATTGACCGAAGCATGAGTGCGAGAAGGATGGAATATCCAGCGAATGAATGTGCATTAGAGACAGACAAGAGAGAGAGTGGAGGCAACGCGTATGCGCCGTATGATATTGGGAAAAGGTGGAGGGCTACGGCTCAATCCACAGCGCGCGTGCGAGCGCATAACAAAAATGTAAGCGTGCCGAAGTATGTAACCGTGCGAAAATGTGTAAATGTAATTAATAGAGCCAGTCATGCATGTAAGCGTGTTTCAAAAGTCGCGCGCATTTATAAGAGTTGTAAAAGAGGGCGCGAGAGTGCGAGTGGGATATATGGTGCGAAAGCGTGGAAATATGTGATATGCGCGAGAGAGCGATCTAGTGGAAATGCGTGAGTGCGAGTGAGAGAGCGATAGACGCCGCGAACCGGGTAGTTACCGAACGCGCGAGAGAGTCAGTATGGAATGAGTATCGAATGAGCATCCAGAGAGTATCGAGTACCACGAGGACCGAGACACCACGAGCGAGAAAAAGAGAATTTTCCAAGGCGACGACCAGAGCGACCGAGCATTTCCCCCCGTGTGCATTTTTCGAGCGAGTGTTAGTTCCTTTCGCGAGCGCTTCCACAGGGCACGAGGCAACACCAGAACGCGAGGACGTAAAGCAAAAGGAATAGAGACAGGTAGGAGTGTTGTGTAATACCTCCCCGCCGCGAGTCCCTAACCTAAAGCCAGCCCGCGTTATAGACGGTGAACTCGCCCGAGGACGAGTACACGTTCGCGAGTACAAACTATTGATTTGATTTTTATTATTAATAAATTACTAAATGTTTCATTTTATAAAGTCGCGTGTCTTTATTTTGCTTATCATTCTCCCTGCACCTCTCCCCCGTGACCTAGAGTATAAGAGAGTTCTCAAGCCGGCAGATAAGTGTTAAAGATCGCGAGTTCGGGCGTCCAACAATAATTAAAATACGAGCTCGCGATAAACCTGCATAGGTGTCATTACGTTGTGCTACGCCTCCCCAGCGACGGAAAAAGCACAACGTCACAATATATATGGATGGTCGTCTGTGAAATTGAGAGGTCGAAAGTTCATTTTTTTTTCTAATCATGTTAAATCTCTTCTACTTGATGAAATACACCTTCCAGAATTTTTTCAAGTTTTTTGCATCGATTGTCTCTCAGCTACAGGGGGTCAAATTTGGTAAAAACAGGTTTTTCTCATTTATTGCTGACTTCAAAATTTTTTTAGCTCCTCAGGGAAACATTTTTCAACGTAGGAAAATGTAAAACTTGTTTAACAAATTTTGTCTAGGTTAAAAAAAAACTTTAAAAGTCATATATGTGACTTTTAAAGTGTGTGTGTGTGTGTGTGTGTGTGTGTGTGTGTGTGTATATATGGGTGATTCTCTGTGAAATCAACCAGCCGAAAAATAGATATAGCTATAACTCTGAGAATTTGTTCTGGAGATTGTCTCTGATTACTCTGAATTTTTTCAGATTTTTTGCATTGATTATCTTAGAGTTACAGGGGGTCAAAGTTGGTAAAAACAGTTTTTTTTTCATTTTTTTGCTGATTTTCAAAAATTCATAGCTCCACAGGGAAATATTTTTCACTATTGGGACATACAACATTTATGTCTTGAAGTTTTGTCAATTTTTCAAAAAAAAAAATACTTTTAAAGTCTATCTATACGTATCTATAGGTTATAACCATCCTACGAATGATTTAATGTTTAAAATCCAGTTTTCAAAAGGTTCGCTTGCTGGGATCAAAACCCAAAATATATGAAAAAGTACCTTAAAACAATACAAAATCATATGCCAAAGCCCAAAATTTCTGAATTTTTTTTACTAGTCCATTCCTGTTTCTACAATTAATTATATATGCCAAAAAAGCTGAAAATCAATGAAAATTCCTTGTGGCGTCTATTATTATAATAGGCGTATGGACTCAATTCATCATAAACATTTGTTTAGGCTAAATTCTCTTTATGTCATTTTAAGTCAGGTAATTTCTTAAATTAAAAGAGAATTTAGCCTAAACAAATGTGTATGATGAATTGAGTCCATACGCCTATTATAATAATAGATGCCAAAAGGGATTTTGATCGTTTTCAGCTATTTTGATTAAATAATTTTACCAGACCTGCAAACAGAAATTAAATTTTCTCTGCAGGATTGCGGCATTACAATGGATTATCTAACGATAATTATTGTACATTGTAATGATTCACTGTAATGTTTACTTTAATCATGTATCGAATGATTTTATGTAGCACTGGTTAAAATAAATAAATAAATAATCTAATATTTTAATGTCATTTTAAGTCAGGTAATATTGTAATTTCTTAAATTATAACAGAATTTAGCCTAAACAAATGTTTATGATAAATTGAGTCCATACGCCTATTATAATAATAGACACCACAAGGAATTTTCATTAATTTTCATCTATTTTGGCATATATAATTATTTGTAGAAACAGGAATGGACTAGTAAAAAAAATTCGGAAATTCTGGGCTTTGACACATGATTTTGTATTGTTTTAAGGTACTTTTTCATATATTTTGGGTTTCGATCCCAGCGAGCGAACCATTTGAAAACTTGATTTTAAACATTAAATCATTCGTAGGATGGTTATAACCCATAGATACGACTTTAAAAGTATTTTTTTTTTTGAAAAATTGAAAAAATTTCAAGACATAAATGTTGTATGTCCCAATAGTGAAAAATGTTTCCCTGTGGAGCTATGAATTTTTGAAAATCAGCAAAAAAATGAAAAAAACTGTTTTTACCAACTTTGACCCCCTGTAACTCTAAGATAATCAATGCAAAAAATCTGAAAAAATTCAGTGTAATCAGAGGCAATCGCCAGAACAAATTCTCAGAGTTATAGCTATATCTATTTTTCGGCCGGTCGCTGAGAATCACCCATATACCCCGAACTGCGCGATCGCGTCAGATTGAATTCGGGCTTCGCTAAGCTAACTAGCCGTGACTGAGTCGTGCTTTTCTCGCTGACTACGACATCTAGCTGTGCTTACGGATTGAGAGTGCGACGTGCCCGGAGCCCTTGCTACTGCTGTCACCGTCGCTGAACCCCGACGATGAAGCCCCGGTTTGCCCACAACCTTGCTGTGGTCCATAAGCATCCGAGGAAGCCTTGCCACCGTTGCCGACGTTGCCGAGGTCCACGCGCATCGCCGAGCTCTCCCTGCCGCTGCGTTATGCCGCTGCCCTGCCGACTTCGCCGTCATCTGACTCTGCACCGTCGCTCGTCTTCGTATCACGACCTTGTAAATGCCAGCTCTCTCTCTCTGCGTATCTGCTCTCACCAGCCGTCGTTTGGGCTTCCCGCGCGTGCTCCCTGCCTCTGCGTGTCCGCGAGCATGCCTGTATTATTTACTTTCTTCTGAATTTACGTTAGTAAATTTCTTGTTTTACTCGGTATGTCGTCATTTTCCCTCACGCCGCTACCGCGAGCTAGTTCTCCGGGTGGAACCGGGGACATGGGTCCCCGATTATAACGGACATAGCCACCCCGTTATTTTATATATATATATATGGGTGGTTCTCTGACAAATCGAGCGGTCGATTTTTTGACCCTATCGAAAAAAAATTTTAAAATGTTCCTAAGAGACACATGAGTATCCCTGAATTTTTTCAGATGCATCAAGTATCTTCGAGTTACAGAGGGTCAAAGTTGATGAAATCACGTTTTTTTGCTTTTTCTGGCTACTTTGTAACGTGGAATTTGCCTCGCCCGCTCGAGGATTCCAGTTAGTGTACAAAGATATTTTTATTTCACGGCAGCTCCTCACTCTCGGAGTCCAGAGTTCTGAAAACGGAAAAACGGGTACACGCAGGGGATTTTTGGTAGCAATAGGCCTGATAAGAAATGAATATTAACACAAGAAAGAATTAGAATTAACACATAAACAGATATATTGTAATTTTCTTATTACAAACCGATATATGCAAACATAGTGGTTATGAGTTTAAATATTACATGGGCCAACGGCCAAATAACTAGGTCCTTGATAGCTGGATCGGGAGTTGCTAAACACGAGAAAGGGCCGCGAAAATCCTCTACGATGATGCTAAATATTTAATTTACAAAGGAAATAATAAGAGGGAAATCCACCTCCAGCTGGAAACGTAAAAAAATCCGCGGAGCTGAAATGGGAAAAGTCTCCTCTACCCACCACTTTCCCAGTTACTACTACAAAATATATCCCAAATTGTATTTAATAACTCTCACCAATATCCCTTCCTTAATTCCCAAATTGCTCCTTGCAGTCGCTCCAACAAAAATCCCGAACCAGGATCTTCAACGATATCCACGAAATGGCCGCCGAAATGCACCCACAAACTCAAAATCCGTTGAAGGCCGGGAAACTCAAAAAAACCAAGGAAACGGCAGAACTGCTACAATGAGGATCCAGGAACAGAGTGAACGAGGACGACGCTCCGCTCGGGGAAGAAGCCGCGATTTTCCCACCTCGCCTCCTTCCTCCCAGGAGCGTCGTCCTGGCTGGCAAATTTTCATTGGTCCTAGAAACTTCCAAAATCCGCAATTGGCCTATTTGAATACCACTACTAACTCATCACTTATCTATGAAATTTCCCAGCGCCCTCTTTTTCTATTTCTAATTTTCCCATTGGCTATAAAATCAATTACCGCCCTCTATATCATCCATCAATATGCAAATTCCGCGCCCCCTTTATTGATCTCAATCAATCAATCAATGTCCGTAACCGTAAGGTGGCTCCCCCAATATAGTACCAAACGGCCGCGCTAATTCCAAAATTCACAGAAGACCATAAAGAATTGTTTGGAAAATAACCTTAATATTCCATCAGAGCCGATAGTGGAAACCAAACGTTATTCCACTATCCCTCTATCCCCCTATAATCCTGTAACTAGAAAACCTCCATATAAATCATATATCAATCGCCCGGGAGCAGGCGCCCTCTCGATCGATCTATAGAGGCCGATAACGGAGAGCGCTTTCCCTCTCCCCGCTACCGCGCGCGCCGCATATTCTCTCTATCACACCACATGTGCGTCGCCTTCCCTCTCTCTCTTATTCGCACTCGCACTCATGCTCACTCTCTCTCTCTCTCTCACACATACATACGCGCTCCCCTCCATACACCACGGCGTGCATGTAACCGCGTGCGTGCGGCCGCCGTCTCGCTTCCTGCTGTGCCCCCTCCCGAGCGCCAACGTGCTGCGCAGGTGTGACTCGGGAGCTCACATCCTGCGCTCCGCGAGCGGCTGATCAGAGGCAACTCCTGCGAGTGCCACCGAGCGCTGGCTCCGCTCCAGTACCTGTCAGTGTGCCGAGAGTAAGTCAGCTGGCCGAAATAAATAACCACGACGCAGCAATATTTATTGCTACGTCGCAACTTTCATTAATTTGTAGATCCTCAGGGAAGCATTTTTCACTATAGAGATATATAACATTTTTTTCTGCAAATTTTCTAAACTATTCAAAAAAAATATTTTTGATGTCGTATATATATGTTTTAAGAAAGTTATAAGTCATTTAAGTCTTAAAATCAAGTTTTAGGAAAGTTCGATCATCCGGATCATAACCAAAAAATTCATGAAGATACCTTATTTCAATTCAAAAAAGTCTGCGAAAGACCCAGAATGTCAGAGGCCTTGGTTTCTCTGTAAAAAATCATTAAATCCATTCATATATGACAAAAATTTAGTTTTATTGCTATATCGAAGCATTTCACTAACCTTATCATTTTTTTAATGACTGAAATTATTATAAAAAATTTACGTAATTGATAAAATTGGTTAAATTCTTCTATATAGCAATAAAACTAAATTTTTGTCATATATGAATGGATATAATGATTTTTTACAGAGAAACCAAGGCCTCTGACATTCTGGGTCTTTCGCAGACTTTTTTGAATTGAAATAAGGTATCTTCATGAATTTTTTGGTTATGATCCGGATGATCGAACTTTCCTAAAACTTGATTTTAAGACTTAAATGACTTATAACTTTCTTAAAACATATATATACGACATCAAAAATAGTTTTTTTGAATAGTTTAGAAAATTTGCAGAAAAAAATGTTATATATCTCTATAGTGAAAAATGCTTCCCTGAGGATCTACAAATTAATGAAAGTAGCCAGAAAAAGCAAAAAAACGTGATTTCATCAACTTTGACCCTCTGTAACTCGAAGATACTTGATGCAAAAAATCTGAAAAAATTCAGGGATACTCATGTGTCTCTTAGGAACATTTTAAAAATTTTTTTCGATAGGGTCAAAAAATCGACCGCTCGATTTGTCAGAGAACCACCCATATATATATTACAACTATGTTATAATACATTTTTTCCTTGACAGTATCAAAAGTGAAAGTTTGCTCCGGACTACCAAAAACAAATGACCATACCTTATTTCAGTACAAAAGTATCTTTGAAGCTCCCAGAATTGACATCAGCTACTCTGATGAGCTAAAATTAAAATATCACTTGTCAAAATAAAAAAATTGGATTTCCAATCTGAAATAATATATTTAAATAGTAAAAAAAATTCAAAAAGTCAAAAAGTATTCTTGTAAGTTTTCTTAACTTCGCTTCCTTTCCAAACTAAAAATCGATGAAGATGGAGAATTTTAATAGTAAATTTTAATTAGGTTATTTTAAAAGTTTAATAGACATTTAAAGTAGTGTTTTTAAAAATTAGACAACATTTTCTGAAAAAAGGGTTATATGTTCCTATGTTGAAAAATGCTTCCCTGAGAAGCTATGAATTTTTGAAAAAAATACGAAAAAACCTGTTTGTACCATCTGGAACCCTCTGTAATTCAGAAATAATTGATGCAAACATCTGAAAATTTCAGGGAGGTGTATTCATGAAGTAGAAGTGATTCAATATGCTTAGCAAAAAGTTAAATTTTGACCCCTCGATTTCAGAGAACCATGTACATTGTATGTGGAATTTACCCGCCCGCACGGGGATTCCAGTTAGTGTATAAGTGATTTATAAAAGGCGGCTGAATCCTTCCCGGGCTCGTGAAAATTCTGAAAAAGGTAGAAAAGCGGGAATTTGGTAATAATTAGGGAAACAGAAATTAACACAGATCGTTAAGATTAAACAATTCAAAACGTATATTATCGAATCATTCTACAAAAATGATTGAACAATCAAAATTACTGAGTTTAAATAATTTCCATGGGCCAACGGCCATATTACTGTCTCTAATGGTTCCTTGGTTCGTGCTAAATTAAAGGGCCGCGAAAAATCCTCTACGGTGTATCTAAGACTGGGGAACAATTAACACCAAAAGGAATTCCGCCAATTTCCTGAAAACCGCGAAGAAACCACAATATTTAAGATAAACTCTCACCAAATACTTTCCACTATAAATTCCACTAAAAATCCTCCACGATCCTCTATAAAATCCTCCAATGGCAGGGAACTTTCAAAATCCTCCTTCTTTACTTTGAGAAAGAAACTCAATCTGGCGACACTAGAAAACTAATAAATAAACTGTTGCTAATAGAGCGGTCGAGCACGGAATGGCCGAGGCCGATACTCCCCTCTAGGAAGGATGCCGCGTTTTCCCACCCGGCCTCCTTCTTCACGGAAGCATCGTCTCGGCCATCAAATTTCCTAATTGGTCCTTTATCTGAAAGAAATCCTCTATTTGACTACTACCACTAAGAAACCACCACTAATTTATCGCTCTATCGGTGATTAACCCGAGTGCCCTCTTTTCTAATGCTAATTTTGTTATTGGCTTGAAGTTAAATTACTGATCCCTATATCCTCTAATCGCTATGTTAATTCACGCCCTCTTAATCAATATCCATCAATCACGCAAAATCAATGTCCATCCAGTGGCTCCACCTAAGGATAATTGATAAAACGCGCGATATTCAAAATCCTCTATGTCAATGTACGAACCATTACAGATGAACCCTTTAATGCCAACTAGTATCCTCTAGTTGGTAACCGCCAAGCCTCTATACCTATAAGAAAAGAAACCACTACATCAGTACTGTACAGTTGGCCTGTACAGTACTCTTCAGAGTCTCACTCCCTGATCTCTCTCGCACTCACGCGCTCGTTTCCCCCCTCTCTCTCACACCATATCACATGTATGTGACCGCGCGCTCTGCTGTTTCTGCTTCCTGCTGTTCTCTCGAACGCCGGCAGGTTGCGCTGGTGTGATTAGCTACGTCACATCCCGCGCTCCCTACGCGGTCGAGCAGAGACACTTTTCGTGAGCTCCGTCGGCGTTGGCTCCGCTACAGAAGCTGTCAACTTGCCTGCGGAACTCGTCAGCTGTACCACGATTTACACGATACAACAATATTGATTGCTAGGTTGCAATATATATAGGTAGTTCTCTGTCAAATCAAAGCTTTATTTTTTTTCTTTTCGGGAACTATCCGAAAATCTTCTAGAGGTTGTAAAAGGATGCCCTGAATTTTTTCAGAATTTTTCCAGCACACCTCTATGAGCTATAGAGGATCAAAGTTGGGATTCTAAGCCTTTTCTTCACATTTTGCAAATTTTAAAAAATTCATAAAATATTTCCAATATAATATATACATGATTTAGCAGCTTTATATGAAATTTCGACATTTAAATTCAAAATTTTTAAGGTTTTATACTTCGGATTGAAAGAAAAAAATTTGTAACGATAGCTTTTTTCAATCCAAAAGTAACTAAATAAGTTCTAGAATGCCAGTCGAAGTCGAAGGCCACTTAAAAATCAAAATATCACGTTTCAACAAAAAGGTTTGATTTCCTATTAAAAAAAGTAGAATTAAAAGGTAAACAAAATTCTAAGATAAAAAGTATTCTTAAGATTTTTCTAAAGTTCGCTTCGTTTCGAAACTAAAAATCGATGAAAATGTCGATTTTTAGTAGTAAATTTTATGGTAAAATAGAGGGGAGAGAGAGAGAGATACTCCGGGACGTAGTGTACAGGCGAACTGTACAGTACGGACAGTCTACAGTGGTTCTGATATAGAGCCATGTAGGATTTCGAATTCCGCGCGCTCGTTAGTTCATCTATAGTTGGAGCTACCGGATGGACATTAATATTGATTGATTTATTATGAATTGAAAAAAGGGCGCTGCGAGAAATCACAGATAGAGGAATTGATTAGTGGTGGTGTAATAATAGACCAATAAAGAATTTCTTCCAGGAAAAGGACCAATTGAAAAATTTGGCAGCCAGACCGACGCTTCTGTGAAGTAGGAGTCCGGGTGGGAAACCGCGGCATCCTTCCTCGAGCGGAGGGTCCACCTCGGCTACTCAGTTCCTGGACTTGGTAGCAGCAGCTCTAAAGAAATCTAAATAATATTTTGTGTTTTCGCGCCATCTTTAAATTGAGTCTAATTTACTTACCACGTTGATTTGGCTGGATTTTTGGTTGGAAGTGTTGAATGGTGATCTATGGCGGATGGTAACGTCTACTTGAAATAAACCATGGTAATGGTGGATTGGAAATCGTAGGAGTACTCTTCGCATTTCAGGTCCAATTGGTCAGCAGTCTTCCTTTTTTAAATATTGATAGTCACCATTCGTAAAGGATCATTCGTGGTACCTTTTATTTAGGGGAGCGACACATTTTCATTCTCAGATGAAGTAATACGGCCACTGGCCCATGATTTATTTAGCTTGCAAAGTTTATTGTTTAAGGGGTAATGACAGTGTTAAAACCTGAAAAAAAAGAAAAATGGTTAGTGTTGTAAAAAATTAATATATATATATATATATATATATATATATATATATAGGTGCTCTAAAACCTATATTTTTGCTTTCAAATACAAGTATTATGCATCACTTTTATGCATAAATAACATGCATAAAGTAAGTGCATCAGTATCAGTAAGTCCCTGGAGGTGATACCGGCGGCCCGTGCTTGGGGACGTGCCGGATCTGGCACTCAGGTCAAGCCCATTATGCCTTTCCTCCTGTTCCTTCATCATTTACTGTTGAACATCCAACGGATGCCCCACCTGGCCTAACCTAGTTTCCTATTTATAGCCTTTATCACGCTAAGGACCGACGACAGCTCCTGCGTTCGCATCAATTCCGGATCGTCGAAGGGTACCCCCCACACCACGTGTCTCGTGCCCGCAAAAGCCGTGCACCTACACACGAGGTGCTGCGTGGTCTTGTCCCTCCACCCGCACCATCTGCACCTTGCATCCCTTCTCCCCCGCATCTTCATCTTATACAGGTGGTATCCCACCCGCGAGTGTCCGGTCAAGAACCCCACGATCAGCCTGAGTTCGGTCCTCCTTGACCTATTCAGGGCGTTCAACCATTCTTGGGGTGGTTCATCCCCTAGCATGCATTTCGCTTGTTCGGATCCTGCTGTCCCCCTCCATTTCCTCTCCAGCTCCTTCTGGAGCCACTTTTTCACCGCGCTATCCAATGCGCAAGCAGGTATCGCCACCCTGCAGAGCTTAACCCTTACCAGTCGAGAGCCCCTCCACGCTAGGCGGTCTGCCTTTTCATTAACAATGATGCCTGCATGCCCAGGCACCCAAACTATCCTAACCTCCTTTTGCCCTGCCAGCGTCTCCAGTGACTGTCTGCACCCCATCACCTCTCTTGAGTCGATGCGGATAGCGTCCAGTGCCAGGAGCGTCGCCCTACTATCCGAACATATGGTAATCAACCTATGGTTGCTTCCCTCATTCTGTATCCAGTCAGAGCACTCTCTTATAGCCCTGACTTCTGCCTGGAATATAGTCGCGTATGAGTCCAGGTTGCAAAACAATTCCTTGGTGCTACCCTTCCTCCACGCTCCTGCTCCTACCCCCTGATCCGTCTTTGAGCCATCCGTAAACCACACCTGTGCCACCTTGAGTAGATCATGTGTGCTCCCAATCCATTCCGATCTTTCCGGTATGATAACCTGATACGGTTTTGTGAACCGTAATTCCTCAACCATCCTATCAAACTCCTTCCAATCACTATCTTTCATGATCTCCTTCATAATCCCTTCCTCCCTGAACCTATCATTCGACCTGGCTCCTGAGAGCCTTAAGCATGCCTTGAGAGCGCCAGCCCTGATGTTCCTGGCCAGCGGTGGGATTCCCAGCAAGAGTTCCAGGGTAACCATCGGGGTCGACCTCATTGATCCCACCATTCCTCGCACCACCAGCCCTTGGACTCGGTCTAGCGCCCCCGCATGCCCTTTCTGATCGCAATTATGTGCCCATACAATGGCTTTAGCCTCGAGTTTACGATAGATTCATAAATCCATCTTACTTAGGTCGGTCCCAGTCCCCAGTGTGTTCCTATCGCCCTCCTGCACAACCAGAAGGTGTTCACAGCCTTCGCACATTTGTCCCTTATGAGCTAACCCCAGTTGAGCTTTGAGTCTATCGTGACCCCCCAAGTATTTAACCTCCTTTGACAGTTTCAGTGGAATGCCATTCAAGGCAAGCCCCTCTACCGCATTGGTCTTGTACCTGATTGTACACAGCAAGACGTTCACTTTCCTGGGGTTCATACTTAGCCTCACTGCGTTGCACCACTCTTCCACGATGCTCAACGCGTACTGCATGACTCCCGCCACTACATCCCCGTTGTCGCCTCTCACTAGAATCAGGATGTCGTCAGCATACGCCTACGCGTATATACCTGCATCCTCCAGCTTCCTCAACAAACCGTCCACTACCATACACCACAGAGTAGGAGATAGTACTCCCCCTTGTGGGTATCCCTTCCCCACTCTACAGCTCCTAGAGCTCGCGCCCCAGTGCGCCTCCACCACCCTGCTGCTTAGCATACCCCATATCCAGTTGAAAACCGTCTGGGAGACACCGTGCTCCACCAGTCCCTCCGTCATGGTTTCCCTGGTAGTGTGGTTAAATGCACCATCTACGTCCAGGAATGCCGCCAGTACTAATTCTCTCCTTTCCATACCCTTCTCCATTCGGAAAATAGCCTCCGTTAGTGCCGTCTCTACCGATTTCCCCGCCTGACAATCGTGCTTTCCACTGTGTAGTGGTGCTGTTTCCAGGCATTCTACTTTTCTATACCTATCTACTAGCCTTCCCAGCGCTTTCAAGAGCAATGAAGTCAGGCTGATAGGTCTATAATCCCCTGTGACCGAATGCTGTGCCTTCCCTGGTTTAGGGAGAAACATCACTTTCGCCCTTCTCCATTTGCCTGGTGTGTACCCGTATGCCAGGCACGCCCTAAATAACTTCTCCACTGCAGTTCCGAGTATCGTCTCCCCCTGCTGTAAAAAGGCCGGAAAAATTCCGTCCAATCCTGCAGCTTTGTATGGCTCAAAGGAGTCCAAAGTTCATTTTATTCTTCTCCTACTAGTGATGCGACTGGCTATTCGCCAGTCGCATCCACTAGGCCTGTGTCCTATTTTTTCCTCCTTTCCTCCAACTTGATGGTCCGGGAAATGCTTCCTGAACAGCTCTGAGAGAGCATCCTCCGCACTTTCCGCCCAACCCTCTCCTACCTTGATTGTGTCAGTCACGGTGCCCTTGGGATGTTGGAGTATTCTCCACAACCTGGTCGTGTCCTTAAGGTCCGTCCACGTGCTTCAAGCCCTCCTCCACCCCGTGGTCCTAGCCTCCTCAATGGCCTTCTTGTATTCCCTGCGCGCTAACCTAAATCTATACATATCCTCCTCCATCCTGATTCGCTTGGACCTATTTCGGAGTCTTATTACACCATTACATAGCTTCCCCAGCGACTTACTCTACCAGGGTGCTTAGGTTTGACACTTCTCCTGAGTCCACAGTTTTCTTCATACGAGTTCAGGATAACTTCCGTAAGAACCTCGCATCTGTGCTCGATATTCTATGCCCTCCCGTAGGACCTCGGAAAGGTACCTATCCTCGACGCCAGGCTCTCCCTGTAGCCATAAGTTTCCAACGTACTTTCGCCACCAATTTTGAACACAATCTGATTGTGATCCGACATCGTAACCTCTTCCGAGATCCTCCATCCCTTTATCTTTGACCACAGAGATCTCCATGTCGTTGCAAGAGTGATGTCGATGACTTCTTCCCTTATCGAGTTCTAAAACGTTGGTTTATTGCCTACGTTCATTATATCCATGTTCGTGGTTGCCAGGAAACTCAGCAGACCTTCCCCTCTCTTATTTATGTCAGAACTTCCCCACACCGTGTGGTGTGCGTTTGCATCGCATCCCGTCACCAGCTCGGTTCCGTTCCTCTCGCATTCTCTAACTAGAGTCTCTACTTCGTCTGGCAGGTATTTCCCCTCATAGGGAAAGTACGCCGTTGCCACAAGTAGGTCCTTTGTAACCCCTCCTGCCGTATACTTCACCCTGGCTGTAGCCAGGTCCTTCGTGCAGTGCCTAGGCACTGTCTCAGCCTGCAGTCCTTTTACAATGATACACGCTCTTACAGAGTTCCCTGCACCACTGATCCGAGTTCCGCAGCTGTTTCAGCATATAACCCTGCCTTTAATAATCCAAGGTTCTTGAATTAGACAGATACCTGTGTCTTCCTCTGCCATGCGCTTAGCTAGAGCAGCCGTGGCGCTTTTGCAGTGGTGTAAGTTGATCTGCGCGAACGCAATTGTGGTTGCTGCTACAGAGCTAGCACCCATTGTCGCGCCCGCGCCTTGCCTCGTCTCCCTAATTGTCATTAGGGGTTTCCTCCTCTATGACCGCTGCCCCCTCCTCTGCCCTGGAGGTTTCCACCTCCATGGGATTCTCCTCCTTCTTTTCCCCTTACCCTTCGTCCTTTTCCTTCAGGGGGATGACATGCGCCCTGCTACTCCCCAGAAAAGTCGCCAGTCTAGGGTCTTCAGCGCCTCGACCTCCACCCCTTCCAGGAGTATCCTCACAACCATCTCCTCCCTTCCCCCGGCCTCGACCCCTTTGGTGGTCTTCTGAGAGCCAGTCACCACCCAGGTTTCAGCCTTGAGGGTCGGGTTTTGTCGCCCTATGTTCTTGATCACCACCTTAGGATCTTTGGATCCCGGGCAGTAGATCAAGGCCCTAGTCATCTTGGCTAGTTCCCCCATGCCAACCGCCTTGACCTGGAGTCCCTCGCCTTTCCACTTCTCTACCTTCTAGCAGCCATGATCTGTCCTCGGCCGCTTTACAGTTGAGGATCAACGCTCCCCTCTGCTGCCAGTTTTCTCAAAAATTGGGAAAGTAGGCGCCGTCAGGTGCGTCGAAAATCTCCCCATCAATGCGGTCGAGGACACCATTCGCTTCCTCCGCGCTCAGTCTAGCGTCAGGGTACTGCAGCGGAACAATGGCCACTTTCAGTTCTGTGGCCACCGCCCTGCTGTACGCCCTCTGCCCGGTGCTCGAGCCCTTCTTCCGATCCCTTGGAGTCGAGCTAACAGAGTGCGCTCTCTTAGAGGGTGTCAGTGGTACCTCCACCTCCTTCCTCCTAGCCAACGCCTTCCACCTTCTCTCCGTACCCGAGGGTTTTTTCCTTTTCAACCTACCCTCAGTCATCCGGGTATCCCCCAAGACCTCCGGGTTTGCATTACCCGCTGCCTCCGGCTTGCCAGCCTCAGCCTGCGATCCTACTGTGTTTTGGGCTAGGGAGCCCATCGCTTTCAGGCGCTTTTGGAACCATTTTTCCTCCTATACTTGTCATTTCCATTTCAATTTAAGCGGATATGTACGTGTGTAAGTGGCAGGTAGACCCTTCCTCCCCGGCTACAACACCACCTCCGTTCCTCCCACTGAGGAGCCCCCTCCCCCCACCAGTGGCCCCGGCGGGGCCCCCCGTTCAGCCTGCAGCGGCCCTACCCGGTCACCAGCCGGCAGCCGCAGGCCTACCGGGATTTTTCGCCGGCTGATGGGGCAGTCAGGCCGGTTGGTTAGGCCAGCCCGAGTTTTCCCGCTATACCCTCCGATGAGGTGGAGGGGACTCCCGTTGGAGAGGTCCAAAAGGAGGTCGTGGCTCCGGGGAATCCGAGTAATCCTGCAGTGTAGTGTCTTCTTCGTGTGTGTCTGTGTCATTGTACTGTATTGTGTACCCTAGCTGAGCACTACCGCAATTCGCTCAGTAGGGGAGGGCCAGTCTTTTAGCCCCGGGCTACCCTCTATCCGAGAGGGCTTTGTGCACAACCAGAGGCTTCTCCCTGCAGCCCCTGGGCGTCGTTCGCGGCCACCTGGACCCCGGTGGGCAACCAGTCCCCTCAGCACGACAGCCATACCTTGGGATTAGGGGTTGGATCAAATACCCATCGCGCCTCCTCTCGAACGTGATGGGGGGTTGTTCTTAGCCTCTGATGAACTCGCATGGCCGTTCTCAAGAACCCCGAGTCCCAGACCCAGTCCCAGGGAGAGGCCCGGCCGGAAGAGCCCTTTTTACGGGGATCCCAAACCAGGGAAACTACCCGGGACCCGAGAGGCGATATCCCGCATCAGTCCCGTTTCGCCTCCAGGCCGCTGTCCCCGTCCCCGGAGGCAACAACCCCCCACCCCCCGTCCCGATTCGGGACGCCACACTCCCGACACCGAGGCCAGGCCGGCCGCTTGGAAAACAATTAAAGGTATTTGCTTATCAAAAATCATGATTTTCATCACTTTTGTTTGCTTGCCGCATGTTTCTGATGGAACCGTACCATCAATCCTGATGAATCAAAGTGCCAAATCTTCCTTATGAGTCTGGTCTCAAACTAAGTCAAACAGATTCCTGTAAAACACAAAATTAATAGAATTAATTAAACATACATTGACATTATTAGGGATTATAGTGAATGTTACATATGTAAACATACGTAACATTCACTTTGAACATACCTTTGCCAATTCTGCTCCACTCAGTTTGTGACCATAATCATAAGGAAGGTTTTCCACTTTGGTTCAAAAAAAATTCTCGAGTCCTAGGCCGTAAGTTATAATTAAAAAATTTTTGTAATAGTTCTTTGTAAACTTTGGTTTAAATTTTAAATTTATATTTATAGCGCCATATGCGATTTTTCCTTTCCGTTCCTAATAATGTGAAAACACGAAAGTTGTTTTGCGAATTAGGTAACTATGTTAATATTTATAATTTCAATTTCACTTATTTTTAATATTATTTTTGTAATAAAACCTTGTAACTTAACGTTTATACAGCCACTGAAGAGGGGATAAAAATATCCCGAAACGTTTGGCATTTTTAAAATAAACAACTTGGCTCGAAGAGACGCATCAATTTTTATTCTACACTATTCCATCATCGAGCGATAGAGTCATTATTAAACATATGCAAAATAATACTCCAGACAGTCAATATAAACTCCCATCTTGCTGGATTGCACCTGTATACCTAAAAGCAAAAAATAAACCAACAAAGAAAAAGCTCATTATGGACACAATTATTACTAATTAATTTCCAATACTTATCTGAATAATTTTTGTACTCTGCAGAAGCTCTTTACAACACCTTACACCACTGAGGCTAAAGCATTGTTACAGCAGCTAGCAGACTATAACTGTACTGATCTAGTGTCTTGGATGAAAAACAGCTGTTTGGCTGCTTTCTGCTGCTTTACAGAAAATTCTACTATACCGATCAAACAGTAATCTTCATTCTCGACCGTACGCTGTGTGACACAACCTGTTCGAGTGGCAAATTCAAAGGACCTCGCACATTTTAAATGGAAATTGGTTCCCTGTCAAATTGGCTGAAAATTTGATATATTATAGATTATGATCTCCTGAACAAAAGTCTCTGCGGGCGCAACTGGCGGAGAGCGACTGTTTTTGAGAAAAAAATCATTAATGATTGGAGTTTTACGTTGGTAATGGCGCGCTTCGTATATATATATATATATATATAGCACTACAAACAAATACATATAGATATAGAGCGACTTTACGGGTTTAGAAAAAATTAAGCATATCGATCATACGCACTGCAACTGTGAAAGTTATGCAGGTAATCTAGCTGCCCGATGACGGAGTCCAGGTTGCACTACCGCCTATGCATTTATATAGCGCAGCATTCTCTAGACAAATAGAATGATTAAAAATGAAAATAGATAGTACGTCGAATCAAGGTGGTACACACTGTCGCGTGTTCTTTGAACCGGCATAGTAGCTATGTCACAAGGGGGTCAGGGGTATCTTGGTGAACAGGGTCGCTGAATACGCACTCCGGGTAGTGCGATCCGTAGCTTTTTAGCAAAATGAGTGCACTAGATACCGGCAACGTGTCTGATGAACAAGCTAGCCGATTACGCACTCTAGGTGGTGCGCTCAGTAGCTCTCCAACAAAACGCGTGCACCAGGTATTGGCGATGAGTCTAGGTAAACAGGGTCGCCAATTACGCACTCTAGATGGTGCGCTCCGGGGCTTTTTGGAAAAGCGCATGCACCAGGTACCGGGAAAGTATCTGGGTGAATAAGGTCAAAGATTACACACTCCGGGTGGTGTCCTTCGTGGCTTTTTGGAAAAGTGCGTGCACCAGGTACCGGCGATAAGACTAGGTGAACAGTGTCGCCGATTATGCACTCTAGGTGGTGCGCTCCGCCGTTCTCCGACAAAGCGCGTGCATCAGGTATCGGCGATAACTCTAGGAGAACAGGGTCGCCGATTACGCACTCCAGGTAGTGCGCTCCGTAGTTTTCCAACAAAACTTGCGCACCAGCTATCGGGAAGGCGTCTAGTTAAACAGGGTCGCCGATTACGCACTCCAGGTGGTGCGCTCCGTAGATTTTCAACAGAATTTACGCACCAGCTGCCGGGAAGGCGTTTAGTTTGTAGTCGCCGATTACGCACTCCAGGTGGTGCGCTCCGTAGTTTTTTAACAGAACTTGTGCACCAGCAGCCGGGAAGGCGTCTAATTAAATAAAGTCGCCGATTACGCACTGCAGGTAGTGCGCTCCGTAGTTTTTCAACAGAACTTGCGCACCAGCTGTCGGGAAGGCGTCTAGTTAAATAGGGTCGCCAATTACGCACTCCAGGTGGTACGATCCATAGTCTTTTTTACACAACTTGCGTACCACGTAAAAATACGAAATAAAATGCAAGACTTTCCAGCAGACTACTTATGTTTGTGTGATTGGTCTCGCAGAAAATTTAAGATGAATTGTGAGAGGAAATGTGAGACTATTCAACAAACTAGTTTTGCCTGTACGATTTGTCTTGTGAAAATTCAATAACTAAATATAAGAATTTTGAACAGATTAACTTTGTGTTCGCGATTAGTCTGGTAGAAGAGGCGAGATAAAATGCGACAAAATTAATACAAAAATGTTCTTACCGCCGAATCATTTTAACATCCGATTGGGAGGTTCTTTTGTCGTTGGCACAAGAATAAATTAAATTTCAAGATATATGTAGAACGTTGTCAGTAGCTGGCGTCGATTAGTTGTACGTAGAAATTCAAATCCGCACTCCCAACGGTGGACTTGAATTTAATCGGCTGAAATGGTATCCGAAATGATTGAACGTAAATAGTGTAAATAGAAAGCTTCATGTGCTATATCGCCAATGTCTTGGACTAAATATTGATGTTTGAGTCTTAATGCAAATTCTCGTTATTGCCAAGGACCCACGTAGTGGCAGGAACGGAAACGGCCAGGAAAACCAATAAGTGCGATAATCAAGTTTGTTGTAAATTAAATTAATTCGTTTATTCAAAATTATAGTAAATAGGTAGTAATGTTAATATATATGATAGAAGAAATTAACTATAAAGTTGAGAGAAGGTATATTGAGTGTACGTGGCTAGATAATTAATAGGCGCCATGATGGCTTAATATTTTAGAGTCAGCGGCGCCATTTAATGCGCGTGAGGTTTCGATCTAAGTGAGAATACGTTAATGAACGGTTACAAATACGGTGATAAATTATAAGAAATAATTATATAAAAATATATTTAAAGTTCTCACGAAACTGGTGGATAGACGGTTATATACAGTATAGGAGGAGTTCTTCGTATATACGAAGAGATCCCACCGGTTTTCGCACTAAGGCTGATTCCCGGTTTTTCCCTGTACTTGTATGCCGTGTATCGGAGGTGAATGATTATCACCTTTTGTATTACAATCGTGTATCGAGACTGTACGTCGCGAGACAATTATGCAAGTTTATCGCGTAAAGATATCGTGTACTAGATATAGACACGCGACCGCGGATTAAAATCTGTAGATAGGGCCAGTAGAGGTGATACTGGCTGTGGTGCTGAATGGCGACTGTCTTCAACATGGATGCCGACCCACGCGCTCGGTTTTCGGCGAGGAAGAAGGCCCCCCTGCCGGTACCCCGCAATCAACTCGGCGATGCGAGAACGTGCGCGCCGCCTCAACTGTACATATGCGCTGGCTGCGCGGGGGCTCCCTCTCCACCGAACATACTACCAGGACGCGCCGACGGCGCGTGGGGAGAGAGAGCGAGGCGACACGCACGACTACGCGGTATCCACAGCTGAGAGAGAGCGAGAGAGAGAGAGAGAGAGAGAGAGAGAGAGAGAGAGAGAGCGAGAGCGAGGGAGGCAGAGTGGGGACTCGAGAGCAGCTCCTTGCTCGGCTATTCATGCGAGCTAAAGGCTCTTGCACGATTTTAGTAGAGCAGTAAGGAAATCGGGATTCCGACTTGCATGCGGTCTAAAAAAATGAAATCAACTACGTGTACAACATCAATAACATCAAACGGTACGTCGATATAATTTCCTTACATGCAAAGCAATTCATGATCCCGTCTATTCTGCATCGCCTAACTTAATTGTGAATCAAAAAAAGCAGAATTCTAAACGTTATGACATAAAAAACGTAGTATAGTTCCATTTCGTACAGAGCATGAAAATTGGGATGCCGATTTCTTGCAATTGGCTTGGCGTGTGAAAGAAAAGCATCCATTTCTTAGTGCCACGAAAAAATTCGATTGCTAACTCCATTTCATTACATTGAACGACAAACAAACTCTCAATTATCTCACCGCTGGCACCTCATGATACTGGTGCCATTGTGTCGTTACAGAATGAAGAATCAGTTGTAGAAGTTCTACACATGCAAAGATATTCGAAGTTTAATTCACAAGAAAATCGGGATCTTGATTTAATGGCTGAGCAAAGGAATCAATAACTTCGGTTGCGATTCGTATCCCAAATTTTTCGCGACTCAAATAAATAGGAATACTGCGTACCCCGATGTGTCTTATTTTTACAATCAATTTTTTGAAACGCAACTCAATCAGGATACTGTCTTCCTTGGTTAGTTTATTTTGCCAATCAATTTCTGTTACCGCTAAACCAAGGCCCCGATTTTCATGCGAAACAGAATCTCAATTTGTTAATGCTTGTAGAACTTAAAGACTCATTAACCGTTTTGTAGTGATTCAGTGAAACCGGTGACTTACTAGCTGCGCAAAAATATCGGGATTGTGCTTTTCTATCAATACAATGAAGTCAAGTAGGCAATCCAATTTTTTATAACAGAAAGAGATGGGTGCTTTTCTGGCACATGTCAAACCAATGGAATACTTCTTTTCTGGCACTTTCAAGAAAATAGGAATCCCGATTTTCATGCGACATGAAATATATTAATATGTGAATCTTTCAACCGCCCAACTATTGACATATTAGATTGTAGAGCTGCAGGAAAATCGGGATTCCGATTTTCGTGCGTTGCAAAAAAAACGGTTACTACTATTGGTACATGTGTAATATTGAATGGTACGATGACAACAATTCCTTATGTGCGAAACAATTCAGGATCCCAAATATTTTACATCGCCCGATTTCTTCGCGACTAAAAAAAACATAATTCCAATCCGTTTGGTATAAGGAAAGCACAAATCGTTCTACTGTGAATAGCACATGAAAATTGCGGTATCCTTTTCCGTGTCGCTTCACTAAAAGAAAAGTCTAAATCATTAGTGATATGAAAATATCAATATTGTTATTCCTCGCCTCGCAAGAAAATCGGGATCTCTATTTTCTTTCAACCGCGAAAATAGAAGAATCTGGTCCTGAATTTCTGCAAACGCAAAGATATTAGATAACCCAAAGGCAAAATTTGTTTATCTCCAATGATATACAATAATAAGTTGCAGGATTTGCTTATGACTGATAAATTGTATAGATTGTTTATTAGATACAATAATAATGCATTTTGTTTTGTAACTTTCAATGCTAATTTTCACTTCAAAGAAAAACAAAAAGCTATTTACAACCTTAAAATTCAAGGTCAAGTAAGTCACTCGACAACAATTGTTCTCATAAATTCAAAAAGTAAAGACGAATCCTGTGGCCAGTTGTATATCGACGTCTGAGATTAAAAGGCTGCTTATTCAGAGTCCGGTTGAAGAAGCTGCTTATTCAAAATGACATTTTTTTTTTAATTTTGTAGTGGCAACTCTGCGAGAATTTAAAATCTGCTTTACGGCGGAAATGAGCAGTGAAAAAAATCGGAAAAATTCGGAAAAATTCGGAAAAATTCAGGAAAAATTCGTAAAAAAATTAGAAAATCGTAAATATGCGTAAAAGTCGGAGAAAATTCTGAAAAATCGTAAAAAATTAAATAATCGTAAAAATGCGTAAAAATCGGAGAAAATTCGTAAAAATCATAAACAATTCGTAAAAGTAGGAGAAATTTCGTAAAAACCCTGGAGGAAATCATTTAAATGCTAGTAAAACCCTTGTTTTGTTAGGAATGGGCCAAAAATGGGACCATATTTCGCCTTGCGATGAAACGCTTTTTCGAACCTTTCTAAGCCATTTTTTAGAATGAAAATGGACGAAAATATTATTATACTATATTACGAGGTATTCTCAAGCTTGCAAACATGCCTATAAAAAATGACCAGTAAATGGCTATGAAAACAATATTTAACATGAAGGCCAGTCAAATTAAGCTGAAAACTGAATTTTTTTTCAAAAATTCTAAATAGCAATTTTATTGGCTTAAACCACTCGGAAGAGTGTGTACATTAATAATGCGGATCTGCAAACAGCTGAATTTGTACAGCAAATTCGCTATAAACAATTAAAGTCGGAATTTCGCATTTTTTTGGCTTTTCCTCTGCGTATTGAAAAATATTATTCTCAGAGAAAAAAAATTTCAAACAAAAGTTGTTTCTTATGAAATTTTGCACAAAAATGTCAGCGGTGGCATATGTCTATCTCTAATAGTTTAGTTGTAAATTGGCAATGAACGCGAATTCTGCCAAAATCGAAAATTCTTTATAATTATTGAACAAGTTATGTTACGTTTCCTTTATTCTATGAGAAGGTAGTACTTAATAAGTACCATAAGCTTGCTAAATTCGAATTCTCTATCTACTATAGTTTTTGTGCAATAAGGACCGAAACTTGAAAAAGTTGTTATTTTCTAGAAGAGTTATATTTCAATATACTACTTTACAAACTGCGAAATTTTTATTAGGGGAGTAGATGTTTATAATGTACGTAATTAATTATTTCGCTGTACACAATATTTAAGTGCAATCAAATTACAAATAAGTTTATTGCAAAGGTGGGATTTTTATCGAAATTTTAAGCCCCAATTGGACTTAAATGGACCAATAGGAACCGAGATACGTTTTTTTTTTTCAATGTACAATAACACTATACCAAAAGGTGATTTTCTATATTTTGAAGTTCAATTCCTGAAGTTCAAGACTTGAACTTTATAGTAAAACTATTGATCTTACTCTTAAGCAAGCTTTTTGACAAGCAATAAGCAGCTGCAAAAAAGTGTTTCTTAGATTTCAGCCGTCGGCGCCGTGGCTGGAGGAGTGGGGTAGCCGCACTCGGCGCCGAGCTCGCCGTTCGAAATTCGGAAGGGCCAAGTAATAGAGATTTCTTCCTTCAAGGTCAAAAATATATGTAGGGACCTATGCCATTCGGTTATAAATGATGCGTACTTTAAATGGTCGTATCATGCTAAAATTAGTTTTACACTGTGTATATATAGTTATAAACAAAAAAGGCGCTAAAGAGTCATTTTTTTTATTTTTCGCTTAGAAATCGAAAAATATGGGAGTAGGGATAAAGCAACAAGAGAGAAAAATTGTGCAGTATAAAATTACAAAGCAAATGCGCTATTCAAAAGCTTGGTACGGTTAATAGAAGCTTAGATAATTAGAGAGAAAGGGTTAAAACAGGCCTTTATTCAAAAAATTGTTGCAAAGTAGTATATTAAAATATAACTCTTCTAGAGGACGTACAAAGTTGAACGTCTCTTATAACTCTTTATAATAATAACTCTTCTCTATAATAACTCTTCTAGAGAACGTACAAGTTGAACTATTTGAGATAATTTTTCACGTTTTGCCAGCACTTTGAAAATAACAACTTTTTCAACTTTCGGTCCTTATTGCACAAAAACTATAGTAGATAGAGAATTCAGATTTTGCACGCTTATAGTACTTATTGAGTACTACCTTTTCATAGAATAAAAGAAACGTAACATAACTTCTTCAATAATTTTCGATATTATCGATATAATAATATTCTTAAACAATTTTCGATTTTGGCAGAATTCGCGTTTATGGCCAATTTACAACTAAACTATTAGAGATAGACTTATGCCAACGCTGACATTTTTTGTACAAAATTTCATAAGAACGCAGAGGAAAAACTAAAAAAAATGCGAAATTCCAACTTTAATTGTTTATAGCGAATTTGCTGTACAAATTCAGCTATTTGCGCACTCGGATTAATAATGTACATACTTTTTCGAATGGTTTAAGCCAATAATATTGCTGTTTAGAATTTTTGCGCGGAAAAATGTTAATTTGATTGGCCTAATGTAACCGATCGAAAAATTGTAAAATTAAGTAAATCATAAATATCTTAGTAATCTTCGTACAGCATCAAACGCTTGTTTATTCCATACAATGATGAGTATTCCATGAAATGCTCAAATAATGGGAGAAAAAGCGTTTCATCGTAAGTTAGGAACTGAGTATTTCTCATAGCCATTTTCTAGTTTATAGGCCATTTTAGATATTTGAATTTCTACCAGGGAATTGGGTAAAATTTGAAAAAAAATGAAAAAAATCGATACAGTTCGGAAACATTTGAAAAATTGATAAAATTTTTATAATAATTATAATAAAAATTGTATATTGGGTATAATAATAATTATATGTAATATTTTAATGATAATAATTTTTTGTGTGTGTGTGTATATGCATATGAACTGTATCGATTTCTTTTCCTGACTTTTTCAAATTTTTCTGTTTTTTACGATTTTTCCGAATTTTTTCCGAATTTTACGGTTTTTTACGATTTCCGAATTTTTTCCGAATTTTACGGTTTTTTACGATTTCCGAATTTTTTACGATTTTTCAGAATTTTTTCCGACTTTTACGAATTGTTTACGATTTTTACGAATTTTCTCCGATTTTTACGCATTTTTACGATTTTCTAATTTTTTACGATTATTCCGAATTTTTTATGATTTTTCAGAATTTTCTCCGATTTTTACGAATTGTTTACGATTTTTACGAATTTTCTCCGATTATTTGCATATTTACGATTTTCTAATTTTTTTTCGATTTTTACGAATTTTTCCCGAATTTTTCCGAATTTTTTCGATTTTTTTCATTGCTCATTTCCGCCGTAAAGTAGACATTAAATTCTCGCAGGGTTGCCACTACAAAACTAAAAAAAAAAATGTCATTTTGAATAAGCAGCTTCTTCAACCGGACTCTGAATAAGCAGCTTCTTCAAGCGGACTCTGAATAAGCAGCCTCTTCAACCGGACTCTGAATAAGCAGCGTCTTCAAGCGGACTCTGAATAAGCAGCCTTTTAATCTCAGCCGTCGATATCTACGATAATGATATTTTAATTGAAAAACGATTACAAAAAAACGAAAACATCTTGAAAAAACATTTACAAACATTAACTCAAATATTAAATAAGAATCCATATGCTGAAAAGTACAAGTATTTGAATCAGTTAGCAAATATTAAATAGCTACCAAATTATAGGCTTTACTTTATTCAAAAAAACGATAAACATAGACATAGGTATAATAAGCCATTAACAGCTGAATGTGGCGCAATTATCGTCTCTAAATCTGGAATACCTTCAGATTTTTGTCCCCTCTTATATAGTGGAAGATTAACTCAGCAGTTTTTTATACATGCATATGTAAATGGTATTGAAAGTAATAGAATGAATATTCTATTACTTTCAACCATTACATACACTTTCAACCATTACAATTTTTAGAAACAATGAGAAACAGTCAAGGATTGAATGTTAACAAGGTTTAGTTGATCGCGTTATGCGTAGTGCTTCAAACATATCAAGTAATTTTTATAAAGAGAGAATAGGAAATATTTTTATTTTAGCATCTACATACATTGGTAGTCCAAGATATATGCAACAGTATTATCAGGATACAATGGCTATATGCAGAAGTGTTGATTCGAAAATTGACATATTTATGACAATAACGTGTAATCCAAAATGGAAAGAACTAAAACAAGTTCTTAAAAATTTTCCACCTAATACTACACCTAATATCCAACGATATTCCGAATATTACAGTCCGTTTATTTTTTGCTAAATTTAATTCTATTTTAAATAACGTTACAAAAAATAAATTATTTGATGAAGTTATTGCTTGGATTTATACAATTGAATTTCAAAAAAGAGGGTTACCTCATGCGCATGTAGTCATAACATTGCATCCTAAAGATAAATTGCTAACAGAAATTCCGAGTGATGACGATACATTACGTAAATTGGTAATTAAGCACATGTTACCCGGTCCTCACACAGAAAAATCTACTTGTATAGGTAAAAATAAAAAATGTAAAAGCAAGTTTCCTAAAAACTTTCAAACAACAACTATCTTTCAGAAAAGCGGTTATCCATTATATAAAAGAGATAATAACATTTCAGCAAATCACGTATATCGTAACAAATATAGTAATATAAAAATTCCTGTTGACAATTCAATGGTTGTACCGTACAATAAATTTTTACTGAAAAAGTATAAATGCCATATAAATGTAGAGTACTGCTATTCCATTGCAAGTGTAAAATATATTTTCGACTATATTCATAAAGAGGGAGACATGGCTTATTGTAAATTAAAGAAAGTAGATGGAGAAAGCGAACATTTGATATATGACGAAATTATACAATTTGTTAATGGTAGATACTTGAGTCCTATGGAAGCAGCGTGGCGATTACAAGAATATCCTTTATGCGGTAGAAATCGTACAGTTACACCTTTAGCTGTTCATACAGAAAATCAACACAACATAATTTTTGAAGAAAACAAAGAAACTGAAGCAATTTCTAAGCATAGAGGTACCACTCTCACAGCATGGTTCAGTTTAAATAAAATTAACAATTTTGCTAGAAATATTAGATGTTAATATACCCAGATACTATCGATTTGAAAAAAAATTTATGCAATAGGAAGATTACGTATAGTGTCACCAAAAGATAGTGAACGATTCTTTTTAAAATTAATACTAAATAGAGTTACAGGTGCAACCAGTTTTTCAAATCTAAAAACTTATGAAAATATAACTACAATTCTTACAAAGAAACAGCAATAGCTATGCATTTAATCGAACATGATTCTCAAATTTATAATATATTTGAGGAAGCAGTTACTGTCATGTTACCTTACTCTCTTATCAGAAAATATACAAGCTAACATCATTTGGAAAAAATTTAAAAAATATTTCATGGAAGATTTTTCAGAAAATTCAGAACAAAACGCACTAAATTCTGTTAATAATATGCAATCACTTCAAGAAAGGACTTGTAAAGATTTTCGTTTACCTGAACCTGATTCAAATATTATGCTATACATTTATACGTTGCTCAAGAAAGCAAAATCCATTTTAATTCTATGTATAGTAAATTGAATAATGATCAAAAATTAATATGTGAAAATGTTACAAATAACAGTTACACTATGTTTTTCAATGACGGTCCAGGAGGATCAGGAAAAACATTCCTATACAAGACATTAATTCATTACTTTTTAGCATTACCAAAAAATTGTATCAATGGCTTGGACACGAATTGCATCTATCTTATTAGCAATGGGTGTATCAGGTCATAGAGTATTCCGTTTACCTTTAGATTTCGATAGTATTGAAATTGCATGTTTAAAATTAACATCAGATAAGAGAAAATTAAGAGAAGCAGATGTAATTATTTGGGATGAAGCATCAATGATTCCTAAGAAAGCATTAAAAATCGTTGATAAAACACTCAAAGATATATGTAATAATAGGCTGCCCAGTTTTGCCACCAATTTTGAAAGTTACATTTAAGATCAGACTAAGCATCGGGGAAGCTCAGAACTAGTACAACGGATTTTGAATTTTTCAAATCGAATAATATTTAATACCTCCCACGCGATTTAGGTATTTTAAATAGGATATAACATAGACGAACAAATTAATGTCTATAACAATGAAATTACGGTCATTTTCTGATATTTTTTTTTCTCGGGCTTGTCACCGGGTACATAGCAATAGGCTCGAAGAAGTTTGGTGCAAAAAAGTTAATAATTAAAGAAGTTGACAGGTGCGTATTTCTACTAAAACTACTCATCTTTGGAGTCGATTTAAGGCCCCTTCTACTGCTTCGATGTCTTTCACATTTTGACACAGCGTTCTTAAATTCATGCCGAAATGATCCCAAAAAGAATTTTACCAAAATTATTTTAAGAACACGGTTAAAAATCAAATGAAAGTTTTGGTTTTCGTTTTAAAAAGTAGGTGAAACGTCAAATTTTTTTTAGGAATAAGCTGCTATGATACTTTAACACCCTCGCTCCCTCCGTCGGAGGACACATCTGGTGCTACACGTGTTGGTCTTCTCAGCTATATCGCTTTTTTATAATATAATTATAATATTTATTGTTATAATTTATTATAAACAAATTATTTGTACAAAATTTTTTTTATGTTTAAAGAATAATAATCGTGATTTTTCATGACATCGTGACATTTTATATTATAATTATAACAATAAATATTATAATTTATAATAAACAAATTATTTGTTAAATTTTTTTTTTAATGTTTAAAGAATAATAATTGTGATTTTTCATGACATCGAGACATTTTATATGGTAATTATAACAATAAATATTATAATTTATTATAAACAAGTTAATTGTTAAAAAAAATTTTTTTTGTTTCAAGGATATGTTTAATGATTACAAATATATAATTATAAAATTAATAATTATAAAATTCAAAATATAAAAATGACTATTTTGCAATACTTAACTTAATTTAATTAATAGCTTTATTTTTAAATATATAATCTCCTACAGTTTTTTTTAAAGTGTCTAAAAATGACGACGGTTATAGGTTTGCATTAAGAATTCGATGTGATTTTACAATTGAATGTACGAGTGAGAAGCATCGGACGAATCGCGAAGGTTAGCATCGGACAGAGCGAGGGACGAGAGAAAATTGAGGAGGAGAAAGTCTGTCTCTGTCGCACCTCTGGTCGCACTTATACATTTTCCTAGGCTTCTCACTCGCACACACGGGTTGTCCTATGTCTCGCTTCCGAGGTCCCGAAAAGCCGGACCCTACCATAAAATCTAAGAAGTATTTATGACCAGGATAATGATGCTTATTGTTTGGTTCCACTGCCATTACCTTCTTCAGATATGTTTCTACACTAGGTCACAGATCTTTGCAATCGCGTGGGAGCTATTAAATATTATTCGATTTGAAAAATTCAAAATCCGTTGTACTAGTTCTGAGCCTCCCCAATGCTTAGTCTGATCTTAAATGTAACTTTCAAAATTGGTGGCAAAACTGGGCAGCCTAATGTAATAATAATAAATCATTTGGAGGTAAATTAATAATATTAGGTGATTTTTGACAAATACTTCCAGTCATCAAAAACAGTTACGAAAATGCGATTGTTGAGGAAACTATAAATTATTCCTCATTGTGGCTTTTTTCCAAAATTTTTCAATAAACGCAAAATCTTCGTTCAGAAAATAAAAAATTCTCATCACTTTTATTAGATTTAGGAGATGGTAAAATAGATTCTTTTAAAATTTCAGATAATTGGATAACAAATAATGTTTGTTCAAAAATCTACAGTGATATAAATAAATACAATTCTATAGATCGAGTTATTTTAGCACCACATAACGACGACGTTAGGAAAATCAACAATAAAATATTAAAATTGTTAAATGAAGAAACGCAATATTATTATAGTATAGATTACGCTACACCCAAAGAAACAGATCAAACCGATGAATACATTCATTTAAATTATTCGATTGAAATGCTTAATAACATAAAAGAAGGTCTTCCTCCCCATAAGCTTTGCTTAAAAGTTAATGCAATAATTATGTTGATAAGAAATTTAAGTATTCATGAAGGTTTATGCAATGGCACACGTTTAGAAATTAAAAAATTATTTAAATACAATATAGAAACAGAAATTATAACCGGTGAAAAAAAGCACAATAGGGTTTTTATTCCTGGAATTACATTGAGTACGCCAAAAACGTCAGCGTTACCATTTATTTTATATCGCAAACAATTTCCAATAGTATTAGCTTTTGCGATTACTATAAACAAATCTCAAGGCCAAAGTTTTGATAGTGTTGGATTATACTTTGGAAAACCACTATTTTCACATGGTCAATTATACGTAACTCTTTGTAGGTGTAGAAATCCAAATAATATATATATATATTCAAAATGAAGCATCAGAAAATTCCTGAGAACTTATTAATATAGTGAGGAAGAAAATTTTTGATAATTAATTTATATAATATTGTTACAAAAATATGTATTATTGTTATATTAAGGCGGTAGGCCTAGATTAACAGCTGAAAAAAGTCGTATTATTGTTTATAAATATGAATTTATAAAGAAAATTTATTCAGTAATTAACCAACGCGTTCCCCTTAACATATTTATTAAATTGCTTATTTTAGATACATCATGGAATGGGATCCAATTCAAAATTTATGGGTAAGAGTAGAAAATGATATTCAAAGAAATCATTTTCTACGAGTAAATCACGAAATTGAAAATCATTTAAATAAAGAATTAAATTATCATGTTTATTTAAACTATATGATGAATGAATACGATGAAGAGGAACTTCAAAATTTTCATTCTAAGATTAAATTTTATGAAATTTCAAATAATACTATAATAACTAAATTTACCAGTTTAGATGAAATTCCAACAAATATTAGTCTCGACATAATTCGCGTTTTGAAATTTTGTAAAAGAGAAAATATATTACTGAAAAATTTCAAACAAGAGGTTATTGAATATGTAAGTTATATCTTAAAAATAAAAATATTATTCATTACATTTATGAATTTAAAAAATAACATATTCTTATGAAAGTCTGAAATTATTCCTAAAATTTAAAAGTTAATAGTTTTTACATATCAATAATTCCATGATTTTTTTTATTATTGTTTCTAAAATTTTCAATACATCCAAGCTTTTTTTTAATTATTATTTCCAAATTTTTCAATATATCTATGTTTTTTTTTATTATTAATCCTTAAATTTTCACTGTTAATTATCATTGTGGTTATATGGCTACATGCGATGATTTCGCAGTTTTTTCCTGAACACTATATATAAAATTCTAGTTTATAAATTTTATTTTCATTATGTTATCAATCAACTTTAGATATTGTTTAGAAAAAAATAAATGAAAAATCAACGCGCCAAAACATATAATGTTTATATAAAGCATATAATGTTTATATGTTTTGTGACAGTACCCCGCGGGTGGTGTGGAAATCTGTCACTTTAACTTCATAAAATACTTACAATTTATTTTTTTGATACGCTGTGACGTTATCGTCTTTCTATTCTAGGTATTCTGGTGTAATGAACGGATTTACGGGTCGTAAATACGGACACGCAGGTACACTATATTTCGTTTTGGAATCTAGCCTCGACTCGTAAGTCTTATGTTCCGTAATTGTTAATTACTTGGTTATTATTTTGTTCCCGAACAATGGCACGGGCACTCTGTCTATAATGCGGATACGCTGATTTTGGAATCAACCCTTTCTCGTCCTCTTCCTCGTTTGTGGACTTAATTTATGACAATTAGTTATTCTATAAATAAATACTCTCTAGGATGTTATATTGATTATTATTTTTGTTTTGTTTATTCAGAGTCCCAATTATACAGTCCGGTTCTTACAAAGGTTGTTCGTGTTAACAATGTTGTCTCGTTCGGTACTTACTTCTAATCAATCTTTACATGAAGTCTTATTTTTACTTAACCTGGAGTTATCGTCTAAGTATTGTTATTATAGAAGTTCTCTAGGTTTCCATAATAACAATAACTATTCTAACTTAGGCTACACGACTTCTCGTGGCAAATATTTTGGTCCTAACTAAGCTGTGAGTTTTAGTCACTTTCGCCAGATTTATTGGCGGTCCCTTCCAAAGTAATGTCTTTTGTCGGCAGGCCCTCGTAGCCGAGTCTTCAAATAATAGAGATTTAACTTGTCTATACTCACTCTTGTCAATACCCAGCGAGACTACTCAACTTTCTAGGGTTGAGCCCTCGTAGCCGAATATGAGAAGGTGATGTATGTGTCAGTCAAATGCTTCCACGCATTTACTAACTCAGCGAGACTACCCAAACGACTACTCGCGCGTTCACTCTGCAAAAGGCCTGGTGCGGCGCATCTCCGGGGCTTATAAAGCCTCAGGCGGAGCACACTTAATTTCCAAGATATTCTCGACCAATCATAATTTGCCACCAGAAATCATATTACCCGATTCCAGATCAGTAGGTCGCAAGGAGTGCTGATGCGCAACGGATGTCTCAATCGGTTTCGCGCATTGCAGCAATCAGCCGCCGCACAATGTATAACGCAAGACCGGCCGAAAACTCCAATACGCTACCGACATATGTTAACGCTAAACATGCTAAACATAAGATTGTTCCTGTTCCCGTCCCACACCAACTCCCCCTGGGGGTTAGTGAGCGGAGCGAGCAGGGGGGGGGGGGTACTATCCTAAATCTCTTCTACTGGTTGAAATACAACTTCTCAAAATTTTTAAGATTTTTTCCATCAAGCCGCTTCGAGCTGCAGAGGGTCAAAATTGGTGAACTCAGGATTTTTGGCAATTTTTGACTATATTAAAAAATTTTAACTGTATTCAAAATGTTGAAAACGGTGTTGAAGAGGTTAAGAACATCCAAATAGAACTTCACCAACGAGAAACTGAATTACTTAAGTAGACTCGTCATCGTGAAGAGCATAAGCTAAGTTTCATAAAATAAAAATCTTTAGAAATCACACAAGTCAATTATCGACTTAGGAAAATGCTGGCTGAGAATGATCAATTGCAAATCATAATAACTCGTCAAATCCAGTTCCCTCCCTAGGACACAGAGGGACAATGAAGACAAGGCTGAATGATGAAGCCTCACGATTGCGGCTGGTGAATCAAGCTTTGCCAGAACAGAATTAAGAAGATGTTCGATGAATAACTGACCTAAGTCATTCACAATTTAGGAACACAAACACAGTTAACAGACCACACAACACTTTCGGTTTTAATTTAAGGTTAGATGACTATGATGGATCATATCGTCCCTTAGAGAATTTTTGATTTAGTTTCAGGTTATTGCTAATGTTAATAATTTTCAAGACCATACCGTTGCTCTAGAATTGAGACTTAGTGACAAATACATGACATCAACTTACAACTCGCAATTTCAAGATCGTCATCAAAGTTTTGGTGAACATTTACAAATAGTTGCTGCTGATATTGAAGGGCTTGCAGAATTAGTTTATCCAGAATGTCCATTCAAGGTTCAAGATAAGATTGCTTGTTCTCAATTCACCAGATCTTTAAAAGTTGCTCTTGCACGAGGAATGGAAGCAAAAGTCATCCATTGCTTAGACAAGAAATCGCAGAATAATCATAATCATTCTAAAGCACAGACGGATGGGGTTGATTCTTCTAATACTTAACCCAGAGGTTCGCAAAAATCTCAAGATTTTTTCAAGAATGTTGAATGTTGGCAATGTGGTCAGAAAGGAAACCTTAAATCTCATTGTCAAAGTCAATCAGATAGTCAGAGAAACTAGGTTGTGTTCGACTTTTTGAATGGGTTTCGACAAGATTTAGAAAGGCTCCATAAGATTTTTGTATTGGAAGGATTAATGAGAATTTAAAACATTTTTATTTTGGTTAGATGGCTTAGTTAATAATAAATCTTGTAATTTTAATTTAGATTCCGGTTTAGATGTTACTACTATTAATTCAAAAATACTGACTTCGTTACTCTACAGGAGAAAAAGTTCCAGTTAAATTTTTGGTTTCTGTGATTATTAAATTAGGAACTTATTCAGCTAGACTAAATGTTTACGTGATGTGGTTGACGATTGCATAATTGAAAGTAATTTTCTTTATTTAACTAAGTTAATTGTTCGTACTTCAAGTTTAGTCAATACTGAACAAATGATCCAAGTAAAGTTCAGGTAGCTAAGATAGATGGTTCATTTCAGGATTTACCAGAAGTTGTTCAGGATACATCATCAAATACTTCTTTGGGTTTCACTCTTTCTGTTGGCTTACAGTTGTTCCAGCTGATATGTATACCGGCTTCGACTTGAGGCTACCTTTGGACTTAGTTCGAGAGTGTCCACCAACGTAGGTCCAGGTGGAAGAAGATGGGAACTACATTCATCAGCTAAAGAATAGGCTCCGTAAAATCCATCATCTTGCACGAGACAACATTGCCATACGATCTGAATGGACGAAAGCTTGGTATGACAAGCGAGCTCGCAACATCGAATATATTCATGGACAAAAAGTTTGGTTTTTTAACCCACAAAGAACTAAAGGAAAAGCACCCAAATTACAATCGAATTGGGTTGGTCTGTTGGAAGTTGTGAAGAAGATTAACAAAGTTGTGTATTGCATTTATCGCTCACTAAGACATAAGTCTAAGATTGGTTACATCAATCATCTTGGATTGTTCACTAACAAAAACCTTGATTTGACTGAAGACTACTTTGCTCATGGCTTTTGAGCCTTGGTTTTTCCATGAGCATGAAGGTGAATACCGGAGCAGAGAGTTGAGGTGAGGTTCCATGGCATATCAACTCCCCACTCGTGTTCGAAGATGAATAGACTTATCCTGATTAAATGTATTTAGATAAGTGTGTGTACACTATCTAATATGATTTTATCCCTCGGTAGTTTTGTTAATATACTATTGTTGACTTGTATCGATCTCTCCGAGGCAGTGGTTATGAAAGGGTTTAACGTACGAAGAATAATGTATATAACAATCACATTAGTATACCGTACATCAATGGTTTTTATGAGCGAGTGCATCATTCGTTTAAGAAAAACAACATTACAACCATTCCAAAAATACACAGTAATATGGGTAATATTATTGTGAAAGAAAAGGATAAAAAAGAAAAACACCTAGAGAAAAATGTTGTTTATAAACTTAGATGTAATGATTGCACGGCTATATATGTAGGCCAAACAAAAAGAAATGTGTGTACACGTATTGATGAACATAGGAAGTCTAAGGACAGTGTCATCTCCGAGCATATTGAAAAGTACAATCATAAAGGACCCCGCACAAAATGATAGGAAATGAGGTCCCGGTCAAATCGGCTGCAACTTTGATAAGTTGTCGTTGATAGTCTCCTGAACAAAAGACTTGCTGGGCACAACTCTGGGAAATGGCTAGATTTTGAGAAAATCATGATTAAATAAGTCGTTTTTGAGAAGGTTAGAATGGTCGGCTACGAATATAAACAAATAAATATAGATATAGAACGCGCTTTCTATGTACATAAGTATACATATACCGACAAGAAGGATAGAACATAGTGTGCTGAGCGATTCTTACAAGCGGAGGCTAGATGAAACGCGTCCTATACTAAACTCGAGCTCGACGTATCAATGGGGCGTCTAAGTACGAAGAGAGCCCGCTTATGGAGTGTAGGTGGTGCGCTACATAGATTTTCAACAGAACTTGCGCACCAGGTGCTGGGAAAGCGTCTAGTTATACAGGGTCGCAGATTACGCACTCCAGGAGGTGCGCTCCGTAGTTTTTCAACAGAAATTGCGCACCAGGTGCCGGGAAGGCGTCTAGTTAAACAGGGTCTCGCAGAAAATTCAAGATGAATTGTGAGAGGAAATGTGAGACTATTCAACAAACTAGTTTTGCCTGTAGGATTTGTCTTTTGAAAATTCAATAATTAAATACAACAATTTTGAACAGACTAACTTTGTCCTCGCGATTAGTCTGGTAGAAGAAGCGAGATAAAATGCGACAAAATTAATACAAAAATGTTCTTACCGCCGAATCATTTTAACATCCGATTTTAGTAGAGCAGTAAGGAAACCGGGATTCCGACTTGCATGCTGTCTAAAAAAAAATGAAATCAACTATGTGTTCAACATCAACAACATCAAATGGTACGTCGATATAATTTCCTTACATGCAAAGCAATTCATGATCCCGTCTATTCTGCATCGTCTAACTTAATTGTGAATCAAAAAAAGCAGAATTCTAAACGTTGTAACGTGGAATTTGCCTCGCCCGCTTGAGGATTCCAGTTAGTGTACAAATTATTTATTCAACGGCTGCTTCTCACTCTCGGGGTCCAGAGTACTGAAAAACGGAAAGAACGGGTACACGCAAGGGAAATTCGGTAGCAATAGGGCTAGTGAAATAAATAATAAAACAAAAATTAGAATTAACACATAAACTCAGATAAATTATAAAATCCCTGTATACAACTTCACGTAGGCAGACAAATAAGTTATGAGTTTAAATAAAACATGGGCCAGCGGCCAAATAACTAAATCCACATTGACCGGTGCTGGATTCGCTAGAAAAAAGAAAAAGGGCCGCGAAATTCCTCTACGTGGATTCTAATATTTTTCCTTCCGTGGAAAAATTCACAAACGGAAAACTGCCACAGGAAACTGAAAATACGCGAAAAGGATAACGCTACCCGAGACAACGCGCTCCAAATGTTAATCCCATTTCTACCAAGAACAATGATCCACAAATAAATTTATACTGAAGAAGAAACCTCACCAATGCTTCACCAAAAGCTTCCCAACCAATCCTCTCGAGATCTCCACAAAAGAACCTCCACAACTCTCCAAAAATCCAAAGCCGTATCCCAGCACACGAAAACGTGGAAAGATGGCGTCGAGAGCAGATGAGATCCAAAAATCCAAAAAGATGCTACTGGCACTGGATCCAGGAACAGAGTGAACGAGGACGACGCTCCGCTCGATGAAGAAGCCGCGATTTTCCCACCTCGCCTCCTTCCTCACGGGAGCGTCGTCCTGGCTGGCAAACTTCCATTGGTCCTGGAAACCTCCAAAATTTGCCATTGGCCTATTTAAACACCACTACTAATTCATCACTTATCTATGAAATTTCCCAGTACCCTCTTTTTCTATTCCTAATTTTCCTATTGGCTAATAAATCAATTACCGCCCTCTATATCATTCATCAATATGTAAATTCCGCGCCCCCTTTATTGATCTTAATCAATTAATCAATATCGATAACTGTAAAGTGGCTCCCCCAATACATAAACTAACAGCCGCGCTAATTTCAAAATCCATAGAATAACTTAAAGAATTAACTGGAAAACAACCTTAATATTTCATGCTAGTCGATAGCGAAAACCAAACGTTATCTCACTATCCCTCTATTCCCCTATACTCCCGTAAAGAGAAAACCTCTATATTGAGCATATATCGATCGCGCGGGAGCAGGCGCCCTCTCGATCAATCAATAACGGCCGATAATGAAGAACGCTCTCCCGCACCGCATACTCTCTCGCTTCATCCAGCACACGCTCATTTCCCACTCTCGCCAACTTCTCTCTCCCGCGCACACCGACTCTCTCTCTCTCTCTCTCTTTCTCTCTCTCTCACGCTCACACGCACGCCCGCCCCTCTACACGCAGCCGCATGCATGAAACCGCGTGCGCGCCGCCGTCTCGTTTCCTGCCGTGCCCCCTCCCGAGCGCCAACGTGCTGCGCAGGTGTGACTCGAGAGCTCACATCCTGCGCTCCGCAAGCGGTCGGTTAAAGGCAACTTCTGCGAGCGCCACCGAGAGCTGCCTCCGCTTCATGGCCTGTCAGTGTGTCGAGAGTGAGTCAGCTGGCCGCAATAAATAATCACGACGCAGCAATATTTATTGCTACGTCGCAACGTTATGACATAAAAAACGTAGTATCGTTCCATTTCGTACAGCGCATGAAAATTGGGATACCGATTTCCTTGCTACTATATTAAAAGCAATTGTCTAAATCGTTAGCGATCGAAACACTACAATATTGTTTTATAATCGCATCGCAAGAAAATCGGGATCTCCACTTTCTTGCAATTCGCATGGCGTGTGAAAGAAAAGCATCCATTTCTTATTGCCACGAAGAAATTCGATTGCTAACTTCATTCCATTACATTAAACGACTAATAAACTCTCAATTATCTTGAACCGCTGGCACCTCATGATACCGGTGCCATTGTGTCGTTACAAAATGAAGAATCAGGTCCAGAAGTTCTACACATGCAAAGATATTCGAAGTTCAAATCACAACAAAATCGGGATCTTGATTTAATAGCTGAGCAAAGAAATCAGTAACTTTGGTTCCCATTCATATCCCGAATTTTATACGACTCAAATAAATAGGGATATTGCGTACTTCGATGTGTCTTATTTTTACAATCAATTTTTTGAGAAGCAACTTAATCAGGATACTGTCTTCCTTCGTCAGTTTATTTTCCCAATCAATTTCTGTTGCCGCTAAACCAAAACCGCGATTTTCATGCGAAACAGAATCTCAATTTATTAATGCTTGTAGAACTTCAAGACTCATTTGAAGTTCTACAAGCATTTGTAGTGACTCAGTGAAACCGGTGACTTACTAACTGCTCAAAAATATCGGGATTGTGCTTTTCTATCAATACAATGAAGTCGAGTAGGCAATCCAATTTTTCATGACAGAAAGAGATGGGCGCTTTTCTTGCACATGTCAAACCAATGGAATACTAATTTTCTGGCACTTTCAAGAAAATGGGAATCCCGGTTTTCTTTCGACGTGAAGTATATTAAGATGTGAATCTTTCAACCTCCCAACTACTTACATATTAGATTGTAGAGCTGCAGGAAAATCGGGATACCGATTTTCGTGCGTTGCAAAAAAACGGTTACTACTATTGGTACATGTGTAATATTGAATAATACGATGAGAACAATTGCTTATGTGCGAAACAATTCAGGATCCCAAACTTTTTGCATCGCCTGATTTCTTTCCGACTAAAAAAAACATAGTTCCAATCCGTTTGGTATAAGGAATGCATAAATCGTTCTACTGTGAACAGCATATGAAAATTGTGATATCCTTCTCCGTGTCGCTTCACTGAAAGCAAAAGTCTAAATCTTTAGCGATAAGAAAATATCAATATTGTTATTCTTCGCCTCGCAAGAAAATCGGGATCTCTATTTTCTTGCAACCACGAAAATAGAAGAATCTGGTCCTGAATTTCTGCAAACGCAAAGATAGTCTGAGTTAATCGTAAGAAAATCGGTATCTTGGTTTAATGGTTGAGCATAGAATTCGGAAAACTTTGGTTCCAATTTCGATCCCGATTTTTTTGCGATGCAACTAAGTCGGGTCACTGTCTTTCTTGGTATTGAATCTGAATTTCTTTGTGCTGGCAGAACGTCGAGACTCATTCATCGATTTCAACTGACTTTTACAACCTGCGCAAAAATATCCGGTTTGTGCTTTACTATCATTTACAATGAAATCGAGTGAGCAATCCAATTTTTCATGACAGAAAGAGATGGGCGCTTTTCTTGCTCATGTCAAACCAATGGAATAATTCTTTTCTGGCACTTGCAAGAAAATAGGAATCCCTATTTTCTTGCGACGTGAAATACATTAAGATGTGAATATTTCGTTGAACGAAAGCCACAATCTAGATTTTATTGTACGTCTGGTAAAGGGCGATACCAATTTCAATGTGTCGTTAGAGCGCCGATTATCTGGTCCTGAATTTCTGCAAACGCAAAGATGGAATGAGTTAATCACAAGAAAATAGGGATCTTGGTGTTATGATTGAGCATAGAAATCGGGAAACCTTGGTTCCAATCTAGATCTCGATTTTTTTACGACGCAACTAAATCGGGACACTGCCTTTCAAGATGTGTCTTTTTCCCCAATGAGTTTGCACATCAGCTAAACCAGGATTCTGATTTTCTTGCGATACAGAATCTGAATTTCTTTGTGCTAGCAGAACGTCGAGACTCATTCATCGATTTCAACTGACTTTTACAACCTGCGCAAAAATATCCGGTTTGTGCTTTACTATCATTTACAATGAAATCGAGTGAGCAATCCAATTTTTCATGACAGAAAGAGATGGGCGCTTTTCTTGCTCATGTCAAACCAATGGAATAATTCTTTTCTGGCACTTGCAAGAAAATAGGAATCCCTATTTTCTTGCGACGTGAAATACATTAAGATGTGAATATTTCGTTGAACGAAAGCCACAATCTAGATTTTATTGTACGTCTGGTAAAGGGCGATACCAATTTCAATGTGTCGTTAGAGCGCCGATTATCTGGTCCTGAATTTCTGCAAACGCAAAGATGGAATGAGTTAATCACAAGAAAATAGGGATCTTGGTGTTATGATTGAGCATAGAAATCGGGAAACCTTGGTTCCAATCTAGATCTCGATTTTTTTACGACGCAACTAAATCGGGACACTGCCTTTCAAGATGTGTCTTTTTCCCCAATGAGTTTGCACATCAGCTAAACCAGGATTCTGATTTTCTTGCGATACAGAATCTGAATTTCTTTGTGCTAGCAGAACGTCGAGACTCATTCATCGATTTCTACTGACATTTATTAGCTGTGCAAAAATATCGGGATTGTGCTTTTCTATCATTTACAATGAAATCGAGTAATATTTTATAAAAGAGTCTATCGTTCTCTCCGAGGCAAGTGTTGGGAAAAAGGTAAAAATTATTTTTACCATTTTTCCTTTTGTTTCAACGTTTCGGTAAACACTATCACCCTCTTCAGGAAACTGTCAATTTTTATTTCAATAAAGAAATGAGCACAATACAATTATAATATGTGACAAATTATGATTTGCATGTAGTGGAGCACAACAGCCTATAGATCGAATGTGTTTCTTCCCCGGACAATCTCAGGCGGGGGAAGGAGAAGCGAGAAGCAAGGAGACGGACTATTATTGTTTCGGCTTCCTCGACTACTGTTTCAATAATAAGGAAACAATAGGTGTAGCCAACGCTGTTATATCTGCGAGGAGTCTCGCTAATTTTCGAGCGGTCTGTTTACAAGTGACGTCAATGCTCGCCGCTCTCATGCATGTTTACAAATTTTTAAAGTCATCTATAATCCGTTTTGTTTTTTAATCGGTGTAATAAGTGTGTGTACAATTTATTGAGTTTCTGTGTATCTTCCATTTTATTGATACCATTATCCTGCATTTTTATGTGTAACATTTCTGAAACAAGTCTTTTATTTAAATTACTTTCTTTATCCTTAATATTTAATTTTTCAAAATTGAAACTATGATTGAGTGTACTATTGTGTTCATATATGACATTGTTTTTAGATTTTTTATGTTCCTCAAGACGTGTACACACACTTCTCTTGGTTTGGCCCACATATGTAGCCGTACAATCATTACATTGCAACTTGTATACAACATTCTTTTCTAATTGTTTTTCTCTTTTGTCTTTGCCTTTAACTATAATATTACAGATATGATTGTGTATTTTCGGCACTGTCGTCATAAATTTTTCTTTTAAAGAATGTTGCATTTGTTCGTAAAACCCTTTGACATAGGGTAAAGTAACAATGTTTTTAAAATTTGTGTCGTTATTGCAACGTTGATATTGTGCATTCGAATTTATTTTGTCAATACGTTTTTTTATATATTTGTTGGTAAAGTTGACAGGATAATTATTTTCAGCTAGTAATTTTTTTACAATATTGATGTTTTCCTTATGAAAACATTTGTCCGATAATTTAATAGCTTTATCAATAAGATTGTACACCATGGCGATTTTTTGAGATTCAGGATGTTGATATTTAATGATAATTTAATGATAAATTTTACAAAATTGTAAAAAATCTTCAAAGAAAAATTTTCAATCTTGAAATTGAAGATATTTGTATCCATATAGAATTTTTAGAGTCAGAAGTTAAAAAATTAAATGAATTTTTGCAAGAAAAAGTACCACAACAATTGTTACAATACATTATAAATAATCAAGGTACTCTTAAGGGGTTATGCCTGAGTTAAACCTGAAAAAAACAAATTATTAGTTATTAGGCAAAAAAAAATTATTTATAAGTAATATTAAAAAAATTCTTTTTTCTACTTAAAGTATACATATTAATTGTAATTTTACATATTTTTAAACAATTATATATCTATACTTACTATACAAACAATTCCATATGTGAAGTATTAAATTTGATCAGATTTTTCCCTTTGCCGTATGAATTCTCAGCATCCGGGTGATGAATATAGACCAAACTGGATGGACAATCTTGTAAATGTCTTTCTCCTCAGCTTGAACGGAAGGGATTACTGAAACATAAAAATTTTAATTATTTAGAAACACATAAGGTCATAATATTCATAATTATAGTGAATTATGCATATGTTCACATGCGTAACATTCTTTCAACTTACCTTAGACAATTTCCCTCCGTTCAAGCAGTGAAGAAGGGCTTCTTGGAGTTCTCTAAAAAATTTCAGCTTGATTGGTCCCATAGTTGTTGAGAAATCCTGCGGCAACTGACCTAAAATCACAAAAATTCAAAACTTGAGAAAACTGCATTTAAAGTTTATACATGAAACTTATTTCCATTTATCGGGTAGAACTTACAGAAACTGCTTGGCATATTTTTTTGTGTTTTGGCATAAAATATCCCTGTATTAAGGGATATATTAAGACCCGGGTGCCACACATATTGATATACTAGTATCAAAAGCTGAAATTGAAATATAAATTTTTATACGCATTCACAGTCAGTATGTTTCATATGAATATAATTGTTGGTATTGCTTACCCATGACTTTCTAGGATTGTTAATAGTTACAGCCAACTTCCACGACATCTAACCTTGCATCGAACACAGAAGTACCTTATCGTTCACATGCCATTGACAGCTTATATACCTAAAAATAAAGAACACACTCACAAAGAACAAGTTCTTCACAAATAATGTGTTATTTAGAGTCCAAAATACTTATCTAAATTTAAACACCACTGACACTCAGAAGTTTTCACTTCAGATCAAAATTCACAACATCAAGCTTGCACTAGACTGCAGATCAAGCAGACGAAAGAGCTGTCTGATAGCAAACTTAACTAGGTTGGTAAAACAGTGATTGGCTTTTCCATATGCTGTATGGTACCATGTTTTTAGGTGGTAATTTATAAAAATATTTTAGTTTGCACGCATGCTTATTATTTTATTAAAAAGATTAAATTAATGAAACAGATAAATTTATTTTATTTTTAACATTCACAATAAAAAAATCTATGCTTTTATCAGAATGAGCTATTTACTATATGCAATAATTCATAAATAAATAATTTGTGTTATTTTTAATAAAACTGTCTTTTATCAAAAGGAGTTTGTATGCACATTTAACGTTAAATTTTCTATAAAAATGTAATGGCTTTGAATAAACAAAAGCGCTATAGAATAAAATATGAAAAATACTTAATTTTGACAAATTATATATTTTTAGTATTTTGCCTATAATTTTGTAACGGAATTTTTTCGGGCAAAAGGAGTTTCAACAGTAAATTCTACAGTAAATTTGCTATTAAAAAATCAAATAAAAAAAAATTTGATTTTTTTGAATTTTAACTCAGGAATTTTAACCCCTTAACATGAATTATAGAAGTAGACTTAATTGCACACACGAAAACAAGTTTAATTCTTTGTTGATCAAAACAAATGTACACTCGAGTCATGAAAAATGGTTTAAAAATCTTACAGACGTAGATATACCAGCGAATGTTATATCGATAACAGCATTAGGACGAAAATTCAATCCTAATTGTGACCTTAATGATAATCTTATTTTTGAATGCATAAAAAACTTAGAAAATTGAATTACATATAATAGTATTCCGGAAAACATTGCAAATAATATTAGAAGCACATTATTAAATAAAATCACACATTTTCACAATAAAACTAGACACAAAACAATAGAAGAAAAAAACTTTAATTAACAGAGACTAATGATTTCATTAAGAGTCACAAAGATATTATGTTTACCTTTGCGGATAAGGGTAACACGACGGTTGCAATGTACAAGAATGATTACATCGAAAAAATGGAGACTCTTCTAGCAGATAGGGATACTTACACTACGGTTAAGAAAAATCCGCTGTCGAAATTACAGGCAAAGGTGAAAAGCTTTCTAAATGTTTGGAATGATAATGGTTTTCTTAGGAAAAAATCTAGTAGACATAAACTTACTCAAACGGACACGATTTTACCAAAAGCATATGGATTACCAAAAATCTACAAAAAAGATTATCCATTGCGACCTATTATTTCAACAATAGGATCACCTACATATTTTTTCTCAAAGACATTATTCAAAATTCTACAAAGCAATTTAGATAAGCCAAAATCCTATGTAAAAAATAGTTATGAATTAATCGAAAAAATAAAACATGTTAATGATGTTAATGATGTTAATGAATAAAATTAATGAAACACTTAATATATTTAATTCATACAATAGCCGGTTACAATTTACACACGAAAATGAAATAAATGACTCCATAAGTTTCTTAGACGTTTTGTTGGTAAAGAATACAGGCAAAATAATGACTGATTGGTACACAAAACCCACCTTCACTGGTAGATTTTTAAATTATCATTCACAACATCCTGAATCTCAAAACACCGATTGAAAAACAAAACGGATTATAGACGACTTTAAAAATTTGTAAACATGCATGAGAGCGGCGAGCATTGACGTCACTTGTAAACAGACCGCTCGAAAATTAGCGAGACTTCTCGCAGATATAACAGCGTTGGCTACACCTATTGTTTCCTTATTAATGAAACAGTAGTCGAGGAAGCCGGAACAATAATAGTCCGTCTCCTTGCTTCTCGCTTCTCCTTCCCCCGCCTGAGATTGGCCGGGGAATAAACACATTCGATCTATAGGCTGTTGTGCTCCTCTATATGCAAGTCATAATTTGTCACATATTATAATTGTATTGTGCTCATTTATTTATTGAAATAAAAATTGACAGTTTCCTGAAGAGGGTGACAGTGTTTACCGAAACGTTGAAACAAAAGGAAAAATGGTAAAAATAATTTTTACCTTTTTCCCAATACTTGCCTCGGAGAGAACGATAGACTTTTTTATAAAATATTACTCGATTTCACTGTAAATGATAGAAAAGCACAATCCCGATATTTTTGCACAGCTAATAAATGTCAGTAGAAATCGATGAATGAGTCTCGACGTTCTGCTAGCACAAAGAAATTCAGATTCTGTATCGCAAGAAAATCAGGATCCTGGTTTAGCTGATGTGCAAACTCATTGGGGAAAAAGACACATCTTGAAAGGCAGTGTCCCGATTTAGTTGCGTCGTAAAAAAATCGAGATCTAGATTGGAACCAAGGTTTCCCGATTTCTATGCTCAATCATAATACCAAGATCCCTATTTTCTTGTGATTAACTCATACCATCTTTGCGTTTGCAGAAATTCAGGACCAGATAATCGGCGCTCTAACGACACATTGAAATTGGTATCGCCCTTTACCAGACGTACAATAAAATCTAGATTGTGGCTTTCGTTCAACGAAATATTCACATCTTAATGTATTTCACGTCGCAAGAAAATAGGGATTCCTATTTTCTTGCTAGTGCCAGAAAAGAATTATTCCATTGGTTTGACATGTGCAAGAAAAGCGCCCATCTCATTCTGTCATGAAAAATTGGATTGCTCACTCGATTTCATTGTAAATGATAGTAAAGCAGAAACCGGATATTTTTGCGCAGGTTTTAAAAGCCAGTTGAAATCGATGAATGAGTCTCGACGTTCTGCTAGCACAAAGAAATTCAGATTCAATACCGCAAGAAATTCGGGATCCTGATTAGCGGCTGTGCAAACTAATTGGGAAAAAAGACACATCTTGAAAGACAGTGTCCCGACTTAGTTGCATCGCAAAAAAATCGGGATCGAGATTGGAACCAAAGTTTTCCGAATTCTATGCTCAACCATTAAACCAAGATCCCGATTTTCTTACGATTAACACAGACTATTTTTGCGTTTGCAGAAATTCAGGACCAGATTCTTCTATTTTCGTGGTTGCAAGAAAATAGAGATCCCGATTTTCTTGCGAGGCGAAGAATAACAATATTGATATTTTCTTATCGCTAAAGATTTAGACTTTTGCTTTTAGTGAAGCGACACGCAGAAGGATATCACAATTTTCATATGCTGTTCACAGTAGAACGATTTATGCATTCCTTATACCAAACGGATTGGAACTATGTTTTTTTTAGTCGCAAAGAAATCGGGCGATGTAAAAAGTTTGGGATCCTGAATTGTTTCGCACATAAGCAATTGTTCTCATCGTATTATTCAATATTACACATGTACCAATAGTAGTAACCGTTTTTTTTGCAACGCACGAAAATCGGGATCCCGATTTTCCTGCAGCTCTACAATCTAATATGTAAATAGTTGGGAGGTTGAAAGATTCACATCTTAATATATTTCACGTCGAAAGAAAACCGGGATTCCCATTTTCTTGAAAGTGCCAGAAAAGAAGTATTCCATTGGTTTGACATGTGCAAGAAAAGCGCCCATCTCTTTCTGTCATGAAAAATTGGATTGCCTACTCGACTTCATTGTATTGATAGAAAAGCACAATCCCGATATTTTTGAGCAGTTAGTAAGTCACCGGTTTCACTGAGTCACTACAAATGCTTGTAGAACTTCAAATGAGTCTTGAAGTTCTACAAGCATTAATAAATTGAGATTCTGTTTCGCATGAAAATCGGGGTTTTGGTTTAGCGGCAACAGAAATTGATTGGGAAAATAAACTAACGAAGGAAGACAGTATCCTGATTAAGTTGCTTCTCAAAAAATTGATTGTAAAAATAAGACACATCGAAGTACGCAATATCCCTATTTATTTGAGTCGTAAAAAATTCGGGATACGAATCGGAACCAAAGTTACTGATTTCGTTGCTCAGCTATTAAATCAAGATCCCGATTTTGTTGTGATTTGAACTTCGAATATCTTTGCACGTGTAGAACTTCTGGACCTGATTCTTCATTTTGTAACGACACAATGGCACCGGTATCATGAGGTGCCAGCGGTTCAAGATAATTGAGAGTTTATTAGTCGTTCAATGTAATGGAATGGAGTTAGCAATCGAATTTCTTCGTGGCAATAAGAAATGGATGCTTTTCTTTCACACGCCATGCGAATTGCAAGAAAGTGGAGATCCCGATTTTCTTGCGATGCGATTATAAAACAATATTGTAGTGTTTCGATCGCTAACGATTTAGACAATTGCTTTTAATATAGTAGCAAGGAAATCGGCATCCCAATTTTCGTGCGCTGTACGAAATGGAACGATACTACGTTTTTTATGTCATAACGTTTAGAATTCTGCTTTTTTTGATTCACAATTAAGTTAGACGATGCAGAATAGACGGGATCATGAATTGCTTTGCATGTAAGGAAATTATATCGACGTACCATTTGATGTTGTTGATGTTGTACACGTAGTTGATTTCATTTTTTTAGACCGTATGCAAGTCGGAATCCCGGCTTCTTTACTGCTCTACTAAAATCGGATGTTAAAATGATTTGGCGGTAAGAACATTTTTGTATTAATTTTGTCGCATTTTATCTCGCCTCTTCTACCAGACTAATCGCGAACACAAAGTTAGTCTGTTCAAAATTCTTATATTTAGTTATTGAATTTTCACAAGACAAATCGTACAGGCAAAACTAGTTTGTTGAATAGTCTCACATTTCCTCTCACAATTCATCTTGAATTTTCTGCGAGACCAATCTCACAAACATAAGTAGTCTGCTGGAAAGTCTTGCATTTTATTTCGTATTTTTACGTGGTACGCAAGTTCTGTTGAAAAAGTACGGAGCGCACCACCTGGAGTGCGTAATCGGCGACCCTGTTTAACTAGACGCCTTCCCGGCACCTGGTGCGCAATTTCTGTTGAAAAACTGCGGAGCGCACCTCCTGGAGTGCGTAACCGGCGACCCTATTTAACTAGACGCCTTCCCGGCACCTGGTGCGCAATTTCTGTTGAAAAACTACGGAGCGCACCTCCTGGAGTGCGTAATCTGCGACCCTGTATAACTAGACGCTTTCCCAGCACCTGGTGCGCAAGTTCTGTCGAAAAGCTATGTAACTCACCACCTAGACTCCATAAGCGGGCTCTCTTCGTACTTAGACGCCCCATTGATACGTAGTGCTCGAGATTAGTATAGGACGCTTTTCAAGAATCGCTCAGCGCACTATGTTCTATCCTTCTTGTCGGTATCGGTATACTTATGTACATAGAAAGCGCGTTCTATATCTATATTTATTTGTTTATATTCGTAGCCGACCTTTCTAACCTACTCAAAAACGGCTGATTTATTCATGATTTTCTCAAAATCTAGCCATTTTCCAGAGTTGTGCCCAGCAAGTCTTTTGTTCAGGAGATTATCAACTACAACTTATCAAAGTTGCAGCCGATTTGACTGGGACCTCATTTCCTATCATTTTGTGCGGGGTCCTTTAATTTTGAAAAATTTAGTATAAAGGATAAAGAAAATAATTTAAATCAAAGATTAATCTCGGAAATGATGCATATACATTTGCAAGATAATGATAAAAATCAATAAGAAAGAGGATACCCAGAAACTTAATCACGTGTACACACATTTAATATACCAGCTTAAGAATTAAAATCGATTCTGTGTACATCGAAAAGATGAGGTAATGTGTGATGTCATACGTAAACAAACCGCGCGAACGACTTTTCGCAATATATAAGCGACGGTTGCCGACTACTTCCTCACTTCCGAGACAGCAGCTGACAAAGCCGCATAAACAATAGCTGTGTCACTCGGCCTCTCTCTTCCCCCGCTGTTAACTAGCCGGGAGAAAGGATTATCGAGATGTACACAAATCATATCTACTCCAATATGTAAGTTTCGAAAATATCCCTTTTGTATGTATTATTCTGTTCTTCTGAAATTTGTATGTTTATTGTAATCTAATAAAATTTGACAGTTTCCTAATGAGGGCGATAATGGCGACAACAAGCGACAATTGCCGAAACATCGTTTTTTAAGAAAGGGATTTTGTTTTCTTAAACCCTTTCATAACCACTGCCTCGGAGAGATCGATACAAGTCAACAAAATAGAATATTATTCTGATTAAGATGTAGACTAATTCTTTCACTAAAGAGAGAAAGAGAGATCTAAAGAGAAAGAATAAAAGAATGTTGTAACAAGAAACTGAGTTTTTTGGATGGTTTTTCGAGATGGGAATGTTGTTTTCAAGAGACGGAGCTGAGTCGTAATCGGAATCGACCTATAAACATGGCTTGGTAACTTGATGCCCGGTGTGGATCAAGATAGAGGATGTTGGTGGTTCTTCAAAGATATCATAGAAATTAAGAAGAAGATCAACACGCTTAGAAAGAACTTCAGAGAATGAGATTTTAGATGAGATGGAATCGATTCAGCATTTTTTTGAAAAGATAAGGCTTAATTGTCGGGACGACAATCTGAAAAAGAAGGGGGCAGTGTTATGCCCTGATCCGACCGGCGCGATTCTAATGGTTGGAATCATTCATAGCAAAGCGCATCAACTTTGCGATTGTTGTTATTCATAGTTAGTCTAGCGTTGACAGCAGCTGATCAGAGCTTACTTTTTTTTTCTTTTCTATAACCAGTGTTCCTTTTATTTCTCTGACCCAATCATAACAATACATATATTTAAGCAGTCGTATATGCAATTTAAACAATAAAATTGAAAATTTTTATGTTTAAATTAAATATAGTATAATTCCTAAAAAAATCGTGAATACAACCTTTTCACTGCAAAAGTATTTAGGCTAGAGCCGAAATTACACTCGACGATTTTCTAACCTCAATGAATCAATTAGGTCATTGAAATTTAAAAAATAATTAAAAAAAAATAATTTAAAAAAATAATAAAAAAAAAATAATTTTAAAAATAATGTAAAAAATCTTTAAATCAAAAACATTCAGACTTTTATTCTCGTACGCATTCTACTCAATTTGCGAGTAACAAAAGTGTTTAATTATCAGTCAAATTAGAAACTCGTAAGCTCCAAGCTCGTCTACTACATATATGCAGAGTAGTATTCCATCTAATACGAAATATGGCAATTTATAATCTGTGCTCATATTCACCGTCATTTATGTGGCACAATACACAGCAAGAACACAGAACAAAATAAATCTTCTCTTATTCTTTCTTAGCTTTCTTCCCGCGATAACAGTTTGTTCAGCCGAGTGAAGATCGCAAATATCGTCATCAGGAAAATTGTCAGTGCAGGTGAACCAATGCATTATCATATGATCGTCTAATTTGAATTGGTCTTTTGGATAAATAATGTCATAAAAAAATTGTACTTTCAATACTACAGGATAGAGTAAGAATCTGAGAATTGGTTTAGGAGTAAAGACTTGATTAGAATTTTTAGGTTAAGCTCAAAGTTAGTGTTAATTTTTAATTGAAAGTGATGAGTCCATATCTTAGTTGGTTACAAAAAGCACCTCCTAATGCCGAGAAAAAAGAAGATTTTCGATTCAACATCGAAAAAACATCTCCAGCTTCCCATAATCCTCTGGGAACATTGCGTGAAGATTACTGTAGTAGATTCGGTAGGATAAATTATGTTGATGGATGGTTACTAAACCTGCAGGAGATGATCATGCAAGATTTCTGCGATGTGGAATGTCTATCTTGCTTTTTAATATTGTGCCTATTCGATCGGTATTCCATTCCCACCCATGAAAAATAATATAGCAGTAATATGGTAGTAAGTTTAGAGTACCTTACTAGAATATAATAAATTAAACATTTTTTTCAGTGTAATAAAAAATATCGGCAAGTTGTAATATTGCAATAATATTGCCGTACCCTTGCAAGAATTGTCAACACTCATAGTACGGTCCAATTCTGGCCCTGTACTGTCGGTCAGTTTTCTGTCTACCAGTACTGGCAGACTAATCTTTCGGTAGTGTTTTGATAAGAACAGGCCAATGCTGCAAAAATGTACTGGGCCAATAAATTTAGAGTAGATAAGCTATAGGCATACCAACTTATAGGCATCCCCACTCACTCCCTCTCCTAGAATATTGAGTTGGGCGCGAACTCACTCCCGTCTCGTAGATACTGAGTTGGGAGCGAACTCACCCCCTCTACTAGGATATAGAGTTGGTATGTATTGAGCTAGAATCCGTATGGAGGGGGTAAAAATTGGTTTAACCTCTCATGAGTTGGTAAGCCTATAGCTTTTTCTACTTTTTCTACATTTTTTTTAGCTGTTTTTTTTACATTTTTTTTTCTTACCAATCTGATGACATAACATCTTACCAATCCGATGACATCATACCAATCTGATGATAAAATATTTTCATAAGTTTTACATTGTGTAATGCACAGACAGTCTTGCAAATTGGATTATGGTTTGTGCATATAGTTACACACTTGATGAATGATCTTGTTGGATAACCATATTGTTGAATGTTATGAACAGGAAATTTAAAACGTTGCAGCCACTTCTGCCTTAGATCACCATAACGAAAATTTTGGTGGCATTTTGTAACGATTCACGAAGCAGATTACCAATTTGACAGTAATCAAGTCCATTTGTGTTCCAAGCTATTCCATGATAGTTAAGCTTGAGCCACATATTTTCTGCTTGCAATTAATTCGAAAGTCTATGCAATGAAATGGCTTTTTAAATAGATGAACTATAGGATCTCCACTGTGATTGAGAGGAATTATTGCAATTTCTTTTAGAATATAATCTCCTCCCATTTGCTTAAAGCCAACCGTGTCTACTGCATACTCCATCTCATAATGTTTTTCATTTATTTATTTATTTTTTTAAACAAGTTTTTTTACCTCTCCACTAACAGGATTATACTGAGTAATGCGATCGTGTAAGATTAGACAGTAAGCTGATGTAAATGATGGGAAAGGCTTTATAGCCTCAATTTCTAGACGCACATCTACAGGAGCATTTTTTAGAGTTTCATTTTGCCGTGAACAGTCAATAACTACGAGTGGAACACTATTGATATACTCTTCTTTATCCAACACTTGTTGCAGATCTCTTCCATAGTAGCTTCTTTGAAAATCAACATACATATCATAGAGCATTGCATACTGATTTTTAAATATGTCAATGTTCATATTACCGTATGGATAAGATTTTGAATTCAAGAAAAGTTTTACATTACTAATTTCACAATGATCAAATCTGCTACAATTTGCATCTTTAACACCTTTTCTCTTAGTTCGCAATCCAACTATCACAAAACGAGGTTTTTCCAATTGATTTAAAGTTTTTACTGTCCAGACGTGCTTATTGGCTGCTGGAAGTGATGGGTATTCAAATAACTCCCAGAAACGATAACACATAGAAATTGGATTATCTTTACCAATAAAATTCAATAGCTGAATGTTTTGTTTGTCAGAAGCAACGACATGTGTCATTAACCTCTCTATCTTTAATATCTTTATTTCAAAGTTTTCATAAGTAGCAGCAGCACCTGGAGCAGCAGTACTTTGTTGAATTACTGCATTTACATCACTTCTTGATCTAGTGAGAATGAGTTCGTGCTTCATATTAACTACCACATTTTTATAGTCTTCTGCAAAACCCAAGGCCATGCTCAAAGGAATGTTACCTTCAAAGTATCCCGCATTATTTTTCACAGACGAATCTGATTCATTCAAACCTTCCCATCCTGCATTTTTTAAAGCGAAAGCTTGCGTCTGTGTAAATGAAGGCCATCCTTTCATAAGACTGGTCATACCAACATTTTTACATTTATCAATCTCCACCGCATTCATTTCATATCGAATTTCATCAAACAGATTGCAAATTCCATTATTGAGGAAATCAGTTTTAGCTAGTACTCTTCCGTCTGATTTTTTTAATGTTCCATAGACGCGAACATAACTGCGAGACGGTAAAAGACATAGATCTTGTTGCTGAATAGTAATACGAATCTCATCACTATTATTAAAACTCAACGATAAGTATGGTTGGTGTGAATGTAATTCGTACTGAGCTATTGACTCATCGAATACGACACCTGATTGAATTTGAAGAATTTCGTCCATTTTTCTGGAAGCAGCAGAGAATTATGCAACTGATTTTTTTCCACGAACTTTTAGTCCTATGCTTTTGAGGAATTGAATGCTCTGCCTTGTTAACGGTTTGACTTTCTTTTGTCGACTGATTGTTGTCTGACATTGTGGTCGACTTATATGCACATTAGAATTGTAAATAATTCCCATTATATAGCTTTGATGTGAAGTCTAATAGTCATTTCCTCGCCTCGAAAATTCACCAAGTTTCCGTCTTGATCAGCGATTCGAATTTGAAGATTATCTATGCACTTTACACTAAGTGGAAGATAAATGACATGAGACGGAACTTCTACGATTTTGAATCCTGGAGGAACTCTGGGGAAGAATTCGTGGATTGTGTACCTTTTGGTTATTGATATATGCACCAGCAGTAATGTTACACTCAACTCTGAGGGCATTTATTTTCAATATTTTCACAGGCAAGTCAGAATTGTGAATAGTTTTGTCTTTGAGAATACGTGGAGTGAAGCCAAGAAGACGTCCTATTGAATCGTAAGGTGTGAGATCCAATGGATGACTACAATTAATTTCACTTTTGAGAGTACTGTTGTTAGCTTTTGTTATGTGCCGATGCCAAAGTACAAATTGGCAACGTCGCATAACGCATAAGTAATTAGAGAGGTGCAAAAGTATGCGCCCAGCCGTCGCCAAGTCGCATAAAGACGAGCGATAGCGGTACCTCTCCTCCAGCCCTCGAAACGCTGACCAAGCGCTTCGCCCTCCCATGCGCTGGCGGACTTCACTCAAAGTTCACGAGTGCAAGAGAGAGCGAAGTAGCTAATGAAGCGAAGAGAGGGATGGGGGAGAGGTAAGAACAATTAGTGGGAGAGAAAGTGACGCGCTCTCTCCCCTGCATAATTGCACGCCCTCCGGCAGAGCACCTTGAGCCACCGAGCTGAGTGCACGTAGTTTCTTGTTTAGAATCATTTTAGTTTCTTGAGTATTGTAGTAGACGCCTGCGTGCTTGGTTTGTTTAAAATCTTGAATAAAGTATCGCAGCTTATTTAGTTTATTATTATTTTCCTGTGTGCTGCTCAACACTTTTCCTGATTTCGTTCACACGTGACGATTTGCACACAAACAGTAGTTTTGCATCCGAATAATAATTTGCACAGAAGTAGTAATTTGGCACAGCCCTAACATATCATTTAGCCAAGCAGCCCAGCTCATCAAACCCAAAGGTAAGAATTTGTATAAATTCACAAGATATAATCATTTTGCATGACATAAATTAGTTCGTGGCTCTTCTAAAAAGTGAAAGTCTCGCCGTATCCCGATCGCGCAGAGATTTGAATCACGGTTAAAGGCTTTAAGTGTTTATCGTGTCGCGTGCTCCCCCGATATTTCTGACGTGCTATAAGCTCACGTGCGCGAGTACTTAACAGTACTAAAAATCAGCGGAGGGATAGCCGCGAACGTCGGGAAAGGAGCAAAAAAAAAGGAAACTAAAAAAAAAATTGAATTCAAGTGCCGAAAACGCGACGACAAAAATCGAGACACGCGCCAAGAAAGATTTGAACGCGTCGAAACGTGCGCGCCGCCATTTTTGTGAACGGCGTGGGTAGTGCGCACGGCACCGAAGCGTTGCTTGCTCGTCCGCCATTAAGCACGCGGGGCCTGTTTAAATTTTCAACCACGAGTTTTCTCTCCCAAATCGTGAATTTCCGTCTCGTGAATTTTTGCAAAATAATAAAGAATAAAAATAATAAAGATAACCAAATCTTTTTTATGCTCAGCATATTTTTTTTTCATTCACCGCGATTGTCCAGTTAATGAAGTTAATGCAATTGAAAAACTAGTGCGAAAAAACCAAGGCGTTTTGATGATTCACGCTGAAAAGGTGCACAAAATATCTTAAATTTAATAATAAATTAAAGTCAAGAAAAGGAAAAAATTTTTTTATGCCATATTGTAGGCATCAGTTTATTTTTTGAAATTTTATGCCATGTTTGCAAATTTCACAAATTTATACAAAATATCTATTTCATTAATGTACAATCTATTTTGATCAACATTCAAATTTTGCAAAGAAGCCAAGACAAGAAAATCGATTAAAGCGTTTAATTAAAAATAAAGTCATTGCACCAACAACCACTGAACACTAAGGGTGTAAAGGGGAGCCCTCAACCTAGTGACAAATTATCTAAGAAATAGAGATAGGGAAAGATAGGAATAAGAAGCGAACAAATCATCATTTAGATAATCATTTGTATTTATTCAAAGTTAACATTACTTTGTTAAACCATAAGACATATGCGAATGCCCAGCAACTCTAGTCGTGTGACATAGGCACCAGGACTACGAGTTTTACATTAACATTTTATCTTATATTATTGTGTGTCACGAGCTGTCTCCTAGACGAGGACTTAAGTGCAGTCTCGTTGCAGCAGGCTGTGTGACATAAGAACCAGAGCCTGGTCTGCGTCAAAAAAAAAGTAAAACACACTAAATTTAAAACATTTGCACGCACTGCAACACTAATTTCTTTTCACTTGCACAAGCATTGGTTCATTTACACCAAGTCTTGTTATTTTTAAGTTTACGCGAAATTTTGCTTTCACAATATCCTATACTTAACACATTTTGTTCGTTTTAAATTTTAAATTCACACTTCTACACTACACAGTACACGTTCATACTTCAACACAAGTCACAGAGTCGCAAGTTAAATCAAATATTCGAAAATCTTGTTATAAAACAACACAATTTTTTGCTCATATAACTACTGCACAATTCCACCAAGTCGCATCGTCTTCTTCACACATGTAGTATCTTTGCTTTCCCACCAAGAAATTCAAAACCAGATTTGAAATTCCCAGCACTGTCACCGCAAACCTGGTAAAAAGAGCAGCTGCTGTGGATCTGAAACGCAAAAGAAATTAGAGTGACCACAAAGCAAAGCCCTTCATATAAGGTGCAAGCTTTGCAAAATATAAAACAGTAAAAAATACTCATCTGACAAAACGTTGGCGAAATCCAAGTTGCTCCAACGACTCATATTGCCCGTGAAAAATTTATTGTTGCACGATTAACTAAATATGATGTTTCACTGTATCTGCAGTCTTCGTCTCCTGGCTACTCTGTAACCTCAAACGAGGCTTTGTTTTCGCACTGTGTGCAGACGACACCTCTGAGTCAGCTGCACACGTGTGAGACTGAGAATTGGTCAAAATTTCGAGGCCAAGAGTTGGCACGAGGCGTGACGTCACGCAGAAACTTTCCCCTTGAAATAGTATAACTATATAAGGCGGCGGCCATTTTGGCAGTGGCGACAACCAAGTCCCCTCCAAGGCGCGCCAATTTGAATTTCATTCTCATTATCTATTCATGAAAATTCTATTACACTTGAACTATTAAACTCGCATGCACTAATTACACAAAGATTGCTCAAATATTTCATTTCAAATAAGAAGTTCACCTAAAAGTTCCTACACTTAAAATTTTAAAATTGACACAAGTTTAATTTTCAAACACATAAAGTCAGTCGCTGCACTTTTTAAAATATGTTGCTGTAGATGCAACCAACACTCTTGTCGCGTACCAACAAATACCTTGCCGCAAAAGAAAAACACTTAATTAATCACAAACACGTCGAAAATCAATAAAGTTATAGCATTAATACACATTATCCAACACTACACGAAACTGCATGAACATTGTAATCACTCGGTTATCGTGAAAGGCACTTTACACAACAATTATAAGTTCAAAAAATAACACAAGTCAATAAGTGCACAAATTGCAAGCTGACTAAACACAACTAACGTGACACTAAACACACACTTGCCATTAACAAATTTCGGTCAACTCTAATTATTATAATTGAAGAAACGTACAAATGAACACTCGTCTAAATTGATTTTTTGCTAACACAACAAGATTTGCCGAAAAACATCAAATCGCACAACACTCAATCCATGAACACTTTCAAAAAACACGGTAACTTTGCAACTACAACTCACACATTAAAATTGTGCAAATAGCGGTCCACAAATTCACTAACAACGTTCACATTCACAATTATAATTTGCATTTGTAGATCAAGTTAATTCCAAAACTGTGCTAATTTTCACATTACACTTTTCACGAACACTCGCATTTTTCTCTTCCAAAAGCAGTCTGAAATAAAATTCGCAAGAGCACACAAGTCTGCATGCCTGTCTTCTAACACAAAATAAATAAGACACTTGTTTTACACTAAAACAAAACAAACGAGACCGAGTCTCTACAGTTTTGCTCGTCTACACGAACTTCATCAATGAATGTCACTTCAAACAAAAACACACATGCTGAAACGAATGATCACTTATAATTTAAACTCAATCACTCACATCTTTTAAAAAGCAATTGTCTATTCTCATTGCACTTTCCCTGCATTTGTCTCTCTAAAGCAACGCAAGCAAAAACACTTTGATATTTAAAACACGCACTGCGCCAAGTTTATTAAACGCCTAAACACAAATAATCACTTTGCATTGATAACACACTGCACTTATTTCCAGTCTTCAATCTATAAGCAACCGGAAAGTTTTCCTCTTCTCTCTCTTATTAAAGAATCACATCTAAGTAATAACATTTGTCGTCCTCAGCCAAGTCTCGCACAAAACTGTCTGCAAAAATCCATGAAGCTGAAACACAAAAAGTGAACAATAATTAAACACAAAGCAACGTGTTCTCAGATAATTGTTTTGAAAAACAACATAATAATAAAAGGAATACTCATCTGAATACTGTAGAATCCTCGTAGTAAGACTTCTTGCACAGATTATTTTTCTGCAAGGCAAACAGGCGAAAAACAATCTACACCGGCAAATAAAACATTTTCTCGCGAATCCACTGACTACGAGTTTCGCGCACTTTTGAGCACTTTTTCGCAATTTTCCAACGTTGGGAAACTTCACCGTCGCGACAGCAACGCGCGCGAGGTTAAACACTGAAACATAGGACTGCACCATATAGGTATACAAACTGCAGTCAGCGCCGCGCTCGATTCTATCGATCGATACTTGAACTCGAGCGTCGACAACAAGGCGCTTCTACACTGAAGCAAACGCGAAGCAAAATCGATCATCATTAAGACACGGAAAACCATATACTTTGTGCACCAAAGCCTAACGCCGACTGATGTGTTTTTAAGAAAACTTTTCAAACATTTTTGCTCGTGAACCATTAAAATACAATTATTAATTAACATTTAATTAAATATAACTACATGTAAATTCAACTATTTAACAAAACTTTTAAATAATCAAAGTAATAATTAAACTAAACACAAGAAGCACGTTATCAAATAATCAACATCTAATGCAAGTGAACATTGCAATAATAATTCAACAATAATCTAACCTTCAACTACAATTATTAATAATAAACAAAAATTCATTTAAATCAATAAATTTCGAGTTCACAAATTCAAAACTTTAATTATTTTTGTAAATTTCAAAATTTTATCACTCGGATTAAACAAAACATTTAATAAATAATAATCGCATTAAAAATATTAACAATAAATATCTAGCAAATGAAGTTAATCAATTAAAGTTTTTTTAAATAATAGCACTAGTTCTATGAAACATTCAATAACTAATATTTAAACACTAATTTTAATTAACATTAATAATTAATTAATCAACAACAAATAATTATTATAAATAAAAAAATTTTTTTTTTAATAGAATTACTGTTTCTCAACTAAAACTTTTTTCAAAAATTTTTCAAAATTTTCCACAATTTTTTTTTCAATTCAACCAAATACATATTCATTCTAAGGCATCAAAATTTTCTATTTCAAGCAAATTAAAAAAATCCTTTTTCAATTTTTCCCCTATCATTTACTCGCCATAAACTTAATATTTTACAATAATAAGCTCTGACATTGTGTCGACAAAAATAATTTTTTTCTCTTCATCAAATCTTCCCAAAACTTATTTATTTTCAGGAAAATTAAGGAAATTTTATGTCATTGCTCGCACAAGCATTGACACTCAATCATTGTATCAACAAAAAGCCAAAATCTTTTGTCAAATTTTAAATAAAATTAAACGTAAACTTTAAATTTATTTCTAAGACTAACATAAAACGAATTTCAATTTGAAAGCCTAGCCTAGGCCCAAACACTACGTTTGAAGTGCAACGATTTTTCATTTGATTAATATACTAATACTAGAAATAACTGCGAATAACCCTTGTTATAACTAAATATCATACAAATTTAACCCTCATTTTTTTTTCTTTTCAAATCAATACACAATCAATAAATTAGAATCAAGTTTTTTCAAAATAACAAATACCCTGGTCAGCGGTTCACAGTTTTCTTCGTTTAACAAATTCAATTCAATTTCGCATTTCCAATTCCTCTCGTACATCGTTTCACCATTTTTTTTTTCTAGTTTATCCGCATCGTTCATTTCGATATTTTTAAATTTTCTTCCATATTGTCGAGAATTTCATAATTTCAACATTTTTGAACAAAAATAAACATTCATCGGTTAAAAAAATAAGTATTAGACTAGTAATTTTGCACATTTAGACTAGATAATTTAAAATTGAAAATAGAATCTCTACAAATAAAGCAACAAACAACAACGAAAACCATCAAGATGACGGGCTCATCGTTCAATGAAACTACAGAAGCCTCAGCGCATTTAATAACATCAATGGCAGAAAGCTTCACCTTAATGAACTGCATCAATGGTATACCAACTTTTGATGGTAAATACCACGCACTAAGAACTTACATTCAAGATCTACGAAATGCTCACGAATTGGTACCGCCAAACTTGCGTCCACAATTCATGACAAATGTTCTACAAAAATTAACTGGTGCTGCGAGAAAAAGCATCAACAACAAGAAAGTTGATAGCATCGACGACTTAATCAAACACCTTAAACAGCGTTTTGGTCCAGGAAGAGACTACAAGTACTTCAGCCACAAATTGAAGGATCTAAGAATGAGACAAAAGGACAATGTCGGTGACTTTTACGACGAAATCTGCGTACTACTAAGCAGCGCTCGAAACGCTCTTAAAGAAGAGAAAGGAGAAGAAAACATAGCTCTACTAATATCACCATTAGAAGATGAAGCAGTAGATATTTTTATACGAGGATTACCACCAGCACTGTCTGTTGCAGTCGATGCCACGAAACCAAAAACAATCAAAGAAGCCTATGAAGAAGCTGTATGTCTAGAGGTACGGATGGATGCCAACATAATCCCAGACACAAGGCCTTACAATGGCAGAAAAAATAATCATTACAACAATTATCAACACAACAATGATTATCAACGAAATGCATATAATAACTACTATGCACCGAGAAACTCTGGATACGTCGGATACATAGAAAATAAACCACCAGAAAATCCAGCAGAAAATCAACAATATTTATACAACAATGATCAACACAATAGACAACAAAATTACCAACGTCCGCAATATAATAATCAGAATCAACAAGGTTATTATAGAAACAATCAAAATTATAGAGGAAATTATCAAAGAAGATATCAGAATAACCAAAATACAAATTGGAGAAATAATAATGGGCAGCAAAAGCAATTGTTCAACCCACAAAATGGTCAATTTAACAACTACTATAACAATAGACCTGATCAACGAGAAAATTGGAGAGTTCAACCAAATAATCAAAACCAAGGTAACAATAATTTAAACTACCATGGGGCTCGTTACGATCCCCAGGTAGCGAGCCAAAATCAGAATCAACAGTACCCGAGGAACCAGCAAGGACATCAACAGAATTATCGCAACAACCAATGGAGACAGAATTACCAAAATCCAAATCAACAGCAGAATCCTCAACAGAACAACGATCAGCAACAGTATCATCAGCAAATGCAACAGATGAACCAAAACAAGCAACAGACGCAGCAACAAACATCGCAGCAGCCAGCTGCAATAATGAAGATACAAGTGGAAAATCCATCCCACGAGTATGTTCAGCCAACTGTAAAAATTCTGAAAAACATGACTGGGAGAATGACGAACCAACTATAGTTAGATTGAGAATACCAGAAGGCACCACAAGGCCATGGCTTGAATTCATGATTGACAATGGAGCAACAGTCAACATCATAAAACTGAATGCATTACATGACGATCTACCATTCAACACCGAAGATAACACAGAATTAGGAGGAATAACTATGCAAACAGTACCAACATTAGGATCAGTATACCTACTAATTAGAAACACGCCAATAAAATTTCGAATTGTATATGACGATTTTCCTATACAAGCAGATGGAATGCTGGGAAGAAATTACCTCAAAAAGGAAGAAGCAGTAATTTCATATTATAAGAATGCATTAATGGTGAATAGCGACGTCATGCACCCTATACCGTTTAAAGGTCATGAAGAAGAACACTTACCTAAAAATGCAAAAAGACGAAAAATAGAAAGTCTATTGCAAGTAAACGAAATGAAAAATACCACTGAAGAGTCATTCGAAGAAATATCTGCAAACACAAATAATGCAGTAAAATGCACAATACCGGCAAGAACTCGACAAATAATGCAAATAAATCTGATAAAAACAGACTTAAAAGAAGGATACCTTCCACGAATAGACACTGGAAATAAAGATGTATTCATGGGTGAAGGAATATACATAAATAACAACAACACGTGTAAAATTTTGGCAATAAATACAATCCAAGAAAGTGTTACCATTGAAATCAATGCAAAAGAATTAATACCATTTGACACAGAACCGAATTTTTTAGAAGAAACCGACAGTGAATTTGACGGTGAAGTAGTTTCAAACATTCCAGAACGAATGGAAAAAGTCAAAACCGCAATTAGAAGAGATCATCTCAACATTGAAGAGAAACACATTGTTGACCGAATTATTGACGATTATCTAGACAGATTCCTGCTGCCTGGAGACAAACTACCGTGCACAGACATGATAGAGCACAAAATACATCTAGAAGACAACGTGCCCATTAATACCAAACAATATAGACACCCACCCAAACACAAAGACATTGTGAGGGAAAGTGTGCAAAAGAAGTTAAAAGACAAAATAATAACAGACTCAAACTCACCATATAATTCTCCCATTTGGATAATACCCAAAAAACCAGACAGCCAAGGCAATCCAAGATGGAGAATGGTAATAGATTTTAGAGAATTAAATAAAAAAACAATCAGAGATGCTTACCCACTACCAAATATAACATACATAATGGATCAACTAGGAGGAGCAGTCTATTTTTCTATATTTGATCTGGCATCAGGCTTCCAACAAATACCCATGGCACCAGAAGATTGTTACAAGACAGCGTTTACCACAATAAATGGTCATTATGAATACAAAAGAATGCCAGAAGGTTTAAAATACGCTACGGCCACATTTCAGCGCCTAATGGAAAAAATCCTGCGCGGCCTGCAAAATATTGAAATGTTAGTATATTTAGACGACATCATTGTTTACAGCAAAGATCTCAAACAACATGAATAACGAATACGAAATCTCATGGAAAGATTAAGACAAGCTAAACTAGTCCTTCAACCCGACAAAGTCGAATTTTTCAGAAAAGAAGTTGCATTTTTAGGACACATAATCAGTGCACGAGGCATTGAACCAAACCCGAAAAAGGTCGAAGCAATAGCAAAATTACCACGTCCAAAATGCAGACCAAACATTCAAGAAGTCTTAGGAATGTTCGGACATTACCGAAAATACATACCAAAATTCTCGGACAAAGCAAGACCATTAACAGCATTACTGCAAAATAATAAGAAATTCGAATGGACACAAGAGTGTGAAGACGTTTTCAATGAATTGAAACAATGTCTCATGAGTGAACCAATTCTGCAATTCCCAGATTTTGACAAGGAATTCATATTGACAACAGATGCGTCAGATTACGCAATTGCCGCGGTTTTAAGTCAAGAAACCGATGGTTTCGAACACCCTGTTCAATTCCTATCGAGACTACTTAGTAAAGCGGAAAGAAATAATAGCACAACGGAAAAAGAGTGTCTAGCAGTACTCTATGCTCTACACCAATTCCGACCATATTTGCTATGCAGAAAATTCACATTAGTGTGCGATCACGAACCACTAAATTGGATGCATAGTAGAAAAGATCCAGGTCAGAGACTGATGAGATGGATGTTCCGTTTTACAGGCTATGAATACACGTTCAAGTACGAGCCCGGAAAATTGAACAAAAACGCAGACGCATTATCAAGAAATCCACCAAACTTATCGGAAGAAGAAATCAACAAAAATCTTTCAAAACTAAAAGTAATGATAATCGACCATCATAAGCCAAGCACATCAAAAGCCAAAAGTCCAACACCAAGACCGAGAGCACAAACCTTGGGACACACAGATGCACCCAGAGGTAGAGGAAGACCAATAGGAGCAAAAACAAGTAAAGAAGCTCCACAATTGGATCATAGTGTCATTGCCCAAAGAACAAGAGCAAAAACACCTCAAGTTGAAAGCAAAATAAAACAATACATCAAACAAGGAGCATACCCAAAGTCAAAACGACAAAAATCATCAAGCAATAGCCAAGAAACTTCAACGTCAAAAGCACATAGCGATGACACCAATAATAGTGATACAGGCACCAATACCTCCACAAAAACGAACATATCAAATACTTCATGGTTATCTTCAACAGCAGTAGATGGTAGCCCCAGTGATAACCCACCACTAGAAGATCCAAGACGCAGTGCATTGAGAATAGATGAATCGGAGATACATAAACAAGCAGATAGCGATAACGACGAAATATCATCCAATGACAGCAACGACGAAACAATAAGTAATATAGAAATAACAATAACAGCTAAAAGTGATACAGGCACAGACAAATCAGCTGATGACGAATCAATAACTAATGCATCGAATGTCACAACATTGTCACGAAAAGAAGTCGAAGAAGCTAGCAGAAAATTAGAAGAAAGCATGGCAAGATTTGAAGAATTACACCCACAACAGACAGAGATCAACAAAGAATATGATATTGCTGTAACTCATTTCTCTGATGGAGAAGAACAAACAGAAGAAATGAGATTCTGCATGGATGAATTAAATGCACATTACGGCACCAAACACATGGATGAAGTAATGGAAGAAGGACTCCAAAAACTAATAGAAAAATCTCAAAAAGAATTGGTAAAAAGATACGAACAAGCACGAGATTCCCAACCAGAAGAAGATGAAACATCAATAGACGGAATAATATACCCAACAAAAGGAAGAATTTCAGACACTACAAGAATAATAAATAAATCTCCAAATGCCAAAAGCACGCCACATCCAAACAAAAGAGTTAAGCTGAAAACAACAGATATAAGCGTCATAGACGAAAATTTTGACGACAAAACTTATGAAATACGATATTCACAACCACCAGAAACAACGGTTCCATGGTTAGTGACAATCCCACAGATATTAGAACCAATAAATAAAAGATACGGTTCAGTGCAAAAATCCATCAATTCGACAATTGACAAGGATTCAGACACAGATCGAAAATTATTACCAGAAAGAGAACAAATAGTAACCATAAGAGAATGTCTAACATACAAAAGAGACAATCTAGTACATTTTCTTTCACAGGATTGTGAAGGCACAACTTCAATAGTCAAACTACTCACTGACATAGGAGCAATAGAGTTAACGAATATCAAAAACAAAAAACCGCGCATCGGTCAAATTTTTGTTACAGCATTCAAAAAACACAAAATTTATTCTGTCATAATTAAAGACAAGTATTACAACAATATTAAATATTAATAAAAAATGAAGCAAAAAGTTTCAGAATATCGCGTAGAGGCGATTTAACAGATGAATTAGAACCCGGTCTAATCACCGAGCTTCTAGCAAAAACCTTCAACAATTCTCCAATAAAGGTAACAATCTGCTATGGAAAAGTAGAACTACCATTGGAAAAAGAAAGGAAACAAATTATAGCAAATTTACACGACAGCCTAACCGGTGGTCACAAAGGTATAAACCAAACATATCGCAAAATCAGAGAACGATATTATTGGCCAGGAATGCGCAATGACATTCAAAATTACATAAGAAAATGCGAAAGTTGCCAAGAAAAAAAATTGAACGATTCAAAACAAGAGAGCCATGATTATCACTGACACACCAATAGAAGCTTTTGACAAAGTCTCAATTGACACAGTAGGCAAATTAAGACAAACGCCATCAGGTAATTGCCACTTACTAACAATGCAATGCAACCTAACAAAGTATTTAATT
>JACCIB010000313.1:0-189913 GCA_018906965.1 Philotrypesis tridentata
TCATCAATTTTGATGCTGACGTATTAATTGTAAATAACCGTGAGTTATCACTTCAATTCGATGACATTTGCAATCGAACCACCGTCTCTGAATCGAAAAAATATACGTTCCAGAATCACGAAACGAGGAGATGGAATATTGGAAAATACGCCGGATCAGTAGGATTACCTCGTCCACCTAGGCGAACCTATTACTAAAAATATAAAAGAACCACTTCGAAAGGTTGGATCGATTAACTTAAAGGGACCGAGTAAACTAATCCCTTATGTTCAGTTTTTAAATTCCACAAAGAATGTTAGTCTCAGTCTCATGTTGGACACTGGGTCTGAAGTAAATATTATTCGAGCCAATGCGGTATTAGATCCTTCACGAATACGAAAGGACCGACTACTTGAGTTAAAGGGAATAGGATCTGAACCTATTACTTCCCTGGGTACGGTAGAAATGAGTCTGCTAGGCATAAGAATCAATTTTATTGTTGCACCCTAATGAACTCGAGATTCCTTTCGAAGGAATACTTGGAGCACCCTTGTTTAAACAAAATGACGGAATGATAGATTTCCGATCTAAAATACTTACTTTGAACAACCACAACGTAACTTTTCAGCAAAAGGACAATCCCTATTACGAGTAGAATGGGGGAGAATTGTCAATATAGATATACAGATCCAAAGTCATGTATCCCCTATATTAACATACTCAACCCACCTGCCTATAAGTCAGGTCGATTGATGTTGGATACGGGTTCTGAGGTAAATATACTCAGGTATTCTATGGTACCTCCCACATGTGACATAAAACCCTCGGAGGTGGATTACTTAAAAGGTATTGGACAAGGACTTACCAAAACAATTGGGATAGCCGAGGTGAAACTATACGGAATAGAAGCCGTTTTTCATATAGTACCTGACGATTTTTCCATACCATGCGAAGGAATATTGGGAGCTGCATTTTTCCATCAAACAAACGGTACTATTGATTTCAAAGAAAACAGATATTCAATAAATGAAATCACCATTCCTATAGTATACAAAGACCCCATACCATTAACTACAGAATTAGTTATTGAACGAGATCCAACCTCCATTATACCTCTTCGTGAAGGGGCTGTTGATAAATGTAAAACCGAAGCTGAGGACTCAATAGTAGTCAGATCTTACAGTTCTGATTCCTCTCCTACTTTTAAAAGAAAATACATAGACCTACAAGAGAGTATATCTGAACTTGGATTAGATTCTAGATCGATAACTAGTACAACAGTAAATCCTTCCACCGAAACACTGACGCAGTTACTAGACGATATCCAGAATTTGAGTGACCTAGAATTAACATCTGACTCAGGTGGATATTTAGCCAACTACGGAATCGGTGTGAAAGCTATAAAATTTCAAGATGAGATGAAGCAAAAAGAAATTACACAAAGACAAATATTCCATGTAGTACAACAGGAGATTTTCAACGATCTGAACCTGGATCCCCCTACTTTGGAAGAAACTGCCGACATGTACCAGTTACTCCATACCCATGAGTCCAAAAGTATGAGTACCAACGATCAAGACGCGGTTCAACTACCAAAGGTCGAGTTATTTAACATTCAAGCCAATGCAGGCACAATAATAGATAAGCTTAGATTAGATCACCTGTATGGAATAGAACGAGAACATATAACCAAATTAGTGAATAAGTATCATGATAGATTTTTATTAGAAGGCGAGCACTTAGGCTCCGCTACTAACATTAAGCATAGAATAACGACCACTACAGATGTACCAATTAATGTAAAGCAATATAGATTTCCTGTCTCAATGAAAGATGAAATTGAGAGACAAGTACAAAAGTTACTTGATGAGGGAATTATACGACATTCACAGTCAGATTACAACTCTCCTATCTGGTTAGTACCTAAGAAACCAGATGCCAATGGAGTAATGACCTATCGTATGGTCTCTGATTTTCGCAAACTGAACGAAGTTACAGTGAAGGATGCTTACCCATTGCCTGCTATATCCCAAATTATAGATGCTATAGGAGGATATAAATACTATACAGTCGTTGATTTAGCATCAGGATTTCACCAAATCCTGATGGACCCAGCAGATGCCCACAAGACTGCTTTTTCAACTCCTTTCGGTCATTACGAATTCGCACGTATGACATTTGGGTTGTCCAACGCCCCCGCAACGTTTCAACGTTTTATGGATGACACTCTATACGGTCTACAAGGCAAGATTTTATACTCCTTTATTGATGATGTCATAATCTTCGCGAATACCCTGGAAGAACATGAAGAAAAAATGCATTTACTTATGCAGCGCTTGGAACAGCGTAACCTAAAGCTTAATTTAAAGAAATGTGAGTTTCTTAAAAGTGAGGTGTGCTACCTAGGACATATTATAGGACAACACGGACTAAAACCCGATCCTCGGAAGTTAGATGCAGTTGCAAATATGTCAAGACCATACACCGTTAGACAAGTACGGCAAGTGCTTGGATTATTCGGTTATTACAGAAGATTTATTAAAAATTTCGCTAAAATCGCTAAACCAATGACTACCCTACTTCAAAAAGATATCGAATTTGATTGGACGGATAAATGTGAACAGAGTTTTCTCACTCTAAGAGAAGCATTGTGCAATCCCCCAATATTACAATATCCAGATTTTTCCAAACCTTTTAATATCACTTGCGATGCCAGCGGAATAGCCGTTGGGGGCGTACTTTCACAAGGTGACATCGGAAAAGATCTACCTATTGCTTATACGTCCAGAGTACTCAGAGGACCTGAATTAGCGTATGAAGTATACGAAAAAGAAGTCTTGGCCATAATTCATTGCGTCAAGATATTCAGGGATTACATTTACGGTAAGAAAATAATAATCCTTACCGATCATCAACCTTTAGTTTGGTTCAAGACAGCTGACCTTAATACCAGAGTACTCAAATGGCGTTTTAAATTATCTGAATATGATTATGAAATCATTTATAAACCTGGTAAATTAAATTCCAATGCAGATGCCTTGTCTCGGAATCCAACTGTTCCAGCAAGTATTCGTGTTGTAACAAGAAGGCAGAAACAATTAGAAGGATTACAACAATCACCCACTCACGAAAAAGAACCCATGGTTAAGGATACTTATGAAAAATCTGTACAAAATAATATTCCAAGGAAACGGGGACGACCCCGAAAAAATCCTTCAGATAAATCTATGAATGGAATTCATAATAAGTCCGTACATTCAAAAAGAACCTTCAAAACCAAAACCAATCGGATATATAACTCTAGGAAACGAGGTCGCCCTCGAAAGGAGGCGGCGAGGTTAGACGTATCCAGCCTGCTGAATCAGTCAGACAAAGTAAGCAGCATACCTGAACCTGTTGCTAAGACTATCGTACCTAGGTCCATACCAGAAGAGCCACAACTAGGACTTGAAAAACCACAAACAGATCAAGCCAGTTCAAGAATACCTGAATCAGATGCTGATATAATTGAACAACAAAGCGATAAATCTTTAAAGCAAAGAAGTGAAATAACGATTACAACTATTAACGATCTTAGAAATAGGAAAATTATAGAGGTTAAAGATTCATTGAGTTTTAGGAAAGGACCAATAGTATATTTTGTAGATTGTAAAGGTGCACCCTGTGACGAAGGTGCTAGACTACTGTTAAAATATAATAAAATAGAAGCTACTGCAGACCTAGAATTAAATAGTTTTAATGCTATTAAAAGAGGTAACAATACCTATATGCCTTTATGTATAAAAGGACAAAACCCTCAGTCTATCACCTATGTTAAAAATCATTTAGAGACAACTCTTATGAAACTTAAAACTTATATAGTAGAAAATAAATTACCTTTTATCAACATAGCATATAGCCCAGCAATCGACAACCTCGATTGGTCTGAAATACTATCACTAATTAAATCAATCTTTCAAGAAGTAGACACCAAAATAATAATTTGCAAGGGAACGGTTAAATATGTACCGTTCGAAAAACGTGATGAAATATTCTACGAATTACACACATCACCCATAGGAGGACATCGCGGAGTTTCAAAAACTTTTAACCGAATAAGACGCGATTACTATTGGGAAGGTCTTAAGGATGACATTCAAAGGCGGATTCAACAATGCCTCGAGTGTCAGTTGAAGAAGTTGGTACGCCTAAAAACCAAACAACCTATGGTTATCACTGATACTCCAGGTAGTGTTTTCGAAAAAATAGCCATGGATATTGTAGGACCTCTTCCCAAAACAAAAAATGGGTTTGAGTACATACTCACCATGCAGGATCAGTTGTCCAAATATTGTCTAGCAGTACCACTAGAGAATACTTTGGCTACCACAGTCGCAGATGCATTCATAAAGCGATTTATTTGCATCTTTGGATCACCACGGGTGATACTCACCGACCAAGGCACCAACTTCCTTAGCAAATTGATGGGTCGGGTGGCTAAACGATTCAAAATCAAAAGAATCAAGACCACCGCGTTTCATCCCCAATCCAATGGATCTCTTGAGAGATCGCATCATGCGCTAAGTGAATTTCTGAAAATGTATACCGATATAGACAATGAATGGGATGCTTGGTTGGAACTGGCTATGCTAAATTACAATACATGTGTGCAAGAAAGTACTAAACACACTCCCTATGAGGTTGTGTTTGGCAGATTAGCCAGATTACCCTCCAGCGATCCTCTACGGGAAGGCGACACGTTGCCAACCTATCAAAATTATATTGTAGATTTAGTAAACCGTCTAACTGGTATACATAAGTTAGTCCATGATAATCTTGTAGAATCTAAAAATAAATCTAAGAAATATTATGATAGACATGTAAACCCGCGCAACTTTAAATTGGGCGACTTCGTATATTTATGCAAAGGTATTAAACCAAAAAAATTTCAAAATAATTACTCCGGACCATTCAAAATTACTGAAGTAATAGATTCCAATAATGTACGAATCCAAATCACAAAAAAGAAAAACAAAATTGTCAATACTAATAGGTTGAGAATTTCCTATATAGGAGATTCTGCAAAGAAATGTAATAACAACAAGCCGCGATTAACAGAATCAGAAACTTCTGATGAAAAAAATTTATTTGCATAGTTACTAAAATATTTTGTGATTACAGATCCAAAACTGAAAAAAAAGGAAAACAAAAATATATACTATAACAATGTACATCACCACTCTTCTAACCCTGGTTACCATAGCCACCTCTTCGGCACTTATTGGATATGATTGTGGGTCACGACAGATGAGCGTCACCACCGTTTCATTAAGGGATGTCGGAGAATGTAACATCCCCGCACCGCAACTCAACATCAGTCGACGATTCATACAATTACTACAATTAAATGATTTTTACGAAGTACCCGTCGTTCAATGTAAAATAGAAATATATCGCCAAATTTTCCACTGTGGAATGCACTCACACTCATCGGCTGTATCCTATGGGATCAATGAGTATATAATGGAAACCTCACACAAAACTTGTCAAGATCTTCATAATCATGGATCATTACTACTACCCAATGGAATGGTATTAGACCGCTTTAAAGCAAATAGCACTAGTACCCGACCCATCACCCTCGCTGGTAAACTTACCAATGACGGAGAGTGTCGAGGCACACAGTATTCTGATCCATATGGTACATGGGATGATGTGGTAGTGCAAGGTACAATTAAGGTAACTTTAAGATCACATATAGCACGTATATCCATAAACAATAATAAGATTCACATGGATTCGGGAACCACTTGCGTTTTCTCTGACCGTAGTTGTTTAGATTTAAGTAGTGGATATTCTTTTTGGGATGTCTTACCCATAGATAGATGTAAGTTCGATCAATATACAATGTTGTTTCAAGGTAATGCTGAATATGCCAGTGACCTTACTGCAGTAGAACAACCTGTATACACCGTAGAATATAAGGAAATCACGTTTGCACTGTCTATCCGAGGAAAGAAGGATATCTGTGGATATACGGTCTATCAGACTGAACATCCAAAATTATTCATATTTGAAACCTCTTTCGGTGTATCTTTTGCTGGGACTCAAATTAAAGGGGTTTCTAACCTAGACCTTCTCACATATGTCAATTCAAAATTTGTTTATGTAGAGAAACATATACGCAAACAGATTAATTACCTGTACCGAGATGTATTGGCTCAGAAATGCGAACTCGAACGACAAACAATAAAGAATGCTCTAACAATCGCAACTCAAGCACCAGATGAATTTGCTTACGATTTAATGAAAGGACCCGGGTATATGGCAGTATCAGCCGGAGAGGTTATCCACATTGTCAAATGTATACCAGTGGGAGTACGACTTCATCAATCGGATCAGTGCTACGCTGAATTACCGGTAGACCATAATAACCGTACTCACTATATGACGCCTCGCACCCGGATATTAAAATCCACCGGAACCAGAATACAGTGCAACACCATACTGCCTGTCTCTTATTTCTTAGACACTGCTTGGTACAAATTAACACCTAAACCAAGTGAGGTTCAAGGGCCGGAAGTACTAAAACCACTAACAAAACCAACCTGGAAATACACCAATCCTTCAGATTTGGCTACTAGCGGGATCTACACGGAGGCAGATCTGGAGCAACTCAGAGAGAGAATTATGTTTCCCGTAGAAACCGGTTCCCTAATCAATGACTTGGCTCGTGAAATCAGAGGACATCCAGTAGCAGATCACGAAGGGACAATTCTAAAATTACTTAATGAAGGAGCTATGGAGAAAATCCTTGTTAGTTCATGGGATCGCCTTTGGACAAGGTTCCTCACTTTTGGAACTGTCAGTGCGGGCATAATAGCTATTCTTATCATCATTCACGCTATTAAGATGCTTATTGATGTAGCTGTCCAAGGATATGCACTCCATTCAATATATGGATGGTCGATCCATTTATTGGGAGCCATTTGGAGCTCGGTAACCCATTTACTTATTCACTTGGGTAACAAGGAGAAACAATCATCACCACCACCTGTAACTGATCAAATGGATATCCCAGAAGTAATAGTTGGCCAAAAATCCGACAAACCAGAAGTCACCGAGAAAAACCCTGGCACCACGACTTCTCCTGGATATCCAATCCCTGAAGTTCAGCAAGAGTTCTTTGCGTTAAGAAAATAAGTCTTTCATTCTTGAGCCAATGCTTCCGAGGGATGGTAACTTTTCGTCCTGCATTTCCTCAAGTAACCATTTTTCGGTGGGGGTGTAACGTCGCCGCAATTTTCCGGAAAAATTTTCTCACGCATGTTCTCCCGCATTTTCTCATGCACGAACCTCGGCGATAACGATAACTAGAAATCCTAAGCAAAAGGTACATAGGCTATCAGCCTTCACCGAGTCCCATCTTTATGATAGTAAATAAGTACGATAATTTTTTTTCTTCCTCCGCGCGTATATTTACAGAATATATATCGAGTAAATAAGTACATTAGTTCCCATGCTTCTTTCCTAAGAAGACAGAGTAAACTAGATTAGTAAGGGATGCGATTCCCTCGATGAGATAGGAGATAGGACTACGTACACTAATTGACACAGCTGCAGGCAATAAACTGTAGACGGTCAGTTCAGGTGCGGCGTCTGCGCTCCTATCTCCACCCGAAAAATCTATTTGTATTTGCGCGCGTTGATATTCTCCCTTATGTTGCGACCGACCGGCGCCTGATAGGAGATGTCTGCGCTCGTTACGGCGTTTATCTTACCCTAATAAGGAGGGCCTGAGGCCAGAGCACAGGCGGGGCCCAAATACGATACTTGCGATCTCATTGGAGAAGACCGAAAGGTAAACTTTTCCAATTCCTCTGATTGGAAAATTTTTACCCGAAGGGACTTTTCCGGGGACTCGAGGGGCAGGGCCTGCGTGCCCTTTAAAAACGGCCCACCAGTCGCCCGCAGCCAGTTGCTTTCTGGCCTCTGATCCGGAGCAAACATAAAAATTTTTCACCGCATTTTCCGGGTCTCTGTCCCCGTTTGACCACGAAGTGTGTAGTTTTGGTGTGCCGAAAAATAAAGTTTCTTTTGCATAATAAACTCGGAGTTTGGACCTTTTCTTATTTCCTCCCGAACATCACTTTCCACTCGGCGTGACTTCCTGTGCTTGTGCCGTGTTCCTCCGGTGAATAAAAAAAAACTCGACTTGACTGTTTTTCCGCTGCGCCATCGCCGTCCTAGACCATCGTCCTGACGAGAGAGAGAGAGATATAGAAAGAGAGAGAGCAACTTCAACGAGAGGAGCCTAAGAAAAGTAAGGATATACATTATATAGATATTTTAAATTCAGCTTCAGGGCAACTAGCCCTCGTGTCTCTATTCTTCTACGTGACGCGATAGGACCCAGTGTCGGTGGGTCAATAAAGGCAATTTCGTTACTCCGCTCAAAAGAAATTTAAATTTATAATAGATTATCTATTTGGAAGGTCTGGTTTCGTACCGTTCCCTTCCGATAGATATTTCTATTCAAAAATTTTGATATCGGTCGGCCGGAAAATAAAATAGATTGAAAAAAGCTGAGAATCGTCTGGCGAAAGCCGTTTGATTCTCTACTTTTCAAATCTCAAAAACAAATCTCGAAGTTTTCGTTTTCAGGAAGATCCGCGGAATTTTGCCACAACAACTCTATATCGAAGTTTCTCCGTCACCATATATTGTTTTCTTTTCATTTCGTTCAATTTCAGTTAATGCCATTCCCCGAGCTAATATCTCTAAGGAGATAGGCTCGAAATCTGGCAAGGTCGAAAAGCGCAACGTGCTCCTCGACAAACCGTTTCGTCGCAGGTCGAAAGGGATCTATTCCCTTCAATCTCCGACGTCACATGAGCCTTCTCCGCGCTTACTTTAATTTTAGTTTATACCGTGCAATTTAAGTCTATTAACTGCTTTTTATGTAACGTCTGCTAATTTTGTTTATTTTTCTTATAAGACCATTAACTATTTATTTTTGTTATAAGACCATCTACTATTTATTTTCCTTATAAGACCATCAACTTTAGACTGACTGAAGTAATATAATTATAATCATTATTATCTTATTATGTGCATAAAGCTTGGATTAAGCGTACATTACTATAATACTTGTTTCTGTACAAATTTTTCCACTTGGCTTTTGGTTTCGAAGTAACATAATTATAATAATTATTAACTTAATAAGTAAATAAATGTTTGATTAAGCGTACACTGCTATTATACTTTTGTCTATGTAAACTGAAAGTCCCATAGAAGTGTCATGCATTCCTGCTACAAATTTACCTAATGAAAAATTAGTTCTTTTCAATTTCCAGAGAGCACAAAGTACAACCAGCTTCCAGAATATAGAAGAGCTTGCCTTTTTTAAAGGGAAATATACCTTCTGCTATCTAAAATGTACAAAGAACACATGAGTTATTAATTCCATCAGTCAAAAGGATACCATGAGAAATTTTGAGTTGATACCATCAATCAGTTATGAAATATTAACATTTAAAAACTTAAAAATTCGAATATTCAAAACTAATCAATGATATAAATCTTTTGACTGATGGGCTTCCCAACTCATCTGTTCTTTTTAACTTTTAGATAGCAGAAGGTATATTTGCCTTAAAAAAACGGCACGCTCAACCATATTCTGAAAGATGGTTCTACTTCGTGCTCTCTGCATATTGAAAAGAACTAATTTTTCATTAAGTAAATTATTCGCATTGATTCCATGACAACTTTCAGGTTTATCCGTACCAGTTTTAAGTTATTAAATTTTGGACCAGTTTTGAGTTATTATATTTTGGAAGCTTTAATCTGTGATTATTTCAAAAGTGGCCTAACGAATACACAGTTTAAAGTTTTGATGGAATCCCTGTAATTAATTTAACTGAACACGTTACTTTAATAATGAAGTATCAAACCTTGTGGCGTAGGTAGGATACACTTTTGCGATTGTAATTTTTTGTAATTGTTGTAATTTTATAATACGTAACCGTAATAAATGTTAGGACAGAAATACTTCTTAAACAGAAAATTTTATTAGACTACATTAAAGTTGTCAGATTTCATATATTTAGTGACCCATTATTAAGTGGATACATTTAATAGATGGAATCAAAATACAACACTTACGATCACTCTAAACCAGTTCTTCTTCTAAAGTTAATAATAAATTTTTCTTGAATAAAAATCTTTTTTCACTTTACTAGATTGTTATAGGAATTCCTTTTCTATATAACCTGACAGTTGTGTGTAACGTCCCGCAATCGAAATAAAAAATATTTGAAAAATAAATGAAAACATTTCAACAAAGAATCAGTTTCTAAAAAGTTGATTTATGTTGTACTGATTTATATTGTGAATGCATTATATTTGATTTGACGATAGAAACGAGGAGCCCGAAATTGCACTTTATAATATCCGTTAATAAAAGCAATTTCAGAAACTATGACCCTGATGCAATTGCATTAGAGTACTCTTATATGACAAACAAAGTTGTCAATGCGAGGAAAACCGTACATCGAGTTTCCAACAATGAGAAGTATAATAGGGTCTGGCTAGCACCCGACGGCGGCGTACGTACTGATGTATCTTATACTTGCCATTGTCGCACTTTCGCGGCCCGTGATAAAGCCTTGTCAAGAGGTTATAAGGTTTATCGAGAGTTTGAAAATCTTTAATTTAGATGATAGAATAAACACATAGCATTTATGTTAAATAAGGATTTTTGAGGGTTTGAAAATTATTCATTAATTTAAATAATAAGTTACTAAGTCGTCTAACATTCGAATTCGAAATTTCGATCTTTAACATTTTTAACTAATTTTCTAAGAAAAATTATTACTCTTAATCAGATTATTACTTTTAATATCAGAATTAGAAAACAGATAAGATAGATAACAGTATGGCTGCTTTTGATTTTTGGGTAATTAATTTTCGTAGATTAGAAATATTGTTGTTTATAGTGCTGCTGATGAAATTTCTGGTTACGGTAATTGAAATAAATCATTGTTTTTATTCATGCAACTTGATATTACAGCTGCTTTTAGAGGCAGCATCTGCTATTGCATAATTAAATAGGGATAATGGACGAGCTACTGGAGAATACAATGAAGCAATTAAATTCCAATACACACATTAAATTAAAAACATGCAATTTCATGCTTTCTGTCGTTATCTTAAGTATTCTATATCTATTAAAAAATTAATTAATTATTAAAAAATCAAAGTTGGTGTAAATCAATTATGGAAAAGACTCTCCGTTTTCAATTAAAAATCTAATGTTAAAAGCTTTCTAATCTTTTGATTCGATCGAATCAAATCCTACAACAAAAAAATCCTACAACATAATTGTGTTTCAAATTCACAATATTTTATATTTTAGCAAACAGTTGATCTTATACCCACGAAAACTCAATTATTCGATAAAACAATATCTCGAACGAGTACGCGTAAAATCTTTAGCAATGCAGAAAAAATAGCCCACAAAAGTGTGCACTTTGCGATCGCACTGCGACAGAATGTAAAGATCTCGGGATAACAAAAACTCGCCGCTTTCTTCCCTGGCAACGTCAAAAACAATGACATCCCGCGAGAGTCTTTTTCCCTATCTTCTGCGGAACGCCAGTCGGAGGCTTTAAACGAACTCGAAATCTTGCCGAGACATCGAAATCCTTTCGGTAAACGAGTTTACGTGAAATTGGCCATTCGGCTCTACCTATATACATATACGTATATATATATATATATATATATATATATATATATATGTGTGTGTGTGTATTCTGCATGGAAGAAGAAAGGAGGGTTGATCGCAAGCTGGAGAAAGAGAGAGAGACAGAGAGAGAGAGAGAGAGAGAGAGAGAGAGAGAGCGAGAGAGAGAGAGAGAAAGAGAGGAACCAAGTTGCAACATAACGGCTGAAGTATAAGGACAATTTTGGTATAGAGCAGCTCACAGCGGTACTATACCGCTCTTTTACTCTGATAAGTGAAGGGAGGAAGGGAGTCAAAGAAGACAACGAGAATATAGTGGTTTGTGCTAGCGAAAGGGGCAGGGGCAAGAAGTTAACCTAAGAGAAATAGAAGAAAGAAACAGTTTATCCAACGATAAAAATCGCTGGAACTTTTTAAGTATTTTTTCTTCTTTACTACTCTTTTCTCTTATTATTCTTCTTATGTAGTTCAGTTGCTTACTCTTACTTTTTTTTGTTCAAGCCAAGAGTTTTGCTTGTCTTTGTTGAGAAGCTGCAAACATGGAAAACAGCAAGTTTACAGATACATTTTTTTTACCTTGTATCGAGGATTACGTAAAAGCATTAAAAGCTTTGCTCCTTGAATTTAAAATGTTATACTTAATAATAAATAAGTAGCACGTACAGAGGTTCATGCTGAATGGATTTATAAAGTGAAAAGTTTGTAGATTGAAAAAGGGAAGCTATTTGGACACTTTCATTCAAACTCTGAATAAGAAATGAAATAAGGAGATGTACTTGTATGTTGCTATGTGATACTTTTTCTCTGATTGATATTTTATTCTTTTGGTAAATATCAAATAATTTGTTATATTAAAAATTCAATAAGTGCGATTGTCCATTTATTATGTTTTCTTATGTACTAAATCAATAAGATCTAATAGTAAATTTATTGCAAAATTTCGCAGATCATGATCTGTTGGAACAATAAACTTCAACTTCTTGATGTTAAACTCCATACATTGTTTTCACAGGCCATCAAACCAATTGACAAATTAGATTAGTTGATATTTTTGTTTCTTAGACGCGAAAGGGGGATACTCATATTTTTATCATTCGAAACTATGTAATGTGCTATCTGACTCAATTTTTTACCGATTAAGCTGAAACTTAAAAAAAAAACTTCTCTTGAAAGATCGATAACCTATAATCTTTTTCCGTTTTTGAATAACTTATACATATCGTTCAAATCTGTGCGCTTTTTGTTTATTATTCTATGCATTTTTAATAAAAAAATGGCTTGTAGTTCACTTATCCCGCAGAAAGTGTCTGCGATTGAGTCAATTTTTCTTTACAAACTTTACAACAAATACATGAAGTATATGCTCATTTTGGAAAATCGCATTTTAACTTTCTGACTTAAAATAGAATTCTAACATTAATCCATTTGAGTTTGATTAATTTGATGAAAGAAATAGAAAATATATTGGCAAATATCCTACTATTTTGGGGTATGCCGTACACGATGCAATGATTATCAAAATTAAAATATTTTATTTTTAATTAATAATGTTCAAGAATTTAAATTAAAAATTCATTTTTTTAAGCATTTTAATTTCAATCAGCATTTAGAGGGGGAAGAAATTTTATTTTTAGTGTCGTAAATATTCATGAAAGAGAACAAAATATATGACCTTTTTAAATCGTGAAACAGCGTGATGTTAAACTTGATTTTTTCTGAATATCAAAAATTTTTTTAGAAGAATGAACTTTACAAACAATTTTGTAGAATAAAAAGTACTCAGAATCGTTCAAGAAAAACGTAAAATTTTTTCAAAAATTTTTGAGACAATTTTTTATATTTTCAAAAATTGTAAAAATTGAAAAAATTCATAATTTGCTCTAAACTTTTACAAAAAAACTCAAGCATATTCTTTGAATAATTCTAAGTATTTTTTATTCTATAACATTTTTTCGTGAAGGCCATGCTTCTCGAGAAAAAAAATATGAAATTTAATGTGTAAAACCGCTGTCTTTTTGTTAAATAAGTCATAGACAACAAATCTCGACCAATTTGAAAAGCACAGATATTTGTGCACTTTTGTGCATATTTGTGACAGTAAAAATAAAATTATTTCATACTCTGAATTCGGATTGAGTAAAAAATGCTTAAAAAAACTAATTTTTTATTTTAATTTGTTAATTATTAATTAAGAATAAAATGTTTGAATTTTTTTAACCATTGCATCGCATAGGACATACCCGGAAATAGTAGCAGTAATTATTCTCTAATAATGTTTTTGTTCTTGTCATAAAATTATTCAAGTTCAAATGTAAGAATGAAATTTTTGCAATTTGGGACTTAAGGGGTTATCACAGGGTTAAATCCTGTCAAAACAAAAAAAAATTATTACTAATGCAAAAAATTAATGTATTCATAAGTACTCCAAACGCTATATTTTTCCTTTAAAATATAATTATTATTCGTCACTTTTATGTATTAAAAATGTGCATTAAGTGAGTGCAATATTTCAAAACAATTAAAGGTATTTACTTACCAAAAATCATGATTTTTATCATTTTTGTATACTTCCCGCAGCTTTCTGAAGGAACCGTATCATTAATCCTGATGAACTATAATGATAAATCTTTCTTATGAGTCTGGTCACAAATTAAGTGGAACGGATTCCTTAAAAACAAAAAATTAATACAATCTATCATACATATATTGAAAATATTAGTAATTATAGTAAATCTTACATATGTAAATATATGTAACATTCACTTTTAACCTACTTTTGCTAATTCTGCTCCACTTAGTTTGTGACCAGACTCATAAGGAAGGTTTTTCAATTTGGTTCATCAGAATTGATGGTACGGTTCCTTCAGAACGCTGCGGCAAGTACACAAAATCATGAAAAAACTAAATCTGAGTAAAGGGCATTTACAGTTTATGATGCAAATCATACAAATAGACTATTCTATACTTACAGAAACTATCAGTCATACCCTGATTTGTTGTTGCTGCTCAAATATACATCCAATTAAGTATATTTGATAGTACGCGTACATCATGATGTTTGGTAATAGTGTGCTTGTTGGCTTTATCGATCTCTCCGAGGGAATTGCCTCGGAGAGATCGATAAAGCCAACAAGCACATTAAACAACTACCGAGGGATAAAGTCATATTTAGATTGTGTGACATACACATCTAAGAATACATTTGGTAATAGTATTTAGAAGCTGGAAATAAAATCAAAATTATCGTTACCAATTCACAATAAAGTTAAACTTTTGATTACAGTTATTGGCAATACGTACCATTATTAAATACACTTCAAATTGTTAGAAAGCATGAAAAATGCCACTTCATATAGTCAAAATAACAGTTCCATCTTGCTGTCTTCCACCCGTACACCTAAAATAAAAAAATAAAGAAACAAAGAAAAAGCTCTTTACTGATAAATTATAAATTATTAGTTTCTAATACTCATTTAAATAATTGCTGTACTCTATAGAAGCTCTTATACTTAAAAACGCCATTGAAGTTATAAGCACTGTTACAGCCGTTTGGCTGCTTCACTGAAAATTCTACTATACCGATCATTCAGTAATCTTCATTCCCGACCTAATGCTGTGAGGCGCAACATATTTGGGTGGCAAATTCAAATTTCTTCAATGCTTTTAGTTTAACGCATTGTGTTTAAAAATAATATAAAATCACACATAGAAAAGTTAATATTTTACGAAAGTAAATGATTACCACATGAAAAAAAAACTGTTTGTAAAAGGGTTTTTATGTCGCATTTTTAGTAATATTTCTCATGGAATTACTCGATAAGAATCGTGGTAGAACAATTCTTTGCACAAGTTTGGTCTAATTAAAATATTTAAAATTCACGATTTTTCAAAAATTCGCTAGAAACAGATTTATTAGTTTTTTGTCTGTCTCTTCAAGGCAAATTTTTTTATTAAAAAAACGGCAAAAAAGGTCCATATTCTACGGACTAATAACTATAAAAAAAATCAAGAAGAAAAATCGATATTTTCATAATGTTAACCCCTTAATGGGTTAAGGGGACGCAACCACCTTAAAAAACCTTGGTGAAAATAATTTTGAATCAAAACATGAAAATATACATCTATTCTATTGAAATATAGTAAAAACTACGCAAAAGTAATTTTTTTAGATTTTTTTGTACTACCTTACGTAAATTATATATACATATGTTGTTGTTTTATGTGTCTGCGCACGCGCCTGAAGATGTGTGATTTTGTGTATATTATGTATGTATATTATACACACAAATATATACATATTGTAACGTGGAATTTACCCGTCCGCACGGGAATCCCAGTTAGTGTACAATTAATTTATATTAGCGACTGACTCCTTCTCAGGCTCGGGGAAATCCTAAAAAAGGTAGAAAAGCGGGAAAGTGGTAGCAACTAGGTCAATAAATATGTAACACTGAGAATTAACAAAAACTAATTCAACGTATATTCTAGAATCCACTTATTCACGATTTATGCTATCAACCACATAATTGAATTTAAATAATCGCTTGGGCCAACAGCCTTATTACTATCTCCGGGAATATCTGGATCCCGCTGACTGAAAGAGGTCACGAAATTTGCTTTATGGAGAATCTAATACTTCAAGGGGAAACTGCTGGATTCCTTGAAACCGCGATAAACACCACTAGTTAAATTATCTCTCACCAAAATGTTCCTCTATAAAATCCACTAAAAGAAACCTCCACAATTCTCCACAATACTCCAATGGATCGGAAACTTCCAAAAACACTTCGTTCAATTCTCCGAGAAAACTCTATAAGGCAATACTGCTAATTAAAACAAATAACGAGCTTCTGCTGCTAGGGCGACCAGGCACGGAATGGCCGAGGCCGATGCTCCGCCCGAGGAAGGATGCCGCGTTTTTCCACCCAGCCTTCTTTTTCACGGAAGCGTCGTCTCGGCCGCCGAATTTCCCAAGTGGTCCTTTATCTGAAAGAAATCCTCTATTGGTCTTTAATAGACCACCACTAATTTATTTCTCTATCGGTGACTAACCCGAGCGCCCTCTTTTCTGATACTAATTTTGCCATTGGTTCACAGTTGAATTACTGCCTCCTATATCCTCCAATTGCTATAACAACCCACGGCCTCTTAATCAATATCGATCATTCACGTCAGATCTAAGTCCATCCAGTCGCTCCACCTAAGGATAAGCTATCGAGCGCGCGGCATTCAAAAATCCTCTATCCTAATATACAAATCACTGTAGACGAATCTTTAATGCCAACTAGTATTCTCTAGTTGGCAGCCGCCATGCCGCTATACCTATAAGAAAGAAACCACTATATCAGTACTGTACAGTTCGCCTGTACAGTACTCTCCAGAGTCTCACTCCCTCTCCCTCTCTCTCTCTCTCTCTTTCGCACTCACGCGCTTCTTCCCTCACTCACTCTCATATGCTTGATATTCTCTCTCTCTCCCTCTCACTTACACGCTGATTCTCTCTCTCTCTCTCTCTGTCGCCCTCTCTCTCTCTCTCTCTCTCTCTCTGTCGCCCTCTCTCTCTCTCTCTCTCTCTCTCTCTGTCGCCCTCTCTCTCTCTCTCTCTCTCTCTCTCTCACACACACCATATCACATGTGTGTGACCGCGCGCTCTGCTCTTTCTGCATCCTGCTGCTCTCTCGAACACCGGCAGGTTGCGCAGGTGTGATTAGCTACGTCACATCCCGCACTCCGCACGCGGTCGAGCAAAGACACTTTTCGCGAGCTCCGTCGGCGCTGGCTCCGCTACAGAAGCTGTCAACTCGCCTGCGGAGCTCGTCAGCTGTACAATGATTTGCACGACGCAGCAATATTTATTACTACGTCGCTACATATCTAGACTATATTAAGAGAATAAAATCTCGAAAAACAGTCCTGTAAAGAATCCTCGATTCTGGCAAAAATACATTATAAAATTTAACTTTGTTGCAACGACTGTGTTCTCTGTTTCAATGCGCTTCCACTCATCTAAAAAAGTTTGGCCTCGCCTAATTAGTTTTTTTAGATATAGGCCTATAGATGACCCAAAATTTCAAAAACTCGCGTACGTTCGTACGGGTGCTATTTTACCCTGAAGAAAATAAAAAATTGAAAACATGGTTAGATGAACTTAATTGTTTTTGAATATTCTACACATTCATAATAAAAAAATTTTGAGATTTTTTAATTACACCCTTTTTTTAATCAAAAAATAAAATCAATTTTATCAAATTCCTGTATATATCCTATATATGGTTATAAAATAGAAAAAATGGATGGAGATTGCGGACAATTCGGGGATTTGTAGGTGCCGTACCTCGCAGATGATTTTCGTCGACCTGGAGGTCACCCTGACACCTGGACATCGTCTACAGGGACAATTTCAAGTTTTCAGGTATTTTTGCAGTACAACTGGTGTTGATGCTTGCCGACAGTGTTTCATCGACCTTGGGGTCACGCTGATACCTGGACATCGTCTACAGGGACAATTTCGAGTTGCCAGGTATTTACAAAATATATGATTTTGTTACCTGTGGTAAAATGTCACTTTGGCGAACTGTCACCTGTGGCAAAATGTTCCTGTGGTGTAATGTCACGGTTAAAAAATTATATTTGGAGATTGTGCATGCAAAGTTTAGAATTGTGTGAAAAGTGTTGATATCTTAAACTATAAATACACAAGTTTTTATTATTTTTAGCAGAATGTTTATTTTAGAGTAGAATACATTTATGTGAATAAGTTACATATATACTAATCCATAAACGTACACTATACAATATTTTGTATTTTAACTTTATAATATTTTATTTACATTATTGTTATAAATTTCATATTGCTCTCTGCATTTAACAAGGTTGAGACTGTCATTAGTCCATATATACATATAACCCTGTATATACAGATACATATGCCCGCATTACAATTTTTTTTATTTTAAATTCTTATATTTAGAAAATAGTGATAAGTCAGCCAGTAAATTATATTATCAAATATGAAATGGCGATATCTCAACTAATGAATAATATTGTTAAATGGGATGTGGCGATTAGTCAGCCAATGAATTATACTGTGAAAGAAGATATATGGCGATAACGTAGGATATGGTGATAACTCAGTCAATGAATTGTTGAATAATATTATTAAATAGGATCTGGCGATTAGTTAGCCAATAAATTAACATATGAATTACGTAATGGCGATAATTCAGCCAATGAATTATACTGCGAAATAGAATATATGGCGATAGCGTAGGATATGGCGATAACGTAGGATATAGCGATAACTCAGCCAATGAATTATACTTTGTAATGAAATGTGGCGATAACTCAGCCAATGATTAAATTATGAATTAAAAATTATAAATAATAATCATTTATTAATTAATTAATCTATTATTTGTTTATAACTGTAATGATATATATTTAAAAATAATACATATATACTATATTTTTTATATATATGTTTGGGTTATAGTTCAATTTTCTTTTTTTTTCGTTGATCTTCTATTATTTCAAGATTATTTTGAAGTGCAGACTCATTTCTTAAATAAATTTTCAAATTATCTTTGGAAGTTGTTCTAGATAATGCAACGAATAACTGTCCATGACTGAATACAGGCGTCCGTAAATATAATCCAACTTTATTAAATGATTGATCTTGAGCTTTATTTATTGTCATAGCAAAGCTTAGTTTTACTGTTAATTGTCTTCTTACCATATTAAAAGGTATTTCATCTAAAGACAGACTTAAATACGTGATATTAATATAATTATACCAAAATGTTTACCAGTGATAATTTCGCCTACTAATGCAAATGTTTTTAGATCTCTAATTAATATTCTTGTTCCGATGCAAATACCACCGTTAATATCTAAATTTCTTAAACAATTAACTATTGCACCTTTTTACAATATCAATTTATGAGGTGGTAATCCATTAGGCTTTAGAGAATTTAAAAATTTAGTTGTTATTGAATTTGTTAATGTATATCCTTCCAAATTTTCAATTCTATCATCACTATAAAATATATAACTTTTTCCATCAACTTTCTTAATAATATTTTCATTTATGCTGAATACATCAGAATTTAAAGGTGATAATATTATTTTATGTTTTAATGTAATATCATTTGGATCAATTTTTTCTCGAAAAATCTGTGTAATTAAATCATTGTTATCACAAATTAAATCATTTGGAATTTCTTTTAAATTATTTTTCATTTCAAATTTTGTTAAATTGTTGTTTTCTCCTATTTCAAGAAGCCAATTTATGAATTTATTATCTTGATTTTATATTCTTAAGTTTTTATTTGGAGAAAATTTTCAAAATTGTCACCATAAGCAACTTCTTCTTACACACGATTCTATTATTTTGGTTCTGTTACCATGACGAACTATAGGAAGTGTTTGTTGAAAATCACCTGATGTTACAATAACTTTACCACCAAATGGCATTTCATTTTTACATAAATCTTGAAATAATCTATTAATTGCATCAAATGCATGTTTGGCAACCATTGATATTTCATCCCAAATAATAATTTCGACATTTTTTAAATAGTTGCCATAACTTGAGTTGGGGCAGATGTTACATGTTGTTTGTTCATTTATTTTTATTGGTAATTTAAATGTAGTATGAACTGTTTTTCCATTAATTAATAAATAAGCTACGATACCAGTCCATGCTATAGTAAGAAATGAGATACTTTTTGAAATAAGATATTGAATTATAACATTATGTAGGTAACTCTTTCCGCTACCTCCAGGGCCATCAATGAAGAACAAATTTTCACCAATATTGTTAATTACTGCGTTAGAAATTGAATTAAAAATTGTTTTTGGTCAACTGTTAAAGTATTTATTAAAGTTTCTATATTATCATGTATATTATTTTCTTCGTATTCAGAATGATATTCTTCTTCTATATCGTTTGTATCAATATCAGTTGTACTTAATTTCATTCCTTATGATAATAACATTTTTTTAATTGTATTTAAGGCTTGATTTTCGGGTAATTTTGGATCCATAAAATTTATTTTATATTTGTTGTATAATTCTAATGTATCAAGTGGTTTTTGAAATATTAACATATACGCAAATAAATCACACATAGATTTTGGAAATTTGAATAATGCTGCTTCTTACAAACATTTATCCCATTCTTTATCATTACTAATAATACCTGTTGTTAAACAAGCTTCTTCATATTTTTCATGAATTATTCCATCTACAGTACGTAAGTCCATAAATGATTTTGCACCACGTGCATCTAATAATAATAATCGTAAAAAAAAGGTTTCACGGTTCTTAGGATTTACGAAATGTAGTCTACTTATAATAGGATTCTGGAATTTTTTTCTTTTCGTCCATTTTTTTAATTTTTCGTTAAAAACATAATGATATGGTATTTCATAATATTAATACTACTGTGCAGACTCATCTTCTTTGTTTAATTGAAACCAAGCTGTCAATGTTGTATTTACATTCTTATTCAACATTTCAGTTTCTTGACCTTCTATATAATAAACATACTATTCGTCTTCATTGTGCACACCAAATCTATAAATCGCATATGATTGTTTATATAACTCAAATTTTAAAATACGATACATAGCTTCAGGTGTGCAAACATATCTTGTTGAAATATGTTATGATATTTCATCACAATTATATGTAATTTCTTCTTTACTATTATTTTGTTTTTCTTCATTTTGTTCATTTGTAAATTTTACAAGAGCTGTACCCGGTCCTTTATGAAGATATTTAAATAATTATTTAATTGCTTTTATTGTACTACATATCTCTACATTAATATGACATTCTAATAATAATAATAATAAATATGGACTGTGTGGTACAACGAAACTATTATCTGCAATCCTACGTTTAGAATATATTATTTTTCTATCATCATTTCTACGACGATAAGTTGGATAACCATCATCATTATATTCTGTTTGATTAATAAATGGTTTTGGAAAATTTTGAGTAGAATGAGTTTTATCTTCATTCCATTTTATAAAATTTTAAAAACTTTAATCTTGGATTATTTTAAGCACCTAATCTTAATAATTTTGTAATTTTATAATACGTAAACATAATAAATGTTACGACAGAAATACTTTTTAAACCTAAAATTTGGTTACACTGGATAAATGTAGTTAAAGTTCATATATTTAGTGATCCATTATTAAATGGATACATTTATTATTCTTGTCAATTGAGTTCTTCTGGCATTTCGGATAAATGATTCTTGATTCAAAATATTTTTCCACTTCACTAATTTCATTCCGCAAGTATAATGTTTATTATTCTTATCAATTGAGTTCTTCCAGCATGTCTTATAAATAATTTATGAATACGTAACCATAATAAATGTTACATCAGAAACACTTCTTAAACATGAAATTTGATTGCACTGGATAAAAGTTGTTAAAGTTCAAATGTTTACTGATCCATTATTAAATGGATACATTTATTATTCTTGTCAATTGAGTTTTTCCAGCATAAATTAGAATCAGCGTAGAGGTTTATTTCGCGGCCCTTTTCAGTGTTCCTGATCAGCCTGGAATTAGTAATTTGGCCGCGGCCCATGAATTTATGTCGAGTCATTTCAAATCTGTTTTGTTAACCGAATAATTGTGTAGAAGGAAACAGAATATATTCGTGATTGTTCTTAAATATATATTGATGTTTCAACATTTTTCAACCTAATTGCCACCACATTTCCCGTTTTCCACTATTGCAGGGACACCACGGACCAGGGAAAAAGAAGAAAGCCGCGTGTTTAATAAATACTTTGTAAATAACTGGAATCCCCGTGCGGGCGGGGAAATTCCACGTTACAATATATATATATAATATAAACACCGCACCTCTTGATGAATAAACTTAACGATACTTACAGAACATATCTGGCATATCTTGATTTGATTCTGGTATTCAAATATATATTCAATAAGGTATATTTCATGGTACGTGCACATCATACTGTTCGATAATAGCATTTAGAAGCTGGAAATAAAATAAAAATTATCGCTACCAATTGAAAGTCAAGGTTTATTAATGATTACAGTTATTTACATTACTTACTAAAAGCAAAAAATAAGCCAACAAAGAAAAAGTTCTTTACAGATACAATTATTACTTATTATTTACAATACTTATCTGAATATTTGCTGTACTCTGTAGAAGCTCTTGCATTTTAACAACACCATTAAGTTTATAAGCATTTAATTGTTACAGTATGGTTACAGCAGCTATCAGACAAACTGCACCGATCTGGTGACTTGAAGGTTGGATGAAAAACAACTGTTTGGCTGCTTCTCAGAAAATTCTACTATACCGATCACATAGGAACCTCCATTCCCGACCCAACGCTGGACAAGAAGGCGCAACATATTCGGGTGGCAAATTCAAATTTATTGAATGTCCTTACTTTAACACGTTGAGTTTAATAATAACATAAAATTACACATAGAAAAGTTAATATTTTACAAAAATAAATTAATAACTCTTGAGAGAAAAAACTGTTGGTTAAACGGTTCTTATGTCACATTTTCAGTCAGATCTTGAAATAGTTCACAATTGGTGTGAATATAAATTATTGTAGTTATTCTTTCAGCAGACAAGTGTTTAGCAAATTTATTTACTATCTTGCATATTGAACCAGTCAAACATTATAATTCTTACACTATCGTTACTATACAATATAGTGAGATGATAGATGATACAGCCAATCCTTGCTTCTATCAAGCATCTGCAAGATTCTGACCGCTTTAGAAATATAGGAACGGAGAACATTAGTGACGCGCAACAAACTAATAAAAACAATTCTACATAAATAAGGCTTACCCCGAGTGGGCAGACGGATTGCTTCGGTGGGTGCGACAACCTCACCGAACTTGTCAGATAATTTTGACTATAAAAACAAATTAAGCGGAGTGTAATTTATCACTCGTAATCCGCGAGCCATTAGTAATATCTATATTATTACCTAATAATATGTATGATGATACTTCGGGGAAGGCCCAGGACGTCCGATCCCTTCCGAGTCTCGACACAGAGAGGCCGACTTATCCGCGTCAGTCGACTCAATGGGCCTCGCGACCAAATTAAGCGCACGCGTACTTTGGAACGGGACTCGGAAGGGCCAGATCTAAGAGACACGCAATCACACATACTAACAGCGAAGGCTAGTCCGTTACAATCATCCCCCTTTTAGAGGTTGTCATTGTCGATGCAGGCTCTAAAATTTAGGCGAATTCACCGCCAACACAAGTGATAAGGTGAATTAGAGATACAGCTAGCTATTTCACAATCAAGACCAGTGTAGTAAGCCCGAATCAAGACTGGACCCTAAATTATTCAGCGAATAATGGCCTGTAGTTTAGATTCGTCTATAAACTATACATAACTGAATATCGCATCTTCATTACAAAAAAATACGCTTCGCAAACAGAGCTTAGACTAATGAGTAACAAACAAAAAATGACTTACAACTATTCAGAATATAAAAGAAATTAACTTTCGTTCCATACAAAATTTTTTTTTAAAAAAAATATATATATATATATTAGGGTGACAGGAATCGGCCACACGTTTGAAAACTGAATGTCTCAGAGTCTCAAACGATGGTGGAGGGTCCGTGGAGTCCATTGCACTTTTCATTTTTTCTAAAAAGTTATTTTCCAGCCCTCTCCGTGAATTTAATCATTGAAATGGAAAATAACATGGGGCAAGCAGGTGTTTTTCGTTTTCTTAAAATATCTCTGTAAATAATAATATTTCGGTATTCATCTTTTCAAATGTTATTACTGAGTTGTTGACAATTGCTTAGGAAAAATCGGATTTGCAAAAAGTTAATAACTGTAAAAGTTAACAGGTGAATTTTTGGTCAAAAATGCCGGTTTTTGAAGGCTCTTTAAGGTATCTTAGAGAGCTCCTAGAGCACTATAATTTGGACACAACACTGGTATACTCATGAACAAGTGATTGATGGAAAAATTTTTAGCAGGAAGTATTAATAACAGTGCAAAAACTCAAGTAAAAGTGACGGCTTCACTTAGAAAAAGTAGGTGAAAGCTGTAAATTTTTTTCAAGGGATAAGCTGCTACGATACCTCTTCCTGCTGCACAGAAACGGAACACGTGTTTGACGAAAACCGTCGTTCTCGGTCCGGTCACTTTTTTTCACAGTAGGCACTACGAGTACATAGGATAACCCATGAGCCAACCCTGCCATAAAGTGACCGTCCAGTATTTACGATTGGGAGAGTCTGTCATAATGAGGCTTATTGTTCCATTTGACTTCTCGTTAAGTTTTTCAGCTATTTCGCTTCTCTAGGTCAAGCATTGCTACGGAACTTTGCAATCGACGGAGAGGGCTAAAAAATAACTTTTTGGAAAAAGTAAAAAGTCCAATGTACTCCACGGACCCTCCTCTATCGCTTGAGACTCTGAGGCATTCAGTTTTCAAACGTGTGGCCGATTCCTGTCACCCTAATATATATATATGTATATAGCAATGATCACAGACCTCCTCAACCCAGAGACACCTTGACATAAGTGTAATTCAAAGAAAAAGTATGTACAATTTATAATCAGATTTCTTCCGGATGCTCAACAAACTGGTAATATTTTCGCAAGTTATATCGATTAAATGTTCCCTTAATTTTACCTGACTCTTTAATCTCAGATAATTGAAATGCATTAGCACCAATCTTTTTTGTTATACGATAAGGACCTTCATACAATTCAAAAAATTTGAATATCTTTCCTTGTATAGCATCAGAAAGATGAGGTACTCTCAGTAATACATAATCATTAACATCCAGTTTAATGTTGCTACCTCGTTTTTCATTTTACACCGTCGATCGAAAGCAAGCTGCAGTTCCCGTCGCGCTAAGTCAAGCTGCAACTGTCTTCCCGGCAAACGGTTCATGAGCGACGGGAAAATTTCTACGATTTTACTTTTACACGGCTCACCTGAAATGAAGTTCAAACGGTATACATTTAGTACTCGAATGAAACGTCAAGTTTAAGCAATCCCGCACCAAGTCAATGTACATCGTCCAAAAGGTATGCTTATCATGACAGTACGTTCGAAACAATCGTTCGAGCTCACGCATGGTTCTTTCAACCGGGTTCGACTGTGGATGCCGGATTGAGGAAAACAGAGGTTTAATGCCAAGCTCCTCAAGTCCACGCCTCCACGCCGGAGATGTAAATTGGGATCCGTGATCCGAAAGTATCTTTTCTGGACATCCGATCTCTTTAATATAGTTTTCACGAATTTTTTTAATACATATTTCAGTAGTCTCGCGCTTGATAGGGTGTACAGTAAGGTATTTTGAAAATACGTCCTGCAAAATAAAAAGATACTTAACTCCACCGCGTGACACCGGCAATGGTCTGAAAAAATCAACTGATATTAGCTCGTACGGCTTTTCGGCTTTTAAAAAATCAAACCCGCCTTCCATTCGTTGATTTAAATATTTATTTCGTTGACATACGTCACATGATTTAGTAAACCGCTAAGAAAAAATATCTTCGAAGATATTCAAATAGCTTGGTTGCACCAGCATGTCCAAGTTGTTCGTGAGATGATTTTAAAACAACTTTAACAACCTCCCTTGGAATAATCAGCTTCCATTCATTGGCTACTGGATCACAATAATAGTATACCCCGTCCTGCTCTTTTATTTCGTATTTTTCCGAGGATCTCTCCCGCAATACCTTTATATGCTCATCGTTTATTTGCATAGATACCAAATTCTTTAAGACTCGAAATAAATCGTGATGAATGTTATAAGATCCAATAGCAAAAACATGAGAAATTTCATTTATTGATCGAATCATACATTCTCGCTCCGTCGAGACAATATGCTTATGCGGGAAGTTCCTACTAAAAAAATCGACAACAACATTATCAGAGCCTTTACAGTGTTCTATGGAAAAATTATATTCTTGTAAATTCAATGCCCATCTCATCGTTCGCGCAGTTGCATACGGAGTTGTCATTAGAAATGTAAGAGCTTGATGATCGGTAATAATTCGGAACTTATTCCCTATCAAGTACTGCCGGAATTTCATTACGAATATCTTCTAAATGTGTTTCTCCTCAGCTTGAACGGAAGGCTTTTCTGAATAATATAAATTTTAAATGTTAAGTATTACATAATATGATAATATTAGTAACTATAGTGAATTTTACATATTTTCTATACGTAACATTCACAATTCTGCTCCGTTAAAGCATTGAAGAAGGATTTCCTGGAGTTCTCCAAAAAATTTCAGCTTGATCGGTCCCATAGTTGCTGAGAAATCCTGCGGCAACTGACTCTGAATCATAAAAGTACAAAACTGAGTAAAATGCAATTAAAGTATACACATGTAAATCATAGAAATAAACTCAGTAATACTTACGGGTACTCTCTCATACATTTTAAGTCTATTTTTATACTTAAGTACAGGTACGCTAATGCATATTTGATGACCCGGGTGCAGGATATTAATTCATAATGGTACTCGATAGTGAAAATAAAATCAAAGTTATCGATACCAATTTATTATCAAAATATTATAATGTTTATAATTATTTTTGCTACTTACCATTAATATACATTGTGAAGGTTCTTGAAAACATACCAAATGACAATCTTCAAACTTAATATGAAAGTCTAATCAACCCATTCATCTGTGAGTAAAAAAACAACACAAAGAACTAAATCTTTATAAATGCAACTACTAATTACTAGTCTACAATACTTATCTGAATTCTTCTTGTAGAAGTTTTTAAGGGGTTATGCCTGAGTTAAACCTGAAAAAAATAAATAATCAGTTAATAGGCAATAAAAAATTATACATAAGTAGTATGATAAAAAATCTTTTTGGTAGTTCAAATATACATATTTATTGTAATTTTGCATATTTTTAGAATATGATATATCTATACTTACTGCTTAAACAATCCCATGTGTGAAGCACTAAATTTCAGTACTTTTTCTCCTTTACCGCATGATTTCTCATCATCCGGGTGATGAATCCAAGCCAAACTGGATGGAATTTCTTTTAAATGTGCCTCTCCTCAGCATGAGCGGAAGACTTTTCTGAAAAATACAAATTTTCAATAATTAGTAACAAATAAGTTATAATATAAGTAATTATAGTGAATGTTACGTATGTTTACATACATAACATTCACTTTTAACTTATCTTGGCCAATTTGGCTCCGCTTAGGCTGTGAAGAAGGGTTTCCTGGAGCTGTATAAAAAATTTCAGCCTAATTGGAGTTATGGATCCTGAGAAATCCTGCGGTAACTGACCTAAAATCATAAAAATTCAAAATTTGAGAAAACAGCATTTAAAGTTTTACGTAACATTTAATTATATAAAATGTACTTACAATTTTTTTCCACACCTGGACCTTTTTTAAATGAATAATAGGGATGTCCTGGTCATCTTTGTACGGTTTGGGCATGATCCAAAAATTGTACTCGTGTCCAGTCCTCTGAAAAAGGCAAAATGAAAAATTAAAATAAAAAGTAATTTTTCTCATTTTCAAACATTTTTATAATTAACCTATAAAAATGTTTTTATTGTTAAAAAATAAGTTTATATACTTACATCTTATGAAAAAAAGAGCAGCACTACCATTGTATAGCAAGATTCAGGTTAGAAAAAATCCAGATGAGCCTGATGGTAAGGAAGCAGAAAGCAAGCAGACAGCTCTAATCAGCTGTTTAGCTTGCATTCTGTGACCTACATTCCATTCAGCTACAGACTGCTACAAAGCTGAAGCTGTTTGTGTATGTCAAAAGTGTTTGAATTTAAAATTTAAAAAACAATAAAAAAAGATGAAAAAAAAAACATGAAAAAAAATGAGAAGAAAGGAAAAAATTGTGATTTTGTTTCGAGTGTTTTGGAGTGAAATGCATTTATGTTTATATGTTAGGTTGTGTATGGTGTGTGAGTTTTTTTGTGTAATGTGTAGATGCATTCAATATGCTCCAGCTCTGTAGAAGTCTTCATCCTGATGGCTTCTTCTCCTTCTGGCTTGACGTGCTTCTAGGGTGGACTCCAACTCTCGTTTGCTGGACAATTGAAGCCTCTCCTCATCTTGAGTCTAGGCCCAGTTGACTGCAGAGGATACTGGTGCAAGGCCAAATTTCTTCATAACCTCAAGCATTCCTGCTTTGCCGTCATTGAAGATGGTGACTGCAATATAAACACCAATTTCAAGGACTATCAGACCACTGAAACTGTGCTTGGGGATGAGTTTCCAAATCGAGTGATTGAAACTTTCATTGGAGTTTTGCGTGAAACCTCCAATGCATCTCTCAAGCAAGTCCAGTTTCGTCAAGTCTTGATAAATGGGTTCAATTGCATCCATGACAGCAGCAGGAATGCTATCCCCATGATGAAATTTCTTCAAGTTGTTGTTTGCCTTGGCTTTCTGTCACTTACACCAAGATTTGGATCCCTGTGGACAAAGGTGGTGAGTAGGGTGTTCATCTGTTGATTTTTTATGATGAAATGTTGCCCAGATAGCGTTGGACATTTTCTCAACAGAATTACTATGGCCTCTGATGGCATTGCCATAGTACTTCGTCAACTGATCAATCGTTTGAGCAGTTAGACGGTTTCTTCCACCGATGCCCAAGCCATCTGAGAGCTTCTGTCCAGCCAAGCTTTTCTTCAAGTTTCGGAGTCTCGTTCCCATCCTCTTCTGAACGTGTCCCACACATTCTTTCTTGTTGATGGTAAAATCTTCATAGGGCTTGGCATCGGAAAGTGCCTTGAAGACCCTGGAATCTCCATCTCCAATGTAATTTCTATATCTGACCCCATGAATGGACTCCGATCTCTTGAACATCTCGACTACACCATCCACTTCCATCTTGCCAGAGCTTCCTTCGTGATTGGCAGAACATTTTCCTTGGTGGGCTTCATACCATTCCTCGTACTCTGTTGTATCCTCTTTTGGGTGCTTTTCACAAGCCAGGCAAAACGATTGCTTTGGAGCAACATCGATCACCTTTCCATTGGCATGGCGTATCAATGTTGAAACACCTTGTAGGGAAGAGTGGCCTCGTTTCCTCCAACTACCATCGCCTGACACTGTTTCGTGGTCATCTTCTTGATCTATACCACTGCAATCTTCCTGCATAGCTGCTCGCATCGACTTCTGAGCTATACTTTTGCTTGCATCGTTCAAGTCTTGATTGATTTTATCAAAATTACTATGGGAGATTGGAGTAGAAAAATCCATTACTCCGCATAAAGTGCTCAAACCAGCATGTCCATGACCAAGACTTCTCATGGCTAGAACTGCTCGTCTGTTCACTTCGTAAGCATTACTCTGTTTCCCTATTTTTCTGCAGGAGTCGATGAAAGCAACTGCATTACATGAAGTACAGGTGATGGATAGTTTGCTACCAAGACCTCGTACATCAAGTTCTGCAAATCTAACGCATCCACCACAAGCTTTACAGGCCAGAAATTGCTGTAATCCTGGCAGAAGCAATGAAATGTCGAAAATTCTATTTTGAACCGCACTAGGTTCTAAATATTTAGATTTTAATTTTTGCCTAGACCTAGACACAGTAATTTCTGGCTGTGTAAATGGTGCTGAAGTACCTGGTAGAGCTTGTGCAGCAGGTCTTGGACTCCGTGCCCTGGATGTTGAAGGTGGATGCGTATCAGGCGTAGGTCCTGAAGTGGTTGCTGTGGCTCGTCCTGGTTGTAAAGATGTTGGTCCTGATCCTGATCCTGATCCTGAAACTTCCTTTTATTGTTTGCGTTGAAAAACATGAGCTCTTCTCTTTCTTCTTCCAAATCTTCCTTTTTTATCTGATGATCCTGGTACTCTGTTTCTCTTGTCAGGATTCATTTTGAACACCACTTTACACTTTTACCTGTACTTTTTTGCTATCAATATTATAAAATTAATTATTTAATAATATTGAGTAAAGCAGAAAAAAGTATACATTCAAAGCAAGTGGTATTGCTACTGAACTGTATGGTAAAACAGATATCTAGACGAATAACCTTTTCGAACAAGCATCATACCGCCCGGTCGGTAAGCGCGAAATTCAAAATTCGCGATATTCAAAACTTTATTTGTTAGTGAATACTTGTGCCTTTTTGATGTTTTACAAAGCACGATATATAAGCACATGTTTTTTTTTATAAATGTTCAATATAAATAAACAAAAAAGAGTAAATACAAGAATTTTTTAATTTTTTAATTTTTTATTATCAATATCTTTTTAACATTATTTATTGCAAAATAAATATTTTTATTGTATTTTACATACAAATATCATATATATATCATATATTAGAAGCGTTAAAAGTGCGAAAAAATCATGTTCACTTATATAGCACTAAAAAATAAAAACGCGGAAATTACAGTTTTTTTAAAAAAAAGCTATTTGCATGCTTTCCGTTTTTGGTCCGTAGCTTTGAGCCAAATTTTTTTTGGACAAAAGGGACTTCAGCATCGTATTCTACGGACAATTTCCTATAAAAAAAGTCAATAAAAAAAAAATCGATTTTTTCAAGATTCTAACTCAGGCATAACCCCTTAAACTTTCTATCCGCACTAGTGTACAGTAGTAACAGGTTATAAGTAGCAGTAGACAAATACATTACCTCATGGTGACTTGAAGAGTGGATCAAAATGCAAACAGCTGTTTCTTAGGGAATTATTTTATCGATAAAACAGAACTTAATCTGCGTTATCGTCGCTGTGCGGTACAACATATTCGATGACAATTTCAAAACTATGCAATTCTTTTACTGTATCCAAATTTAAATTTTCTTTACTTTATGAGATTGTAGTTTTATGTTGTTTAAAAAAACCAAACGAAGGAAAAGAATTGCGATTTTAGGAAAATTGATTATTTAGTAGTTTGTTCTAGGTTAATGATTTTTTGAGAAAGAAATTTTTTGCAAAACGAATTTATATTGTATTTTCAATTAAATTCTGTATCAAAATCTTGTACTAGAGGTGTTTGAAAAATTCTGTTGAATAGTTAAGTCGTTATCGAATTTAAATATCCCAAATCGATGATTTTTCGGAAATTAGTAAATTTGTTTTTAGTTTTTTATCTGTATTTTCGAGGCAAAATCTTTTTATGGAAAACAACTTTGACCACCTTATTCTACGGACCATTAACTATGAAAATAGTAAATAAAAAAAATCGACATATTGATCATTTTAACTCAGGCATAACCCCTTAAAATATTTAAAATTCTCGATTTTTGGAAAATTTGTTAGAAAAATATTTATCAGTTTTGAGTTTGCATCTTCGATGCAAATTGTTTTAGCAAGAAACGGCGATCAGCAATATATTCTATGGAATATTAACTGTGGAAAAAGTGAATGAAAAAACAATCGATATTTTCATAATTTTAACCCTGTTATAACCCCTTATTCAGAAGACACGTGTCTCAGCATTTTTATTATTTGGCAGGACAAAGCCTTGTAAACCAACTAACAATTACAGATCTTTTTTTAATTGATGAAAATCCTATAATATTTTAAACTAATATTGTAGCACTTGATGGAACAAATCCGCATTTATGCAACGGTTATCGGTGGAATAAGTAGTCCATTGTGGTTCCGTGCTTATCAAACTCGCTACGCTCCTGCGCTAACTTCACGGTTGCAGAATGGACTGCTAATTCCACGGATAGCCGTGGCAGCGGATTTATTCTAAGCGGTGCTATAAAATATCGTACAATACACGTGTAATAAGTCATTCTTCACGGCACGACTCTAACCACACTCGCTCGTGTGCTTATACACGTCGTGCCGTAAAGTACGACTTATTTCACTAGTATCGTAATGTACTAGTTTATCTTATTTTCAATAACAATCGGCCAGTATTTTTACTTAGTCCGTTTAATAAGAAACTTAGTATTTTGATCTAATGACCGATATAAGAAAAATTGTTTAGATCTATGTACAATTTTTTTGTTCAGTACATATTTAGTGTTGAAACATTTTTTTGAAGCTTTGAAAGCAAAATTAAGCACACCAAATAAACATAATAATTCACTTAGAAGTAAGCTCATAGATTTCATTCTTCAAATTTCTTTCTGCCTTTGAATGATCGTATTTTGGTTACTATAGTTACTACTATAAGCCCTGAGAGACATACTTTGTAAATTATATTGAATGCTTTGATTTCTGCTTTAATATTGCATAAGTAATTTCGACCTCCGTGGACTGTAACTTATCCGTAAATCTGAAAGATGTCGAAAAAAGTACATTCTGGTGATTTTTTTATTATCATAAAACCCTAGATCTTGACAAAAAATTTATATGCGCTTATACACGTCGTGCCGTAAAGTACGACTTATTCCACTAGTATCGTAATGTACTATACTGGTAATATTTTCTAATATATTTTTTAATTAAAATCTTTGATAATCTACTGTCCTTATATATATATATATATTTTTTTTCCCCCTATTATATAGTGAATACTAGAAAAAAGTTGTCTGCTTATTATGAAATATAATAACTATCTGTTACACAATAAATTAATTATTTATAAATTCATTTGATTCTATAATCTAGAAGTAGGAGGAATTTTCGTTGGACTTTTGGGTCCATGGAATTTTCTTAGTGATTTCTATGTATTTTTGCCTCCTGAACGCGAATATCGGAGGTGTTTTGCCGAAAAGTGGTCAAGAAATTTGTTATTAAAAATTTAATTGTTTAAATTGTTATAAAAAGAAGACTTTGGACAAAAGTCATATTGTAGCTTAACATACTTATGCAAAATTTTGAGGAATTGAAAAATATCGATTAGAAGCAGAAATATTGGATAATCAGTGCACATTATTTGCAAAATTCTGTTCCGCGGTCGCCCGCGCGCACTGTTTGCCTTATAGATTTGGTTCTATTTCATATTTTTTAACTCATGACCACTCGTTTTAAAGCTTCAGAGTTTTTCTACAGATATTGGTTATAATATATACTCAAAACATTGAACTAAAAAATTTATAACGTCAGAACCTCAAAAAAAGCGGAAAAAATATAATTTTTTTTTGTTTATAAGGGAATTTGACCGGTAATTTTTTTACAAATGCTTATTGAAACTTATAGAGTCTTATTCCTTATTTAAAATCGAAGATTTTGATGTTAGGTGATGCTCAGATACCATTATTGGCTTGAGTATAATAGCGATTCAAAGCGCGGGCGCGCGCGACCGCATGAAGAGAGTAGCGCATCGAAGTGTGTATAGCGTGCTTTGTGTTACCATAGTATAAAATAATCATATAAATAAAAGTCGTTCTAATAATATAATAACAAAGATAATAGCGATACTCATAATTTACTTTTGGTTTGTATTATATTGATTCTTGCACGTTTTTTTTTTGCTTACAATGTCAATATGAGCTTCTGGGAATGTTTGAAGTTCAGCATACACATGCTTTCGTCTTACATACTTTTCACGTACAATTATAAATTCATTCACAAGATTGTGGTAAAAGTGTCTCTATTTTAACAGGTAACAGAAGGTCATCTTGTTTCTTCCAACTGTATTCTGTTGGTTGCGAGAAATAAGTAATTAAGATATAAGTCCTTCTTTAAAAAAATTCGGACTTTTATGATTATTGCTCAATATTACACACAACTGAGCGAATGCTAACATTCAATCCAAAACTAAATTGTTGTCTAGAGAATCATTACATTAATATTTATTATTACATTATTCTTATTATTATTATTATTATTATTATTATAATTGTTAACATTATAACAACATTTATTTATATGATTATTTTATACTATGATAACAAAAAGCACGTACTATACACACTTCGATGCAATATTCTCTTCATGTGGTCGCGCGCGCCCACGCTTTGAATCGCTGCGCTACACAACCTGTATATGATAAGTTTAAATATTTTTATGATTATTGCAGTGCAATGCATGCGTACAAATGTTTTGTATGTAGCCAAAAAAGATTTTTTTTTCAGAAGAATTGGTAATTTGCAGTGTTTGCATTGTATCTATGATAACTTAATTAGTATGACGTTAAAGCTAAGAAAAAAACACATTAAATGAAAAAAAATGTATTGCAATAACAGCTTTGCGCCGCGCGGCTTTCCCCCCCACCACCGCGCCGCTCGGTCGGAGCATGTAATCATTTAGAGTATGATTTCAGCAAGCACTGTGCCAAATTTCAACTAGAAATATCAAGTAGTTTCGGCGTAATCGTCGGTTGAAAAAATGTTTGTATCTCGGCTCCTATTGATCCGATCTTAACAAAATTTATACGAAAATTCATGGTTTTTGACGTACTTTCAAATGCATTTCACCGCGATTCTCTAGCTCAAAAATTTTTTATTAAAAATTTTGCTAAATATTAATATTAAGAAAATTAATTTTTACCGTTTCTTAATTACGTCATAAGCTGTCGATTCAATTGGATCAAGCGCAGTTGGATTCAATTATTGTTCCTGGATGGAATTCCACATCAATTTGAACTTTTCGGATAAATAATTTTGCAACAAGACGCCATTTTAAGATATCGAGATCGGGCTTTAATTTTTACGTTGTCTGTACTAAAAGTCATCTTCGAGGACTAATCCGATAAATAAAGATCATACTTTATAAAAACCATGGCAATATGAAAATTGAAAAAAAAAATTATTTATTTAACAATTTAGCCGGGAAAAACATTAATTTTGTATTTAGGAATATATGTATCTTATAGAAAATTCAATACTGATCAACTTTTGTTCCTACCTTTCTTTGCGTAAATTGAGCAATAAAAAGGTTAATCAAGAAAAACTGGAAAAAAATGCATTTTGGTATCTTAGTTTCTAATAATGACAATGTTCCCGATCGGGTCCGAAGTCGAGACTTTAGGGCTATTTTCAATAAGTGGCTACTAACATATTTCAGCAATAAAATAAACTCTTGCGTGAACTTTCTGGTAACATCCTAGGACTCCCGAACTATTACAAAATTTGAGATTTTGTTTGGATGAGATAAAAAGTTTTTTTTAAATTACGAAATAACTTTTATTTCCTGCAACATTGCAGATCTTTTAACTTCAGTGCCATAAAAGTATAACAGATATTATAATACATGAATATATGATCGTGCATATTTTGATATATATAAAATAATTTTATGTATTTATCAGTTTTCCCTAACTATATAAACTAAAAAAATAAAGATTTGGAGAGTTTTGTTTAAAGACCTATACCACCATCAGGAATAAGACTTACAATAAATCGCTTCATCAATAATTAAAGTCCATTTGAAAAAATGCAAATAAACGTTGACTAGGGACTACTCAAATGAAAGCTTGCGATAATACTAACAAAATCACTTCAGGCTCGAAATTGCGGGCTCCTCGATTCTCCTCAAGAGAGGAAAATGAAAACTGAACAATTCATCCGGTTAAGTCAGCTCTACGTATTTCCGTAATAATATATAGACATCATGCATCAATCTACATATATACATTTATACGCTGTGCAGATCCAGACGATGTTTCACGGTGAAATATTGTTTATATTTATAATAATCAACGTGGATGTTTTAACTAATAATTTAACATATTATTATAAAATAGTGTGAAATATGACATAGATTTAATATTTTAAAACAGTGTGAAATAATCAAGTCAATTTCGACAATAATGATCAACATGATAAGTAGTATATAATTAAATAAGTAATTAGTTTTATTTTGATCAAGGGGCGCGGCAGCGCCACGATGGCAAGTATAAGGTACTTTAGTACGTACGCCGCCGTCGGGCGCTAGCCTACAGACCATATATACTTTAAATTGGCCCTGTTGGAACCTTGGTGTACGGGTTTCTTCGCATTAAGAGCTTTAATTCTCACTTATGAGTAATCAAATGAAAGCTTGGGATAAAACTGCCAAAATCACTTCAGGATCATATTTTGTGAAGTGGCTTCTATCAAAAGATTTTGTGAAGTGAAAGTTTGAGGTCCCGAATGCTTCTAATCGAAAATTCTTCTCCCGTCGGAACAAACTGTTCTCCACAGACTACGTCATTATGACGTCAGCTCTACGTATATACTATTAATATGTATTGTATGTACAGTTTATGTATACAGACGAGTAGGCAATGGTGTATTTACATTTTAATTTTAATTTTTTTATATACAATACGCACGTAGTGTTAAAGATATGTTAAAAGACATCTCACAAACATGACTAATAGGGTAATTCTAGATAAGTATTTAGTTTTACTTTTTTATAAATCGAACATAATGTAATGAAAGGTTTTGTGAACTGATTCTTTGTTAAAATATTCTCTTTTATGAACTTTGGAAACTTTTATGCAGTGCAATAATAGTACATTACGTTAGTGAGGTTAGAATCGTGCCAAGAAGAATTACTTAGGACGCCTGTATTGTATACTATTTTATAGCATCTGTCTGCCCCAAGTTCGCTGCCATGCTTATCTGTTTCATAAGATTTTCATTCAGGCATAGTGAGGTTAGCTCCCTAGCGTAGCGAGGGCGATTAGCACGGTACCGGAATGGACGACTTTGGTCACTGATAAACGTGGCACAAGTGCGGACTTAGGTCATACAGTGCTATAAAATTTTTTGTTTAAAAACTGTTTCAGTTATCATTTATTACGGTTATATATTATAAAATTACAAAATCAATTGCAAAAAAATACAATCGCAAGTATTCATGCTATCTACGCCACTAGGTTTGATGCTTAATTAGTAAGGTAACGCAATCGGTTGAAATAATAACAGGAATACCATCACAATTTTAAAAGGTTTATTCATTGGACCACTTTTGCAAAAATCAAAGATTGAAGCTTTCAACATTTAAAAACTCAAAGTTGGTTCAACCCATGATCCTGAAATTTGTTATGGAATCTCTGTGGCTTATTTACTTGATTGAAAATTAGTTCTTTCCAATATCCAGGGAGCACGAAGTAGATCCACCTTTCAGAATATGGATGAGCGTGCCGTTTTTTTAAGGTAAGTATACCTTCTGTTATTTAAAAGGTAAAAAGAACAGATAAGTTGGCAAGCCCAGTAGTCAAATGGGTACCATGAGAAATTTTAAGTTGATACCATTGATCTGTTGTGAAATATTAACAATTAAAAGTTTCAAAATTAGAATATTCAAAACTGGTCAATGGTATCAATTTAAAATTTTTCTGGGTATCCTTTTGACTGGTGGGATTGACAATTGATATGTACTTGTTACCTTTTAGAGAGCAGAAGGTATACTTTCGTTGAGAAAAGGACTAATTTTTCATTAAATAAATTAGTCACAGGGATTCCATGACAACTTTCAGGTGACATAGATAAAAGTATAATAGGAGTATACGTTTGATAAAAGCTTTGTGTACTTATAATAAGCTAATAATTATTATAATTATGTTACTTCAAAACCAAAAGCTGAGTTGAAAAATGTGTACAAAGAGAAAGGTACAATCGCAGTGTATGCTTAATCAAACATTTATATATACTTAATAAGATAATAATTATTACAGTTTTGTTACTTCAGTGAGTTCAAATTGAAACGAGATTATTATTAAGTCATTTTCGAAATATAAATCCGAGCAGTTGAGTGTATCTGAAAATTAAAATAAAACTTAAACAAAGTACTATTTTATTTTTAGAACAAAGCATAATAAAATAAATCTGAAAAAACTGATCTGACCGAATGTAACTGGCATTTTTGGTGAACAGATAGAACTAAACACGGCAAACTGCAACGATAACTCACAAAAATTGATTCAATGATATACTTATTTGCCGCATAATTAAAAGACCGAACGATTTAATTTGATGGTCTTACAAGAAAACTAAATAAACTTAGCAAACGTTACATAAAAAGTAGCTGATATAAATGGACTAAGTGACTCATTTGAAGGGCACGGTGTAAATTTAAATTAAAGAATATTGGAAATATCATTCCATTGCATCCTATCCTATCCTGGAGTATCTGATTCCGCTGCTCCTGACCGTTCCGTTTTAGAGGATTATTGTTGAAAATGTTGAGAGTATTAATATACATTGAACAGATCATAACGGAATTGAATTTTTGCCATGCCTGGTTAGGTCATTCTAGTGCATATATTATTGTTCATAAATAAATTCTACGTTAGCCAGCCTATCTTAGCCAGCCTATCTTAAAAGCTATAAATTTATAATATATTTAAATGATGAAATCAATAAATAAATGAGCATTTAAATACGAGAAATAATATATAGAATAAAAATGAATTTATATTCATGCCGATTCAAGAATCAACGTACAATAATACTCATGTAGTTTATAATATTTAATGCATTCATCATCCAATAGACCTTTCTGTTACGATTGCCTTCCACTTTGTGGATAAGTAAATCGTAAAAAATTAAACATGATGCAGTGAGACCGTGTTGTATTTTTTAATAGAAAAACTTGCCATCCCGTCCTATCATAGATAATCGATGAATTACTAAACGTCATTGTCATCAACAATATACTACAAAATATCAAAATATAAGTTAACTTACTTTTTTCTTATCCTATAAAGTGTACAACTTTAAATACATGTTAAACTGTGAGAATAATCGCCTCAAATGATAATTAGAATTTTTTTCAATTAAATATAGACCTAAAACTAAACCTGTGATCTCTGAATATTTTTCAACGTCATTAATTTCTTAAAAATTAAGCTTGAAATGATCACGAAATTTTCTATATTTGAATTCAGAAATTGGTTACTTACTTTGGTTGAGCAGGGGCGTCATTTGAAGATGTGTCCATCGTTACATACAATAGGACGAAATGGCAAGTTTTTCCATAAAAAAATGTCTATAGAAAAATCAATACTTTTAAGAGTTCAATAGCTTAAATTGAAGATTTGAAATCATAATTGCATACTATGGTGCAAATTTAGAAATTGAAAATCCTAATGAATTTCCACGGTTTCCGTGTTTGTCAATGAGAAAAATCTATTTTTAAAAAATGTATGTATGTAGATACGTACGTATGTGCGCACGCAAAATTTAATAAACTCAAATTTTGTGTGCAGAATGTTTGAGATCCAACTTAGATTCTATCAAAATTTGGAGACAATCGCCTACTATTAACCGCATTTTTTAGAATTTACAGGAAATTTTGATATTTTTTTCAAAAAATTATTTTCTTCGTCCATGAATGCCATAGATGTACAAAAATGTCATCCTATATTCTGAAACATCATTAAATCTCCTTCGAAAATGTGTCTACATCTTTCCAATTTATCATTACTGTTGGCTTTTAACGCCTACGCAGACATTTCACAGTCGATTGATATTTTGATCTGTACAAGATGTAAATTTAAATAATATTGTAAAGAGCAACATATTCTTGTGTAAACAGACATGCTCTTTCCGAATCTGAGATCAGATTAAATAATTTGGAATTAAATATGGCCCCGTAAACATACCTAAAATTCAAACATCGGCTATGCACTTTTTAATTTAATTTTACTTACAAAATTGAATTTTTGCTTTTTCAAAACAGCTTTGTAATGGTGCAAATTATAAAATCGAAAATTGTTATTTATTTCAATGATTCAAATGGTCCTGTTAGTTTTTTGTAACTCAAAATCAATTTCATATATTTCTAATTCACAATAATTTGCAATAGTAAACAGTTAACGGAATGTATTTTCATTGAGAAAGCATACTACTGCTCAGTTAGCAGTTAGTTTTTTATGTCCATCCATAGGATCAAACCTTGAAAATTTTGGATTTAAAGGTCGAAATTACATATGAAGCTTCTGAAATATATATATATATATATATATATACCACTGGAAGTATTTTTAGTAGAAACTATTGAAAATTTACTTGCAAAAGTATTGTAAGTACTTTTCACGAAAAATGCTTCCCTCAAAGCCATGAATTTTTAATTTTTAACCCTCTGTACCTCGAAGGGGCTTGATGGAAAAAAATCTAAAAAAATTTGGGAAGTTGTATTTCTCCGAGTAGAAGAAGTTTATGATATTTCGAATTAAAAAAAAATTAAGCCGGTCGATCTCACAGAGAACACCCACACATATTTATTTACCCTCCCTGCATCAATACCATGAACCACGCCGCAAAATCAAGAAAATTTCGATCATTCTACTCCTCTTCCTTCTGCGCCCCACACCCCCGCAACTTCGCGTCACCCTGCATTAATTTCCACATGGATATACACAACAATTTAAGAAATCTAGATAATTATAGAAATGACGAGGGATGCTTAATAATTATCTTAACAATTTCAATGTTATTAAACGTATCATTTAATTATGTTGTAATTTTTAGGTACTATGAAGAGCTATCTAAAAAAGATGCAAAATAACACTTTTAAATAAATTATCACAATTAGTTGATCCAATGATTTTTATATTAACGTTTCCGTTAGGTGATTTGGAATGGAGCGCTAATTATTCGATAAAGAATAACGAACGAAACGAAAAATGCATTAGACTTTTACGGTAGTATTCTTATAAATTGACTTACAGATCAAATACTAAGAATTTTAATTCCTTATTATATACAAGCTGATTTACTCAAAATTTTGTATACATTCTCACGCAATGACGGTACATAATCGCTAAAATTTTTTTAGAAGTAAGCAGAAAAAATGTGGAATCGAATGTTACAAAATTTTATGTAGCTCTGACATGGGTTCAGTTGAAGATGACTGAAATGATATATTTTTTCTTTTTTTATTTGAATGAAATAAATATAATTTTTACAGAACCTTGTACAGTTATTTTTACAGTTCAATAACGAAAATTTTTTATATAGTTTTTACTTTCGGAAAATATTCTAGGTAATAGCATATGACATAATCTTAAGAATTATTTCATTGAAAATTTTACTAATGACAAAGAAAATCATGGAAGATAAATCATACAAATCATTCAATCTACACCATACAAAATTATTGAACAGGCCATTAATAATAGTAAAGAAAATAGCTATTATAAATCAATATTTGCAACAACACTCGTTCAATTAAATTATGCCCAAAAAAATATTTTAAAAATTATATGTGAATCAACTCACAATATGTGGGTAGTATATTTTATGTAAATAAGTGCCATTCGTAAAACTAGAAAGCAGTTCGCGTCAGTGGTCTAAATGTTAGTAATGAATCATTCAGTTTAGTAAAGCAATTAACTAAATGATTCATTATTGATTTTATTGATTTTGAAATTATCAAATACAAATCCATTTTATATATTACAGTTTTAATTAAGATCCGAATGAAACTACAATATGTAAAACTGAAACCGAACCCAGCAATAATTGTTGGCGAGCGGTATCTATTTATAAGTATATTTTCACTCACATACACTCACGTACACACACACATATTCACACACACACACACACACATACACACCAAATGTGTAAAATGCACCTGATAAATCAACGTTGAAAAAAGAATATAATAATAACCACCTTAAGTTGTAGTGTAGATCATTTTCAAAACGTCCATAAAACAAGTAAGGAGGCGAAGAGTGAGGAGGGGAAAAGAGAAACAGTTTATCTCTTCAGCATAATACACTTATTTTAGCGTGGCTACAGGAGCATCAGAGGCATTTGGGTACACTCAATTCAAAAGCTTTGATCTTCTTGTCCCCACTAATTATTTCCTCCGGGAACGTAATAATTAAAGTTTCTATTAAGAGAATCCCAAGTTCTGCACGCGAAAGAGAAAGAGATGGTGAAAACGTTTCACTGTTCATTAGCTCTCGTTCTCTCTTCCTCTCCCTCTCCCATTTGCAGGTCTTTACTTACCTATAAGTAGTTGACACATTTAATATAGAGATTGCACGCCTACGTTTCAAATTGATTTTCGCGGTGTCGAGTTCTCGATAATTATATTAACACTAATGGTACTAACGAAGCAAGTTTTAATTGAACGACGATGATTTTCCAACGGGCTCTGCCAATTATGAATGTGACAGAGGAAAAGAGAGAGAGAGAAAGAGAGAGAGAGAGAGAGAGAGAAAGAGAGGGAGAAAGAGAGAGAGAGAGGGAGAAAGAGAGAGAGAGAGAATCAGATGTTGGATTAAGGAAGGGACGTTACCACCGAGTTTCATGCAGCCGCATAGTGGGCTCGAATATTCCTATGACACTCTGCTTTCAATAACTCAATTCACCTATGTAGCACTCTTAATGCTAGTTGATTCATGGGAAACAGGTTTGAAAATCGAGATTCTAGATTGGTTGTTTCTTTTTTCATCCGCCAATCATTCCATCACCGAATCTATGATATGTGATTGATTTGTGAATTGGAAATTTGAAAAAGACCAATCCATTCTAACACTTATAATCAATGAAAGAAAGCTTATTAAACGATTATTTTAAATCACCTGTACATGTATGTAGGTTTCATATTATTATCCATAATCTTGATTTCCAATCGAATTGTTATTGATACTAAAATTTATCAAAGATAATAATAGAATAAATGTGGCGATTCTTCTTCCAACAAGTATTAAGCGTTTATAATCACCACCTCTAATCGTTTCTTCTCTCAATGATGGATAGAGGCTCTCATTCCCTCCTCCATTACAAGTCAAAGGAATTACGAATTAATTGAGCAATTCAATTCAGATTCATGAGATCCCCTTTCTTCTCCTCTCTCTCTCTCTCTCTCTCGTTCTCTCTCTGTCTTTCTCTCTGTCTCTATCCCACGTTCTTATGCTCTAACTCTCTCTCGCTCATGGTGTAATACGCCAAAAATTTATGGCCAAACCGAATATAACCGAGGTCCTATATAGATGTGGATACGGATAGCCATAACAGAAGCACTTTCCGCTTGCGGCTCGATCATCGAGCTCTTCCTGTACGTGTGTACGTGTGCTCAGGGCTTCGAGGCCTAAGCACGTTGCGCACCGCAAACGGAACGAATAATAACCCGCGCTGGCTTTATTACGCCCTCACCTCCCTCCTCCATTAGGGGGTCTTTACGACTATCTCTCGAAGGCAGAGCGTCATAGCCCTGCTCTCGTGTACACGGCACGTTTCTCAAATAGCGGAAGTCGTTGCATTTTGGAGAGGGTTTGCGCTCGGACAATGGAATCTGCGAGCGCGCGAAAGAGAAATGGGAGGGTTCGTGTCCGCTTCGGACCTCAAGAGCGCCAAGGAAGAGTGCATCTGCATAAATCTGAAACTTGAAAACTTTTTCTACTCTCTATAACTATCTCGAGATTTTCTTCGCTATAAGCTAGACTTTTTATTTGCTGCAAATCTTATGGCAGTTGCCAAGCTCTGGGAATCCAGCTAATTACTAATGGTAAACTGCAGTCTATGTGTTTCTTAATTAATTTTTTTACCTTAGTTTTGATTTCCACCTTTTGAGAATCATTTAATACTAAGTAATATGATTATATGCGTGTATGCGTGCATGTTTGTGTGTGTGTATAAGCGCGTATACATTTTTTGTCAAGATCTAGGGTTTTATGACAATAAAAAAATCACTCGAATGTACTTTTTTCGTCATCTTTCAGGTTTACAGATAGTTTACAGTCCACGGAGATTGACATTACTTACGCAATATTAAAGCAGAATTCAAAGCCTTCATTATAATTTATAAAGCTTGTCTCTAAGGGCTTATAGTAGTAACTAGTAACCAAAATACGATCATTCTGAGGTAGAAAGAAATTCGAAGAATGAAATCTATGAGCTTCCTTCTAAGTGAATTATTAAGTTTGTTTCGTGTGCTTAATTTTGTTTTCGAAGTTTCAAAAAAATGTTTGAATACTCAATATGTACTGAAAACAAAATTGTATATAGATTTGAACAATGTTTCTTATATCGGTCATTAGATCAAAATACTAAGTTTCTTATTAAACGGTTGAAGCAGAAATACTGGCTGATGTTATTGAAAATAAGATAAAATAGTACGTTACGACACTAGTGGAATAAGTCATTCTTTACGGCACGACGTGTATAAGCGCACGAGCGCACCGATTGAGGTTAGAGCCGTGCCATGAAGAACGACTTATTACACGTGTATTGTACGATATTTTCTAGAACTGATTAGAATAAATCCGCTGCCACAGATATCCGTGGAATTAGCAGTCCATTCTGGCACCGTGAAGTTATAGAGCACGAGCGTAGCGAGTATGATATGCACGGTGCCAGAATGGACTACTTATTCCACCGATAGCCGTGGTATAAATGCGGATTTATTCCACCCAGTGCTATAAAAAAAATTATCTATCTAATTTTCTATAAATGTAATAATTTTTATATTCAAAATCATAAAGTTTTTTTTTAAATACCAACATTGTTATTAATAGGACTAGACTAAACCAAAAAATACTAGCCGATTCTACTTGGAAATAAAATTGAAAACTGTATAAAATTATGTATAAACCTAATAGTTTTTGATTAAAAATAAGTGTTTTTTGTTCGACTCAGTACTTTCGATTTAAATACTGTTAGGTTTACAAAATATTTCATAGGTATCTCTTTTTATTTTTATTTGAAGTAAAATCAGCCACTATTTTTTGTTTTTGCCTAATCCTATTAAGGGGTTATGCCTGAGTTTTTTTTTATTTGATTTTTTAATAGCAAATTTACTGTAGAATATACTGTTGAAACTCCTTTTGCTCGAAAAAATTTCGTTACAAAATTATAGGCAAAATACTAAAAATATATAATTTGTCAAAATTAAGTATTTTTCATATTTTATTCTATAGCGCTTTAGTTTATTCAAAGCCATTACATTTTTATAGAAAATTTAACGTTAAATGTGCATACAAACTCCTTTTGATAAAAGACAGTTTTATTAAAAATAACACAAATTATCTATTTATGAATTATTGCATATAGTAAATAGCTCATTCTGATAAAAGCATAGATTTTTTTATTGTGAATGTTAAAAATAAAATAAATTTATCTGTTTCATTAATTTAATCTTTTTAATAAAATAATAAGCATGCGTGCAAACTAAAATATTTTTATAAATTACCACCTAAAAACATGGTACCATACAGCATATGGAAAAGCCAATCACGGTTTTACCAACCTAGTTAAGTTTGCTATCAGACAGCTCTTTCGTCTGCTTGATCTGCAGTCTAGTGCATGCTTGATGTTGTGAATTTTGATCTGAAGTGAAAACTTCTGAGTGTCAGTGGTGTTTAAATTTAGATAAGTATTTTGGACTCTAAATAACACATTATTTGTGAAGAACTTGTTCTTTGTGAGTGTGTTCTTTATTTTTAGGGATATAAGCTGTCAATGGCATGTGAACGATAAGGTACTTCTGTGTTCGATGCAAGGTTAGATGTTGTGGAAGTTGGCTGTAACTATTAACAATCCTAGAAAGTCATGGGTAAGCAATACCAACAATTATATTCATATGAAACATACTGACTGTGAATGCGTATAAAAATTTATATTTCAATTTCAGCTTTTGATACTAGTATATCAATATGTGTGGCACCCGGGTCTTAATATATCCCTTAATACAGGGATATTTTATACCAAAACACAAAAAAATATGCCAAGCAGTTTCTGTAAGTCCTACCCGATAAATGGAAATAAGTTTCATGTATAAACTTTAAATGCAGTTTTCTCAAGTTTTGAATTTTTGTGATTTTAGGTCAGTTGCCGCAGGATTTCTCAACAACTATGGGACCGATCAAGCTGACAATTTTTGGAGAACTCCAGGAAGCCCTTCTTCACTGCTTGAACGGAGGGAAATTGGCTAAGGTAAGTTTAAAGAATGTTACGCATGTGAACATATGCATAATTCACTATAATTATGAATATTATGACCTTATGTGTTTCTAAATATTTAAAATTTTTATGTTTCAGTAATCCCTTCCGTTCAAGCTGAGGAGAAAGACATTTACAAGATTGTCCATCCAGTTTGGTCTATATTCATCACCCGGATGCTGAAAATTGATACGGCAAAGGGAAAAATCTGATCAAATTTAATACTTCACACATGGAATTGTTTGTATAGTAAGTATAGATATATAATTGTTTAAAAATATGTAAAATTACAATTAATATGTATGCTTTAAGTAGAAAAAAGAATTTTTTTAATATTACATATAAATAATTTTTTTTTGCCTAATAACTAATAATTTGTTTTTTTCAGGTTTAACTCAGGCATAACCCCTTAAGGGGTTATGCCTGAGTTAAACCTTAAAAGACATTAATAAGTAATAGGCTGAAAAAAATTATTTATTAACAGTATAAAAAAAATTTTTCTCATACTTAAAATGTAGGTATTAAACATATTTTTAACTATTTTAAAAAAATTATATATCTATACTTACATTGTAAACAATTACATGTATCAATCACTAATTTTCAGCACTTTTTTCCCTTTGCCGCAGGATATCTCAGCATCCAGACGATGAATTGACACCAGACAGGATGTAAAATCTTCTTTTTTAGACTTTTCTACAAAAAATAAATTTTAAATATTTAGTAACTCATAAGATGATTATATCAGTAATTATAGTGAATATTACATATATTCATATACGCAACATTGACTTTTACCTTGTATTAGTCAATTCTGATCCGTTCAAGCAGTGAAGAAACGTATTCAGAAGATTTTCCATCCTGTCTGGTGTCAATTCATCATCTGGATGCTGAGATATCCTCCGGTAAAGGACCTAAAATCATGAAATTGTCAAGACTAAGAAAAATACATTTAAAGTTTATCGAAACACTTATGTATATTTAACTGGTAGTACTTACGTGAACTACTTGGCATATTTTTCTTATATTTTGGCATAAGATACCTATATATTAAGCCATGTATGAAAACCCGGGTGCTGTACATATAGATATACTAGTATCGAAAGCTGAAATTGAAATGTAAGTTTTTAATACGCATTCAGAGTCAGCATGTTTTAGATGAATATAAATTTTGTCATTGCTTACCCATTACTTTATAGGATCATTAGTAATTACTGTAGACTTTGAGACCATCTAACACACAGGCATCTTCTCGTGCACATAATATTTATAGCCCATATACCTGAAACAATGAATACACTCACAAAGAACAGATTCTTCATAAATAATATGTTGTTTATAGTACAAAACACTTATCTAAAGTTGAACACTAGTAAGACTCAGAAGTTATCACAACACAGCACAACATCCAGCTTGCACTAAACTACAGACAGCAGACGAAACAGCTGATGTCTGAATGCAAACTCGACTAGGCCGGTAAAACAATGATTTCCTGTTCCATATGCTGTAAGGTGCCATGTTTTTAGGCGGTAATTGAAATTTGCATGTATGTTTTTTTACCCCTTTATAATTTTGATTAAAAATTACAAGACTAAATTTAAATTCTAAATTTATTTTATTTTGAACATTCAAAATAAAAAAAATCTACGATTTCATAAAAATTAGCTATTACAGTACATAATGATTTCGTAAATAATTTGTGCTTTTTTTTTAAATAAAATTGCGTTTTCAAAAGGTATTTGTGAACACATTGAATGTTACATTTTCTATATAAACGCAATTTTTTTGAATAATCAAAAGCGCTATAGAACAAAATATGAATAATACGCAATTTTGAAAAATTGTATTTTTTTGGTATTTTGCCTATAACTTTGTAACAAACCTACAGGTTTTCCGACAGATTATTTTCATAAGGGTTAATATTTCTTACTCCAAGTCTCATCTCGTTGATTTAATTGCGTGATTGTGAACGTATAAAGGTTTTTATTTGTCAAGACTACCACGGAATACAAAAGTTTGTGACGTGAGTTTCATTTTTCGATATTGACGATTACTTATGACTTTGACACGCCCAAGAGCATTGCACCATTTCGCATCGTATTTCTCATTGTTTGTGCGCTGTAAACTTTTATACGTAAGTTTTGAGTGCGCATATTATGTACTAATTTATCAGGAAATTTGCATCACAACGATTTCGGTGTAGTTATACTTAACTATTTATTTATCATACAGAATGTGTTTTGCGATTAGGTTAGGAACCTACACTATCGATGTTCTTGCTACGACTTCCCCTTAACTTATAAGTAACCGTTTGAGAAAAAAACGTTTTGTAAAACGATTTTATTTCGTATTCATGGTAACATTTTCCATTAAATATGATATTAGAAGAGTAATAAAATAATTGTATTCACAAGTGTGATTTAACAGAAATATTGGAAATTAATGATTTATTAAAAATTTGTTAGGAAGTTCCAGTTTTACTCTTTAGCTTGCATCTTTCAAGCAAAAATATTCAGCAAAAAATGACTTTTCAGTACCATGTTTTACAGACTGTTAACTGTTAATAAAATGAATTTAAAACATCGATTTTCCCATAATTTTAACCCACCCCCTTAAGGGGTTATGCCTGAGTTAAAATTAAAAAAAATCAAAAATTTTTTTATTTGATTTTTTTAAGGCAAATATACTGCAGAATGAGCTGCCTTAGTCCTTTTTGCCGGTAAGAATTCCGTTACAAAGTTATAGGCAAAATACCAAAAAAATACAATTTTTCAAAATTGCGTATTATTCATATTTTGTTCTATAGCGGTTTTGATTATTCAAAAAAATTGCGTTTATATAGAAAATGTAACATTCAATGTGTTCACAAATTCCTTCTGGAAACGCAATTTTATTTAAAAAAAAGCACAAATTATTTACGAAATCATTATGTACTGTAATAGCTAATTTTTATGAAATCGTAGATTTTTTTTATTTTGAATGTTCAAAATAAAATAAATTTAGACTTTAAATTTAGTCTTGTAATTTTTAATCAAACTTATAAAGGGGTAAAAAAACATATATGCACATTGCAATTACCGCCTAAAAACATGGCACTTTACAGCATATGGAACAGGAAATCACTGTTTTACCGGCCTAGTCGAGTTTGCATTCAGACATCAGCTGTTTCGTCTGCTGTCTGTAGTTTAGTGCAAGCTGTATGTTGTGCTGTGTTGTGATAACTTCTGAGTCTTACTAGTGTTCAACTTTAGATAAGTGTTTTGTACTATAAACAACATATTATTTGTGAAGAATCTGTTCTTTGTGAGTGTATTCATTGTTTCAGGTATATGGGCTATAAATATCATGTGCACGAGAAGATGCCTGTGTGTTAGATGGTCTCAAAGTCTACAGTAATTACTAATGATCCTATAAAGTAATGGGTAAGCAATGACAAAATTTATATTCATCTAAAACATGCTGACTGTGAATGCGTATTAAAAACTTACATTTCAATTTCAGCTTACGATACTAGTATATCTACATGTACAGCACCCGGGTTTTCATACATGGCTTAATATATAGGTATCTTATGCCAAAATATAAGAAAAATATGCCAAGTAGTTCACGTAAGTACTACCAGTTAAATATACATAAGTGTTTCGATAAACTTTAAATGCATTTTTCTCAGTCTTGACATTTTTATGATTTTAGGTCCTTTACCGGAGGATATCTCAGCATCCAGATGATGAATTGACACCAGACAGGATGGAAAATCTTCTGAATACGTTTCTTCACTGCGTGAACGGATCAGAATTGACTAATACAAGGTAAAAGTCAATGTTGCGTATATGAATATATGTAATATTCACTATAATTACTGATATAATCATCTTATGAGTTACTAAATATTTAAAATTTATTTTTTGTAGAAAAGTCTTGCGCTTTTTATGTGGCCTATGTGGAATTTATGTGGAATTTATGTGGCCAGAGGATGATCCGAAGGCCAAACAGTTCAGCGGTATCATCATTGATAAAAATCATAAGTACAATATATTTTCTCATCATTTCGATAGGTAGATAAACTTATATATATATATATATTGTGACGTTGCGCTTTTTACGTCTCTGGGGAGGCGTAGCACCACGTGATGACACATATACAGGTCTACCGCGAGCTCGTATTTTATAGTTAATGTTGGACGCCCAAACTCGCGATCTTGTTCACTTATGCTGCCGGCTTGAGAACTCTTTATACTCTAGGTCACGGGGGGAGAGGTGCAGGGAGAGAAATACACAAAAATAAATACACGCGACTTGTAAAATAAACACTTCGTAATTTATTTCGAAATTAGATAATTATTATTTGTACTCGCGGACGCGTGTTCGTCCTCGGGCGAGCTCACTGTCACTACGCGGGCTGACTCTAAGGTTAGAACTCGCGGTGGGGAGGTATCGCATAGAAACATTCCTACCTGTCTCTAACTCAGGTACTCCACGTCCTCGCGTTTTGATGAGGTCTCGTTCCCTGTGGAAGCGCGCGCGAAAGAAAACTAATGCTGGCTCGGAAAAATGCACACGGGGGGAAATACTCGGGCACGCTTACATTCGTGTTTGCCGTTCGCACGCGCGCTGTGGATCGAGCCGTAGCCCCCCACCTTTTCCCAATATCATTCAGCGCATACGCATTGCCTCCACTCTCTCTCTCTTGTCTGTCTATAACACACATTCATTCGCTCGCTATTCCTGTCACTCTCGCACTCATGCTACAGTCCGTTGCTCGCCAACATGGCGGCCGACGCTCGCGCGCGTACGCCTCGTGGCTCGCATGCCTCGTGTCTTCTTGTCTCTCTCGCTCTCGCTGCTTCAGCGCTAGCCGTTCGTCCCTCTCTCTCGCTCTCGCCTTGGCTGCCGCGCGCTGCTACGCGCTGTGTTTCCCCCACTCTCTCGCTCTCGCCTCGTGCTGCTGCTGTTCGGCGGCAGGCTGCTCTCGGCGCCGCGCTGTCCTCCTGGCTCTAACAGCTGACTGCTCGCTTGCTGTTCTGAAAACACCACCGAGTGTAAGATTTTCATATCTTGACTGGGTGGTGTCCAGGCGAGCAGCCCTCGACGGGATCCCCGTCACATTCCCCCTCCCAAACCTTTCATAATACTATGAAGAGGTTTTAGAAGGCGAATAGTGCTAGCATGGACACACCCTGCAGTGCAGGAAAGGACAAGTAGGGAGGTGAGAAAATCAAGAGAGAGAAAAATAATTTTTTTTGACTAACGGCTGGCTTATACCACCTGTGTCTGGCTATATCTTCACTTCTTTGTCCTGCTACAGGACCGGCGCTGTGGCTGCTGTAGGGCCTGGTGCAGGATTGCCTGGCGTAGGTCCTCCGGCAGTCCCCGCGTCTCCTGTAGGACTATCGCCCAATTCGCCAGGACCTCTGGTTCCCCTACCCGTGGTGCAGGGGTGTCTTCCTCTGGCGAGGATTCCCTCGACCGCTTGGGGGAGGAAGGTCCGTCGTCCTCCGTTGTGGTCGCTGCTTCCGTTGGCCTTGTTGTCCTTGGGAGTGGGGTGGGGGTCAGTGGAGTGGAAGAGAAGGTCACCCTCCTTTCACTGGCTTCCCGCTCTCTCCGTGGGGTTGGGCTGGCGCGGCGGCTGGCTTCTGACGGGGCGTCGAACCTGTCTCTAGAGGTGGTGGTCGAGGTGGTGGTCCAGGTGGCGCGCGTATGCGACGCCGACCTCGAACCCTGGCTATATGTCTGTCTATACTCTCGTTCTCTCCTTTCCCGGTAACGCTCGCTGCAACGCGGGCAGTCGACGAGGGTTACCTCTCACCTCCCGCAGTTGTGGCAGTGTACCCGGTGGAGGGTGGACGGGTACCGACTCGACGCGTGTCCCCACCTCCAGTAGTTGAAGCAACTGTAAGGGGGTGGGTCGAGGGTTGGGTCGGTCGGGATCGCTGTCAGTCCGCTGAAGTGGAGACCACTTCTTTTGACTTGCAGCGCTCCCTCCGCCACCCTCTGTCTGTCTCTAGCTATTTGCGACACATTGGCTGGCGGCCCGCGGCGAGTCGGGGGACCTGCCGGACTTGGGGATGTTGGCCGCTCGATAGTGGAGAATACATCATCCACCATGAGCTGTCGAGGTCCTCGTCTACGTCGTCGTGACGTGCTTCGGTGGCGGGCAGGGTTATTCTCTGCTCGCGGTTGGGGCACGCTCGGCGGCTGAAAGTCCGGCATGTCCTCGGGCTCGATGCCCAAGTCCCATGCCAGGAGATGGTGGGCTGGGGTGGTGTCCCCCTGTATGGGCACGAAGGCCGGCGGCCGGCGTGGTTGCTCCAGCGGCTCAATCGCGGCTCGCGGCTTCGTCGCGTTTTTCCGCGGGGCGTCTGGCTCTACTAGCGCGGACGTGCCTGTCTCTACGGACACGACGACGGGCTTGCCTGCCGGTTCTCCTCGTTGTGTCCTCCCCGCCGCCCCGAGAATGGGCTCTTCGGGTTGAGCGGTTGGGGAAGGGCACGGCGGAGTCTAGGCTAGGTGGCCCCAGCCGGGCGACGTCTCTCCCCACCGGGGAAGCACGAGGTCGCGGGTGCCGTCGCGCGTGGTCACGACGCGGCTCTCGGGCGAGGTGGTCGACGCGGTCGGGCGCCGGAGCGGCAGGGCTCGCGGGCGGGCAATGGCTCCCGTTGCCGCCGTGATGCGCAGCGGCCCGTCTCTCGTCCACAGCAGCGGAGCACGTGGGAGCGACTTGGGCGCCGGCACCTCTTTGCTTTCCGCGAGGAGGTCGTTTTCCTCGGCCTCAGTGATACAGACGTCCATTGTATCGTCTGTTTCCTGGGGTTGGGGAGGGATCTCCTCGGTGGCCCGGCACTCTACGGCGGAGGCGATCTCGTCGATGCTCCCGTGCTGCTGCTCGCTCCGTCGAGTCGCCGCCTGGGCTGCCTGCTCTCTGCGGGCTGCAAGCTCCAGCTCGAAGGGAGTGAGCTCCACCAGGTCATTGACCACCTCCGGCTCCTCGTCTGCCCAGTTCATCCTGGCTGGCTCTACCTTCTGTCCGTCGTTGGAACTCATGTCTGAAACTTTCAATGAATTAGAAATATGTTTCATGGTGGATTGACGGGGCACACCCACCACCTGGTTACTTACTGCAGACTTTGGGAGCGTCGCAATGAACCACATGCACCACTGTCGGATACTACTACGGGTTGGGAAGAAGGTTTGTTAGTAGGATTGTTTCTAGGGGATACGTATCATTTGAGGTCATTTACGTGGACCTTAGCCACTTTCCTACTCTTCCCTTCGACTGGCTCTAGTATGTACACGACTTAAAATTCTACGACCTTTCGGCCTTGCTTGTATCTCTTACCTTGTCTCGTTTCGTTCGTCGTCTATATATTTCGCTACCAAGTCTCGTAGTGCGTCTAGTCTCTTCTGTCTGTCTTTCCAAACTTCGGGCTCTAGTTTAGTCTTTTTCGTCACCCCCTCCCATTCCACACGTAAGCTTTTCACCGGGGTGGGGTGTCTGCCGTAGTTTAAGAAAGCTGGAGACGTTTTTAGCGTCGCTTGCTTAGCTGTATTTATCGCATGTCGTAGCTCGTGCAAATGCTTATCCCAATCACTGTGATTTTCGCGAATGCGGAAATCATTGTTTTCAAGGTGCGATTGCTTCTCTCTACCGGATTTGCTTGCGGATGGTAAGGTGGTGTGGTCACATGTTTTACGCCGTATTGCTCTAGTGTTTCTGCCAGATGTTTGTTGATAAACTCCGTTCCGTTGTCTGTCAATAAATAATGGCGTCTCCCACCTGAACAATATCAGTTCTTCGAAAGCTCTGGCTATAGATTTTCCGGTAGCTTGGCACAATGGATGTACTTTCCACCCAATCGAGAGAATAAGTCTTGGAATACTACGATGATATTTATTCTGGCTGGAGCTTTTTGGGAACTTCCATCACGTCTGCCTGCCACGACGGACCATGGTTTATCGACGATTCGTTTCCCGATCAGCCCTTGAGGAGTCTGTTGGGAAATCTTGTATGCCTGGCAAGTCTGACAGGTTTTTATGAATCGGCAGACATCATGGAATAGTCCGGGCCAGAAGTACTCCCGTGCTATCCTATCGTAGGTTTTCTCAATTCCTAGGTGTCCTGCTGAGATTTCGGCGTGCGCTGTTGTACAATACTCTTTCACGTAATTCCTCCGGCACTACAAGTTTCCATCCTTCGTCTGGGTGAGTGATGGGATCTAGCATTGGATCTTCCTTGTGCCTGCTACAATCTTCCAGTTTTCTACTCTCCACTCGGGCAATTTCGCTGGGTTCTCTACGACTTCATCGAGTCTTCGTAAATACCATTTGTCCTCGATCTCACCTATAGCTTGAGATTTCTGGCTCCATCATTCTGGAGAGCGCGTCTGGCACTACATGCTGGGTGCCCTTACGATGTATTATGTCGAAGTCCCATTGTTGAATTTCCATAGACCATCGGGCTAGTCGGCCTTTCGGATCCTTCAGCGAGCGGAGCCACTTCAGAACGCTGTGGTCAGTGATAACCGTGAAGTGGTAACCCTCAACGTACGGCCTGAGTTTGTTGATAGACCAAACTAACGCCAAGCACTCCTTTTCGGTTGTGGTGTAATTTATCTCCGGTGCTGACAATACTCTGCTGACATAGACGATCGGGTGTTCTCCGTCGTCAAATTCTTGCGTGAGGACTGCACCAATAGCGAAATTACTTGCGTAGCACTGAATCGTGAAAGGTTTCGTAAAATCCGGTCTGGCTAGGACAGGAGCGTTGGTCAACGCCTGCTTCAACTTGTTGAACGCTTCATCTTGCTCCGGTCCCCAATTCCAGTTTTTCTGGTCTTTGAGCATCCTGACTAGAGGAATCTTTACCTCCGACTCGTTTTCTAAGAACCTAGAGTACCACCCAAACATGCCCAGGGCTCGTCGTAAGCCTGTGGAGTTGGGCAGTTCATTACTGGCTCTACTTTTGCGGGATTGGTTCGTAAGCCGTGTCGATCCAGAATGAATTCCAGGTACTTTATCTCGTTGACACAGAATTCGCATTTCTTCGGGTTAATCGTGAGTCCGGCTGACGTCAATTTGGTTAACACGAGTCTAACTCTATGTTTGTGTTCCTCGAACGTGTCGGTAGCTATGACGATGTCGTCTAGGTATCCGAACACATTTGGGGAGTCCTCAAGGCCAAACAAAATGTCAACCATTCTCTGCAGCGTACTGGGCGCGTTGCAAAGGCCGAAAGCCATGCGCTTAAATTGCCATAAACCGTATCCAGGTACTGCAAAAGCGGTGTATTTCTTACTGCTTTCCTCCATTTTGACTTGGAAGTAAGCCTGCTTGAGATCGATCTTGCTCAAGTATCTGGCTGCGCGTAGCCTGTCTAGTATCATGTCCATTTGGGGCAGAGGGTAGCTATCCTTTTTCGTCACTTTATTTAATTCAATTGACGCAAAATCTCTCTGTCCCGTCGGGCTTTGGCACTAATAATGGCTGGCTACAATAAGCGTTTGCGGATCTCTCGATTACCCCTAGTCTTCTAAGTTCTATAGCTGCTTTTTGTATTTCCTCTATCTTCTTCGGTGAACGTCTTCTAGCTTTACAGCGTATAGGGGTGGGGCCTGTCACTACGATGGTGCTCAGTTAAGTCCGTGTACCCTAGTTCCTCTCCGGGATTGTTTGGTAGTATCTCGGCCACCAGTTCTTCGATTTCCCGTCTCTCCTCGTCGCTGAGCTCGGAGATCCCCGCGCTCCCTGCGATGATGATTGCCGGAGACCTAGCTTCTGGCCGGTCGAACTCTCTCCACTCTCCCAGATTGGCTTGCCATAGGCCTTTGTGACTTGTGTCTACTTTGAACGTCTTGCAGAAATCTTTGCCCAGAATCAGTTTGCCATAATCGTTTTGTCTATTCCTTCTAAGTCTATTCGAATGGGTAAAAATCCTAATACGGGCAACGTTCCTCCTGTCACCCAGAGCTTCACTAGCTTTAAGTCGAGTCTCGTACCTCCGAGTGATCTCTGGGCCTACGATAGTTATCATGGCTCCAGGATCGAACAAGGCTCTGTACTCCTTTCCACCTAGACTGACTTTAATGTAGTCTCTATTGTCTATTGTGGTCGTGGCTGCGTGCACCTCCGTTTCTTTCGATTCTCTGTCGACTCCGGCTTCCTCTAATTGTGCAGGGGTGCTAGGGTCTGACATCGTTTCGTTGATCAGAGTATCCACAGCTGCCTCGATTTGTCTTAGCTTCATGTAATCTGTCTCTTCATCGAGCAAATCTTTCACTTTCGTTTTTATTCTTTGGTCTTCCTCTAATTCTTCCTCTAATAATTTATTTGCTTCTATTAGTAGCATTTCCTCTGCGCTCATACTATCTTCATCATCTGTAGTTACCTCTTTATCAATTTCCTCAGTTTCTTCCGACTTATTGTCTTCCTCCAGGGTGGTTACTCGACTTTCTCCGAAATCTAAAGCCTGTGCTAACCTCTGGGCTGACTTCCTCTGCTCGCCGTTATTGTCTGGCTCCACAGTGGATTTCGGCTCCAAGTTTAAGTTGGCTTCAGCTCTCACGATTTTTTCAGCTTTCCTGAATTCTGCTAACTCTTTTACCTTTGCCAGGCTCTTTTTCGAAAATTTCACGATGTCCTCTAGTCCTCGACCTTGAATCATGTCTTTCTCTACTCTAAAGCCTCGCTTTTTGCACAGCTGGATTTCTTCGTTTAACCTCGTATCCTCGTCACTACTCTCCATTGGCGCAGCCGGCGTCCCGTCTGGCTTAGATTCCGTGTCCCTAGCGATACTGGCTCTAACGTGATTTCCTCTGTTTGCTCCTGAATTGACCACTTGTTTCTTCTTCTCTGTGACAGAGTCTGGCCGTTGTTTTGCAATGGCGTCTCCTCTTTTCACATTCGCAATTACTTCCTTCTCGGCCTGCAGCGTTTGCCCACGGGTTGCGTCAGCGTTTCTTTCAGGCTTCGAATTTCTCTTTATCTCTTTTGTCTCTTCTGGTTGTGCGCCTGTCTTTAAATAGCTGGTCTGGCTGTTACTTACAGCTTTGGCCGCTACTTCCTGATTTCGCACTGTTTCTTGTGGCTTGCTGCCACTTCCTCCCCCTCCCAAAATTGACATACTCCTGCAAACTGCGAGGGTATGCTTATCAATTTTGTTCGCTAGTTGAGGGCCCAAGGCGTGAACACGGAGGTCGGCTGGCCCTTGGCGGCCTCCGTCGAATCGTTTCTCAGAAGCTTTCTGACGTGAACACAGTTTGTGCAGTCTCGCAGCGTCGTGCCTTTTTGTCCGCATACCTGACATGCAGTTTCTGGCTCTGTCTTCGGCTGCAACGTCTGTAGAAGTTCTCTTGCTTTAGCACAGTTTTTGCAATTCTTGAATTATGCTCCAACTTGACCACACCACTGGCATTTTCCAGACGTTCTTACTATGACCGAATTGCCTGCAATTATAACATTGCGTTTTCGGACAATTCGCTGCCCTATGTCCCACTGTCTCGCAAACGTGGCACGGTTCATAATATTGAACCTGTGGTTGCGTTTGATTCAGTTGTTGGCTCAGTGCTGGTGTGAAGGGTTGCTGAGGTTTCTTCTGCGCTTGCGCCGGTTGCTCTTGTGGGGTTTGCATTTGCTGACTGGTTGCACAAGCTTCCTGTGTCGTAGTTTCTTTCTCTTCAGGAGTCGTCTGGGTTGTTTCAGCCTTTTTCTTTTTATTTTTCTTCTTCTTTGCTTTCGTTGCAACTTCGTTCGTTTCTGCTATTTCTTCTGTCACAGCTACCTTTGGTTTTGGTGTAGCCGACCATGCTGCCGCTGGGAACTTGGATTTTTCTGCAGGTGTTGGTGGAGCATATCTGGCATCATGTTCTAGTTTGTCTTCGAGTTCTTTACAGTACTTTTTTACATCATGGAATGTTTTAATCTTCTTGTGCTTTAGGGCTTTTCTGTAGACTGGCCTTAATCTGTCGATGAGTAGACTTATCTGCTTCTTAACTGACATTGGTTTTTGTAGATGATTCGCGATATATCTGAAGTTCATAATATATGTCGATATCTTTTCGCCGTTGCCTTGTGTTCGTCACAACAGTTCGTCCATTACATCGTTCGTGTTGGCAGTTGTATAGAATTGCTCTTTGAAAGCTGACAAGAAGTCTTTCCATGAGTGAATGTCTGTTTTCTCTGTCTGATACCACATTTGTGCTCTTCCTGTCAAAGTGTACTGTACTAGCTTTAGCATGGCTTTTCCTGGTATCTCTAGACTGTCTTTAATGCCTGTCAATTTTCTGTTGTAATCTACCGGATCATCTGTAGGTGAGCCTGAATACTCTAACTTTAGATTCTTAATTAGTTGTAAATGACTGACATGGTCTTTAACAGAGATACGGTTGCGGCTACTACTTCTTTCCCTTCTGTGTTGTCTATGTCTGTTTCTATTTGACGTGTCATCTTCTGAAGAGCTGATGTCTGACGAAGTGTCGGACGATTCTTCTGAAGAGCTGCTACTTGTAGATGGCGATCTTGACTTTTTGTGTAGTTTACTTCTCTTTTCTGTTTTCGATGTGCCAATCTTCGTTGTTGATTTTGGTCGGGAGTCGTGTCTGTATTTATGGCTGACTTTAGTTTTTATAGTGCTGTCGGTTTCCGCTTCTGTCGACGTAATCTGCATTTCATGGATTGTCTTTTCCGGTTGTCTTCTCTGTGCCTTGAGTGAATCGTCATGCTCTGACTCCTCGCTCGAATTTGGGCTAACCTGTAGTTTCTCCTCAGTATTTTTCGATTTCTTTTTTGTTCCTGTATCACTTGCAATTGCTTCAATTTCCGGAAAATTCTTGGCAAATGAGTCGCTTATAGGTATATGCTTTTTTCCTGGTGAGGAGTGCAGCAGAGTTGAAGTATGCTGGCTCACATACCATTTGTTACTGGGTAATGACTTATTCGCTGCTTCAGTCAGTAAATGTTTCACGTGTTCGGAATATTGTATACTCGTTGACGCACTCGGTTGAATAAACTCTGGTGTTATTACTGGCTGTAACTGTGTCGTTAATTCTGTGACATTTCTTCTATTGGTTTCAACTTTCTCGTTATTCGTTTGTATTTGTCGTGGGATTATCAGCTGACCGTCCCATTCGTACCAAGGTGCTGATATATTTGTTTCCGTTAGTATTCTCGCTCTAAGTAATCTGTCTTACAGTATTGCTTTACTGCCGTTAGTATCCACGTTTAGTTCTTCTAAATAATCTCGTAATTCTCGTCGATCCAATTCGGTTATTTCTTTGATTATTGCTCTGACTTCCCTGTTTTTACGGAGTGCCGTCATTACCTCTTGATGTTCGGCGTTGGACATTTTGTGGTCTTCTGGTAAATTATTCATACTTAACCGGATTTGTGATTACTATCTTCGAAAAAAAAATTTATTCGCTCTAACCTCTAGTACTACTAAAAAAATTTTTTTGTCTGACTGTAATCGGTGGAATCTAGTATCTGTCTGTATAAATCTTCCTGAAAGAAATAATAGATTATGCACCTCGGGAGTAAAAATAAAGAATGTCTCAAATCGCATATAATTATGGCCCGAGCCGAAGGCGAGTAGATATTAACTATTATAACTTATTTGTTAAATGTATTGCATTCCTCTAAAAAATAGTGAAATCTCCCCCTCCCACCAAAAAAAACCTTTTCAATGTAAAAGGTAGGCAGGTATGAAATTGTTTCTTCATTTAAATTCTAGAATAATTTTCAAACTCTCCACGACCCTTAGCCAAAATTCTAAGTGTTTATTCTATCATCCAATTTAAAGGTTTTCAAACTCTCCATAGCCCTTCTAATCACTTGACAAGACATTATATGCTTATACTCATCAACTTGGAAAATCTAAAACTCTCTTCAATAAAATATGTATATACGTAAACATCTTCGTATTAAGAGTCAGTTGCACTAACAAGTTAATTTTTAGTTTAGACAATATTTAAAGTTGTGCATTCATATAGGATAATATAAAGGTAAGTTGACTTATATTTTGATATTGTATAGTATATTCTTGATGACAATGGCATTCAGTAATTCATTGATTATCTATGATAGGATGGGACGGCGAGTTTTTCCATAAAAAATTTTCAACACGGTCACACTGCATCATGTTGTTAAATCTTTTGCGATTTGCTTATCCACGAAGCGGAAGGCAATGCTAAAAGAAATTTCTATTTGATGGTGACTGAATTTAATATTATAAACCAAATTAGTATTATTGTATGTTGATTCTTCAATGTAATTGTCTTGTAGGGATAAAAATAACAATTTATTCGAATGACTGCACATCGAAGCCCTTACAACTTCTTCCTGCAAAAAGCTATCTATATATATGAATTAATTTTTATTCTACATATTATTTTCGTACTTAAACGCTCATTTATTTATTTATTTCCACAAAAAAAAGAAACTTGCCAATTTATTTATTGATATCACAACTTTCCTTTCTGAAAATTAAAATTGGAATTTAGAATAAACACTTAGAATTTTGGCTAAGGATTGTGGAGAGTTTGAAAATTATTATATAATTTAAATGAAGATCGAAATTACACACAAAAGAAGTATCTGAGTCGAAAAGTATATATAAAGTATATAAACGTATATAAGAGTGTGAATATAAAATGTATGTAGTCCCGTACAGATCCGGGTTCAAAAATTACAAGTTGCGAATCGTTCTAGATCATAGGCTAGAATGCGAGTGCCCTCCGGAGGGAAAGTGGGTGGTTTTTACAGGGCAGCGCAGGCCCAACCTTCGGGTCACTCGAAAAATTATGGAGGAGAGAATTTTCCAATAGAAAAATTGAGAAAATTCTGTCTTCCTAATCTTCGCTAATGATCGTTTCGGGTCTTATCTAATGTCTAGGTACTGGCCTTAGTCCCTCATATTTTTGGGGGAGAGCGAAGAGACAGAGAAAGAGAGAAAATTTAGTGTTCGCTTCTTCAAAAAGAGGGCCCGTCATGTATGACTTTGGCAGATTTTCTCTCTTTGCTACTAATCTTGGCTCTCCGTTTTATTTTCTCCGTTTTCTTTATTTAAATTTAAACGATAAATAATAATGTAGTAAAGTATACTATAGCATGTATTGTAACGGTACGATTATTAGTTCTCGGTATAATCATCCATGTACAACCGTGGAAGATCTCCACGTTTATTATATTCTCGTTGTAGTCATTTCCATGCATAGCACGGCTCAGCCAACTCGGATACCGCGTACGGATGTACAAGGATCGCGAAGGTGGCAGGGGACGGGGTAGCGAAATAATCAAATATATATATTATACAGAAACATATATTATAATGAAAGAATAATGTACAGCGCTCGATCATACGAGCGTGTGTGCACCACCGTACACTACGAAGAGAGAGAGTGTGAGAGAGAGAGACGGGGCTTAATCGCCCGAATACCAAGAGTAAGAGAGAGGAGGTACTGACAATTACACGTCGGTGCCGGGGGTCAATCCGCTCTCGGACACTGCTGTCGTTCTGGCTGTCGGAAGGGTCGCCACGGGTAACAGTCGGGCTCTGGCGGCAGACGGACGCTTGTCGTACGCTTAGGTCGCACGTGGATTCACTAGGCGGGAATCGCAAAAATATAATAGACGGACCGGCGCGAAGGATCGAGTTGCTCACTAATCGTCTTCAATCATTATCCCTTGATCCTCCAGCTTTTATCCATGCATATTGTCAACACCCTCAAGTTATCATTTTCAATCATAACATTTTTATGCTGCTTCTATCCCTTCGAACATAAGAGACATAAGTGCCCTCAGAACCTCCATCCTTCACCTCTTCCATCTACTTATTACCTTCCACCTCTACCTGTGATTATCACGTTTTACCTATCACTTTGACAAATGATCTCGAGCCTCCATCTATCACTTCCAATCAGAACCCCTTTACTTCCACCTATTACCTCTACCTATATCCAACACCCTAAGCTATCATTACTGAACCTAACGATTTTATCTTCCTCCTATCCCTCGACTGTGTACTTAGCTCTTCTACTCTCCACCTATTGCTTTCATTCGTGTTCTTCATCCTATACCTATGACCTTCAACCTCCACGTACAACCTCGACCTATCACCGTTACCCATGATCTCCAGCCTCTACCTATCGCTTCCAATAACGTACAGCCTTCACAAATCGCTTTTAATTGTATCGTCAAACCTCCCTAAGGCCTCCAGCCTCCATCTATCGGCTTCACCCTCCAACTATCGTTTCCAACCTTCTCTTATCGCCTACATCCTTCGCCTGTTGCCTCCAATCATGAACCCTTCAACTTGCACTTACAGCCTACAATAAAAACTCTTTACTCACAACTATTTCCTTCTTATGTTGTAATCTCTATGTAGCCCTCTATCTATCACCTTCATATATGACCTTGAGCCTCCACCTAGCATCTCCAACAATGTCCTCCAATACTCACCTATTACTTTGTTTAAAATACAGGAATATATATATATATATATATTGTATCTCTCTCTTGCGAGCGCCTTGCACGCGAACAAATAGGTTCAAATTGAGTCTAGGAATCGTCTTAAAAAAGAAAAATTGAAAAAGTTTATTTCAAGTTGCTGCAAATTAATTGATGCTAGAGAAAGACTTTATCGCATCGCGAACTCTTGGACAACCTACTTTTGACACGCGAACTCTTGACACTCTTTTTCGTCAGGGCCGTTTGACCCGGAGAAGTAGTACAAAATTAAGACACTTGTAAATATACTTATAAATGACAATGGTTTCTTCTTTCACTTTGTTTTGCACGTCACGGTCACACGGGGTCACAACGGAGGCTTCGGCATGCGCGCGGTACTCGCAGACTACAGTAACACTTTGACCATTCTCTTACTTTTTTCATTCTTCTCCACGCCTCTTCCTCCCGTTCTGACCATACTTTATTCCCAAGAACGCCGGACACGAAAAACTCTGTGGTCGTGGTAGACTCGGGTGGAAGTTCGAGATGATGGTCTTCAAAATTTGCTCGGTTCCCAAAATTTGCTCTGGGGAAAAATGCTCGATGCTGCTATGTTGCTCGCTCTCGTGCTACTGATTCTCGCGCTTCGTCGCACTACCTCGCGCTCTCTCATGCACACACGCATCGGCTTCGACTATCACGTGACCCGCCGCGGTAATTACGACTTATAATTCGTCTTTCTCGCCTTCTTGCATTTTCTTTCACGCTATATAATTTTCTTTTATTTTTGCTTACCAATAATTAACTTCTATTTGCTATCGCTTATTATTTACATTTATTTCCCTAATTAATCTTGCGTCATTCATCTCCCTGATTCTCTTTTACGATTTCTCTCGGCTTCGGCATGCTACTCTACTTCACGCGTGTATTTCCGTCGGTGTGAAGAAGCCCGTCGCCTCCACTCCGACAGCCAATATCTCTATTGTATACGCTTGTGGAGCTCGGTAACCTCCACTCTCCAACGCTACGTTTTACCCGTATACTCCTGCTCCTACTCCGCGCGCGCTCTCTCGAAGCTCGGTGGTCGTGACGTCACAGCGGCGACTCGACTGACTGCTGTATTTCTCGCGCGTTCCTTCACTCTCTCTCTGTCTTTCCTTCTTCAGCGCGGCTCGGGGCCAGCGCTCGGCTGAGGCTCGTGTGTAGGTTTTCTCCTGTAAATACCCGTGCATTTAGAGAATGTTTATTTTGCTCGGTTTCGGGTGTCTGCAGGGGACCTACCCAGTCTCTACGACGAAATCTCCGTTGCACAGGTCACGTCAATCAAAGCGGGTACAAAACCGATGACTACGCGAGACGATGGATCTCCTTGGGAGATGAGTATTACCCAATAGCAGAGTGTAATAAAACTCAAGTGAAGCCGATAATCCTGCGCGTCATTTTGTTGCTCACGGACCTCCATTAACTCCACGCTAATTGGGTAATACAGTATATGCATTCATACCTATGTGCTGAGTACTCGTGGGTACTCTATAAAAGCAAGTATTCTGGGGCAAAGTATAAGGCGATTTTTAATTTTTAACAATTTTATAGAGTACTTGACTCCTGAGTCTGAACTTGTTTTTATAAATATTTAGTATTATTTATATAGGCTTCATTCAAAGATATTTATTTATATTATACCTACATATATAGCATCTCATTTTAATCTATAAATACTACAAAATTTATATTTGTTGTACTAGGAAGCTATTCTACAACCTGACGTTTACCAGCAGCACTCCCAATCTCGCCTTGGTTATAGCGATCACCAGTCACAACAGCCACAATCTCATGTCGGTTATAACTCGGATTCACGGTGTGCAAGCAGACTGGGAAATAGTGGCTTGGGTAGTGGTTGCAATGACACAAATATCGGTTATTTGGATCATGCAGAGCCACGCATGTATTGCACAAGCAGCTATTGTATGGCTGATACGATGATGGCAAGCGCAATAACACATGGCATTTGTAATGAAGAACTTGAATTAGACATGCGCCGACACATACAAACCTGTGCTTGTACATGTAATCACATGGGTTACGGAAATTATATGGATTATCAGGTTAATACATATTTTTTAGGTAACTAGAAATTAAGTAAACAGGTAATTCTTGATTCAGTTTATTGTATATCGCCACTGCTTGACGTACTCTCTTAAGGTACTGTTTTTGATTCAATTTTTCTATAGCTAATAGTCCATAGAATATGGTGGTGAAAGTCCTTTTCCATAAAAAAAATTTGCTACAAAAATACAGACAAAAAACTGAAAAAAAAATAGTTTTGCTAATTTTCGAAAAATCATCGATTTTTGATATTTACATTTGATTTCACTTCAATTGTTCAACAGAATTTTTGTAATACCTCTACAAGATTTTTATAGGCAATTTCACGGAAAATACAATATAAATCCGTTTTGCAAAATAGTTTTTCACAAAAAGTTATTAACCTAGCACAAACAGACAAATAACCAATTTTCGTAATATAGTAATTTTTTTCTTAGTTTGCTTTTCTTAAATAACATAAAACTACAATCAAATAAAATAATGAAAATTCAAATTTGAAAACAGTAAAAGAATTTAATCGATTTGAAATTGCCACCGAATAGGTTGCGTCGCACAGCGACAATAAAGAAGATTAAGTTCTGTTTGATCGATACAATAGTTCTCTGAGAAGAAGCTGTTTGAATTTTGTTCCATCTTCACAATGTGGTGATGCATTTGTCTACTTCTACTTAAAACCAGTTATTAGTGTGGATACAACATTAAAATATTTCTACAACAAGAATTCAGATAAGTATTGTAAACTAGTAATAGTAGTTGCGTTTTAAAGATTTAATTCTTTGTATTTCTTTTTTATTCATAGATGAATATGGATTGATTGAACTATCATATTGAATTCGAAGAGTCTCATTTGACATGTTTACAAGAACTTTTACAGTACGTATTAATGATAAGTAGCAAAAATAATTGCATTTTACTGGGCATTAGGATTTTTATGATTCATTTTTAAATTTCAGCTTGATTACGGCAAAGCAAAAAAAGTATTTTGCATATACTGAGAGTTTATATTTCTATTAGTACATACATAAGACTTATTTAAAAAAATCTCGAAAAATATATGATTGACGTTATAAAATCTCCACCACTATAATTTTTTCCAAAAGAGTTCCAAATGAAATCGGATTTCAAATGAATTCCAAAAATGCATATTTTCCGGAATTTTTGAGAGGAGATATGTGCATATTGACAGAAACATACTTTTAATATTTGTGGAGTGCACAAACATATAATTATAAATCATAAAAATAACTATTAAAATTTTAAATAAGGAATTAAAAACTTTCTATCAGACAACCTTTTAAAAAAATAAAAGTACATTAAAAATCCGGACTAACAATTATAAAAATTTTAATAAATGAAAAACATTTTCGTGTACAAAAGTAATTTGTGGCTCGAGGAGAACGATAGAGTCTTTTTTCTATTAAACCCTACTTTCGAGCGATAGAGACATTTCACCATCTAAATTTTGACACTGGTTCTACAATGAGTCCGATAGATGGCAACGTGCCTCTTTCTCTATGTGAGAGTATGCTCCTGCAAGAGAAAGAACGATAGAGTCTTTTTTCTATTAAACCCTACTTTCGAGCGATAGAGTCATTTCAACATCTAAATTTATGTCGAAAAGTTGAACATGAAAATTGTTCAGAATTTCCTATAAAGTACGCGTATTTCTAATTGCAAAATTTACTTTCTTCATCGCTAACTTATTTGAACAAAAAAAAATTTTGTAATTTCCATATTGCAATAGTTTAGATAAAAAATTCAGTTTGTGGATCAACATTCGATCCCCATGTCATATGTGATATCTAAACAGTATACTTTTCCCGGTCCAGAAGGTACCTCTGCTCATCTCTCAATAATTTCGCTATCTCAATGCGACTTATTGCAAAATAATTATTCTGTATTTTTAAATTCATTTCAAGTTGTCGCAGATCACGACAAATTGATGCGACTACCTACAATCGATAACTCATGTCCTACTTAACAAATACTAAAAGGAACTTTCTCTTCAAATTAATTTTTAATAACATTTTTATCAACAAATATCTAATGCTAGAGAATCGGGATATAATGCGTCTTAAAGTACGTAAAAAACCATGAAGTTTCATACAAATTTCGTTAAGATCAGATCAGTAGGCGCCGAGATAATTTCTTTTTTCAATCGGTGATTACGCCGAAGCTACTTGATATTTTTAATTTACATTTAACACACTGCTTCATCAAATATAACTCTAAATGATGGCAGTTTTCTGGACAGCTGTAGACGACCTCGTTCATCTAGTATAACTGGTGAACCAAGCGAAATCTGGCTGCGCAGCTACTCTGGCTGGGCGGCGCGGTCGTGGAGGGAGCGCCGCTGCGGCGCCGCACAGGTTTTTCGGATCCTTAATTGTAAATTGATTTACTTCGCTACCAAAGCAACTATTTTAATCATTTTTTTTACATTTAACATATTTTTTTCTCAACTTTTATACTATGTTTATGAAATTACTGTAAAGTCAATGCAAAGACCAAAAATTTTCATTCTTGTGACAAATTTTTCAATTTTTCGTACGCAACGCATGATATACATGAATATTGATCTGACAATATTAGTATCATCAAGCCGCGCACCATATGTATGTGAATAATATATAAAAGGAAGATAATAAGCTACTGAACTCAATGTACATATTTATCTTTGTCATTATGGAAATATAAATGTGCGTATACATGGAAACAGTGCATGTATATGCAATATAAATATAGTACTAATTATATATGTATATATAGAATGTTGTGTGAAAATATATTGAAAATTTTTGTTTTCACCATACATGTATACGTTTGTACTTTTGGGAATAGATGTGTGTAAATATGCATGTGTATACTATAGTACAGAGAATTAGATACAAGTTTTCGATTTTTCATATGATGTTCATAGATATCGAATAAAGTGATTTATCTTGCATCCAAAGCAGCTATATAAATCATTTTTTTATTCATTTAACATGTATTAAATTAAATTCAAACACCGATAATTGTCATTTTGAATTGTCGGGTAAAAGCCCATGTTAAGAGGTGTTTGCTAGTTGGGATTTCTTCGGGAAAACGGCCTGAACGGAAACTTAAATGAACAACACTTCCGGTTGACAGAAACACATGAAATGTTTATTTCACTCGGGGTGAGAGGGGAAAGCCTTTTGGTATAAAACCCCTCTCGAAAATACACGCTGCGGAAACGAAAAACGTGAGTGTGTGAACGTGTGATTGTGCGTGTACGGAACGAGATGAAGATCTCACGCTGAGATCAATGCACCAGAGTGCGTCGAGACGAGACGACGATCTCACGCCGAGATCGGTGCATCAGAGTACGACGCCGGGTCTGCGTCCAGAACCCGGCGTACGTAAGTGAATGTGTGGTCGTGCCCAACCAACGCACACGTAGACGATCGCGAAGTCGCACGAGACGAGAGAGAGAAGAGAAAGCTAGATCGAGATCGAGGGAGATTACGGTAGAATCAGTATGAGAGAGGAGAGAATGAAAGAGAGAGAAAAAGCACCAACACAAAAGCGCGGCACAGAGACGACGACGGTAACGAATATAAGTAGGTAGAAGCAATTCCTTTGTCTTAGAGCGAGACTTGCAGCTTACGAAGTTGCTAGCTTGGAAGCTTGAGTCAGACTGGACGAGACCAGCGCGCGCTGATAGCGTCACCACGAGGTCGAAAAATTAATTTGAAGAAATCGCATCAATTTGTCGTGATCTGCGCCTGCATGAAATGAATTTGAAAATACAGAATAATAATTTGGCAACAAGTCGCCATTTCGAGATAGCGAGGTCGGACTGGAAAGTTTATATTGTATGAACTAAAAAGACATGTGTGATCGGAAGTCTGATCAAAAACGTAATTTTTTATATAAACTATCGCAATATGGAAATTTACAAAATTTTTTTTTTGTTTTAAATAATTTAGCGATGAAGAAAGTAAATTTTGAAATTAGGAATACACGTACTTTATAGGAAATTTAATTCGGAACAATTTTCATACTTAACTTTTTGACATAAAGTTAATAATAAAAAAGGTAGAGGATAAACCAAAAGAAATGCATTTTTAAACTTTATTTTGCAATTATAACAATGTTCCGGGGTAGGTACATTGTAGAGATTTTATGGTAGTTATCAAAAGTGGAGACTTGCTAGCAGCGAGCAAGACTCTCCCCAGGGAATTGCGCAACTGCTCCCGGCCGCATGCTTCCTGATGCCATTATGAGCATAAAGCTCGGATAAAGGTTGCATAACGCCACTCCCCCCTTTTTTGTACATTCGAGCTACAAGGCTAATTACATTTGTAAAATTATTCTCTCGAGAGAGTTTTACTCGCTGCTAGAGCTACAAGTGGCGAATGACGACCTCCTTGCTGTTGCATTGGCTTTTATACTTGTCCGGCGCCTATGCTGTTGTGTGTAAGCCACTGCTCCCTCTCTTGGCGCTTGCTTGCACTAGGCGTGAAAAAGGTGGCGCTACTGTGATTTCTGCTTCCGCGGCGGCAGCGCTTGTGTTTGGCGCGGCGTCTTGCTGAAGTTTGTGTATGATGCTACCGGTATTTTACCGACGCTGTTTTTGTTATATGTCGGCCGTTTCAGTACACTAACTTCCAATAACAAAGCTGTTAGAGCCATGGGGCCCCGATTAAGAGTAAAATAGGAATAAACAATTGTGCGCTCTGAAGTGAAAGTGACTATGTAATTGACTATGAAGGTGTCAAGGAAGAAATGGCTAGGATACCAACGAAAGAAGTGGGCAAACTTTTGCAGTCATTTACAATTATTTATCTATGTTTTAAACTAACAATGACAACTTTGACAATAATACATTATGAATAGCACTCTTGCTTCGCTCCGATGATATTACATAGGATTATAGGTAATATGTATAATCTACGTATGATCGGTCAAAAAAATAACGTTATTTATTATCCTAGCAAACTGAACTCTGGCAAATAAGTAGTATACGAAAATGACGTCATTTTACAGATTATAAAAAGGTAATGGTTTGAAATGTATGACTAAGAATAATGCACGAGTAGATAGGCTGTAGGCATACTGGAACATAGGCATACTGGAACAATGGATCCTCCCTTTTCTGTTCCAGTATGCCTACAGTATACTGGAAAAATAGATCCCCTCCCTTTTCTGTTCCAGTATGCTTACAGTATACTGAAACAGTGGATCCCCTCCCATGCTGTTCCAGTATGCCTACAGTACGCTGAAACAGTGGATCCCCTCCCTTGTTGTTTCAGTATACTTACGGGTTCTGGCATGTACTGCCCCCCCCCTCAAAGCCAGAACCCGTAAGAAGAGAGGGGAATTGCTCCCCCTCTCTTTTGTTCCAGTTTGCCTTTAGCTTTTTCTACTTATCTTTTTTTTTTATTTTTCTTACCAATCTTTGTATGACTGATAAAACATTTTCATTAGTTAAACATTGTGTAATGCACATTCAGTCTTATAAATTGGATTATGATTTATGCACATAGTTACACATTTTACAGACAATCTTGATGAATAACCATATTGTTGAATATTGTGAACAGGTAATTTAAAACGTTGCAGCCACTTCTGCCTTAGATTATTTAAGACTAAAATTTTGGTGACATCTTGCAACGATTCACGGAGCAGGTTTCCAATTTGACAGTAATCAAGCCCATTCGTTTGAGCCACAAATTTTCTGCTTGCAGTTCATTGGAAAGTCTATGGAATGAGAACGGTTTCTTAAATAGATGAACTATAGGATCTCCACTGTGATTAAGAGGAATAATTGCTATTTCTTTTAGAATATAATCACCTCCATTTGCTTAAAGCCAACCATGTCTACTGCGTACTCCATTTTTTTATTTATTTGTTTTTTAAACAAGCTTCTTTACCTCTCCACTAATAGGATTGTACTAAGTAATGCGATCATGCAAGATCAGACAGTAAGCTGATGTAGATGCTGGGAAAGGCTATAAAGCTTCAATTTCTAGACGCACATCCACAGGAGCGTTTTTTAGAGTTTCATTTTGCCGTGAACAGTCAATAACTATGAGTCGAACATTAGTGATATAATCTTCTTTATCCAATAATTGTTGCGGGTCTCTTCCGTAGTAGCTTCTTTAAAAATCAACATACATATCATAGAGCATTGCATACTGATTTTTAAATATGTCAATGTTCAGATTACCGTATGGATAAGATTTTGAATTCAAGAAAAGTTTTACATTACAAATTTCACAATGATCAAATCTGCTGCAATTTGCATCTTTAACATCTTTTCGCTTAGTTTGTAATCCTAGAGAGAAAAATATTTTGATAAAAAATATGTAGGTGAGCCTATTGTTGAAATAATAGGTCTTAGAGGGTGGTCTTTCTTGTGAATTTTTGGTAAACCGTACGCTTTTGGTAGACATGTATCAGTTTGTGTGAAAAACTGTTTTTTATATTTTTTACCAAAAAAACCATTTTCATTCCACATATTTGTTAGCTTCTTTACATTCGATTGCAATTTTGACAATGGATTTTTCTTAATTATACTGTATGTGTCAGTGTCAGCTAAAAGATTTTCCATCTTATCAATATAATCGTGTTTATACATCGCAACTGTTACATTACCTTTGTCAGCAAAGGTGAACATAATATCTTTATGAGTCTTAATGAAATTCTTAGTTTCCGTTAATTTATTTTCAAAAATCTTTTCTTCTATTGTTATGTGTCTCGTTATATTACGGTGTTGTGTGATATTATTTATTAATGTGTTTCGGACTCTATTTGCAGTACTATCGGGAATGTTATTAATTGATATTGTGTTTTCTAAGTTTTTGATGCATTCAATAACCAGAACTTCATTAAGACTACTCGTAGGATTAAATTTCCTACCTAGTGCGGTCACATATTTTACATTAGTCGGTATGTCTATATTTGTCAAATTGGTGAACCATTTTTCAAAACTCGGATTCGTATTATTTTTTCTGTTTGCATTATCGAATTTTCTATTATGAGTCGTATTGAGATTAAAGCGAAGGTTGGTATTATGCTTGTCCTGATTTGACGTAACAAAATCTAAAATTTCATGTGGAAGTATTTCTTGTAAAACTTTGTGTATTTTTTCACACTGTGATTCTATAAAACTAATATGTATACAAATATCTTCGATCTCAAGATTTAGAATCTTATGTTGCAAGTTATTAATAACTTTTTTGAATTGATTTCGAACCGAGTCACTATGAAAATTTAAATGATTCAGACTACTTGCGATGTTGTTGACGTTTGCAGGGCGTGTGTCGTATGTCTACATTTAATATACCAGCTTAAGATTTAAAATCAAAATTTGTATACATCGAAAGGATGAGGTGATGCGTGACGTCATATGTAAACAAACCGCGCGAAAGACTATTCGCACTATATAAGCGACGATTGCCGGCTACTTCCTCACTTCCAAGACAGTAGCTGACAAAGTGTATAAATAATAGCTGTGTCACTCGGTCTCTCTCTTCCCCCGCTGTTAACTAGCCAGGGGAAAGGATTATCGAGATGTACACAAATCAAATGTGCTCCAATATGTAAGTTTCAAAAATATCGCTTTTTCTATGTAATATTCTGTTCATTTTAAAGTCTGTATGTTTATTGTAATAAAAAATTTTTGACAGTTTCCTGATGAGGGCGACAATGATCGCCGAAACGTCGTTTCTTAAAAGAATGGAGTTTTAATTTTTTTAAAACCCTTTCAAAACCATTGCCTCGGAGGGATCGATAATAACAACAAAAGAATTTTAGCTAGTGCTGTTCCATCTGGTTTTCTTAATGTTCCATAGACGCGAACATAACTGCGAGACCGTAAGAGACATAGATCTTGATGCTGGATGGCAATACGAATTTCATCAATGTTATTAAAACTCAATGAAGAGTATGGCTGGCATGAATGTAATTCGTACTGAGCAATAGACTCATCGAATACGACACCTGATTGAATATGAAGAATTTCGTCCATTTTTCTGGAAGCAGCAGAGAATTATGCAACTTATTTTTTTCCACGAACTTTTAGTCCTATGTTTTTGAGAAACTGTACGCTCCGCCGTGTTAACGGTTTGACTTTCTTATGTCGACTGATGGATGTTTGACGTTGTGGTTGTCTTATATGCTAGTTAGTTAGAATTGAAAACAATACCCATTATATCGCTTTGATGTGAAGTCTAATAGTAATTTCCTTTCCTCGAAAATTCACCAAGTGTCCGTCATGATCCACGATTCGAATTTGAAGATTATCTACGTACTTAACACTAAGTGGAAGATAGATGACATGAGACGGAACTTCTACGATTTTGAATCCTGGAGGAACTCTGGGGAAGAATTAGAGGATTGTGTGTACCTTTTTCTTATTGATGTATGCACCAGCAGTAATGTTTCACTCTACTATGAGTGCATTTATCTTCAATATTTTTACTGGTAAATCAGAATTATAATTGATTTTTTCTTTGAGAATACGTGGAGCAAAACCAAGAAGACGACCTATAGAATTATTAGGCGTAAAATCTAGAGGATGACTGCATTTAATTTCACTTCTAAGAGTATTATTGTTAGCTTTCAAGTTGAATTCAATTTTTTTAGATTTCAAAGATTGATTCAAAAATTTGTTAATAGCTTCTACCTCGTAACCTCCAGTAGGAATAGTTATTGTATCTCCGTTTTTTATATGTAGTTTATTATTTGTTTCATCTACATTGGGAATTGAGTTAAATGTTAAGAGTTCAACTAATCCAAAAGCGTATTTCTTATGCTGTGTCAGTTCAATTGACGGAAAATATTGTGCTTCTAAAACAGAAGAATTTCCTGAAAGACTCAATGTAAAACTATCTTCCATGATTGATTGAAAGAGAATGAATGCATTTCAGTAATGATTGCCCTTTTATAGACAATCGCTTAAGAATCGAAGACAAAGATGGCCACAAATAAATGTGTTAAAATTTTGATATCTTTTATAGTTATATTGTACTTCTTTCACATTTAAATACTTCATAAGCTCAATAGGAGGTCTAAGATCACCAAAACTGTCAAAGTAAATGACTTTAGAACCATTTTTTCGATAACACACCCAGTGTGTGCCTTTGTTTTGATAATCATCTAAATCAACAATAGCAGATTCAGTATGCCAAGGGCCATTTGAAGGTAGATTATTTCTCATGAAAACGCCTCTAAAATTTGGGATTTTCATTTCACGAGCATACTTTATGAGATCATAGTCAGTTAGTGGACGATTTGGTAAAATTAAATTGACGTTTTCTTTTTAATTTGACCATGTCTCATGTGAGGCTTCAAAAATAATCCCATTCCGCTTTTATAAGGTTTAAGATAGAGACCTTTGCCTAGAGCAATAGCTTCCATAGTTTTATTATGTCTTTTACTTTCTTCATAATCTTTCAGCGCACTTTTAGCAGCATTGACTGCTTTAGCTATTCCAGCAGCTCCTCCTGCTAAAGCACCGGTCGCACTAAGTCCTGCAAATAATGGTATAAGAAAAGGAAGAACTCCACCAATTTTTGATGGCAATGGCAGAACACGTGGAAGTTTAACTTTTTTCTTACCACCTACACTCTTTACAGCTTGTCGTGCACCTTTTAAAGCGGTTTGAATAACCTTGCGTGAACATTTACTTGGCTTCAATGTTTTTTTAGCTGCAGTTATTAACTTGCTGAATTTTAGTCCTATTCCAGTTTTTGCTTTCAATTTCATGGCACTTGCAACAGCCAACGCAGATGCTTTTTCACCTAGACTAGCATCTTTAGCTTGAACACGTTCCCAAGCTTTAGCAGCAAGATTCATGTCCGCAACTTTACGATCAACATTTTTATTAGAATAATCAATATCGTGCTGTTTACATGCCTGATCAAGCGGATTTATACCGGGATCACCTCTTTTTATTCGCTTTTTTAGTTTAGCTCCAGGACCACAGTATTGATAACCTGGAAGGTGCATTTCAATAGGTAAGTTATTGATTACTTTATCAAGTAATCCATGACCTTTTGGTCATTTCTGAGACTTGTGTACAATCATCTCTCTTCGAGTGCTGATTCACAACTGAGAGATGGATAATATAAAACATGTATTTATATTATTTTAGGCTCAATTTTAAAGTTACCTTTGTCACGTCAACATGGATTTTACTGAGCAGAAAATCAAACTTCCAATTGCAAACTTTGATTTTGGAACGCAGAAGAGAAAAAAGCGGCATGGAGAATTACTACCAGATAGTATCCGAGCAGTTTTTTGTGGTCCATCGAACTGTGGCAAAACAAATAGTTTATTAGCTCTAATTACACATCCGAATGGTCTTAAATTTGAAAATGTGTATGTATACTCTAAATCGTTGAATCAACCCAAGTATCAATTTCTCACAGAAGTTTTAGATCCAATTAAAGGCATATCGTATCTACCGTTTAGTGAACATGAATCTGTAGTATCTGCAGATGAAGCATTACCAAATTCAATCATGATTTTTGATGATGTAGCTTGTGAGAAGCAAGATAACGTCAGAGCATTTTTCTATATGGGCAGACATAAATACGTAGACAGTTTCTATCTTTGTCAATCATAGGCTCATATACCAAAGCACCTCATTAGAGACAATATTAACATGCTAGTAATTTATTACCAAGATGATGTTAATTTAAAACATTTATATGAAGATCATATAAACACTGATTTAACTTTCAATGAATTTCGAAATCTTTGTTCAGAATGCTGGAAAAATGATAAGTATGGTTTCATTGTTATTGACAAGGATAGAGTAATGAATAACGGCAGATACAGAAAAGGATTCGATTGTTTTGCAATAAAAAGGAGATGTGAATCTCATTCTTCGCAGTTCTATTGTAGACAGCAGCTTGTCAGCATATCTGTGTTCCAGAAAAAAAAGGATATTCTCATTGAGCTCGTGCGAGCACGTAAAGCTATTAAACAAAAATATGTTTTATTAAAACAAGAGGGAGATGATTTTCAAAAAGTAATAGTTGATACATTGAAACCTGTCATTACTCCACTTGAAAAGCTCATCGATTCGAGAACAGAAAGCAATGGACCTTCGAATGCTGATATGAATAGATCAAGTAAATACCAGAAAAAAGGAATGAGGCTTGGTAAATCAAGTTACATAGTTCATGACATTAATCAATCAGATTCTATATATAACGATGATGATGATAATGACGATGATGAGTTTGCTTCATTAGATGGCACAATTTTAAATTCTACATTCAAATCTTTGCGCGATCAAACTCAGTCAACTGACTTTTTATCATTACTGAACACAAGCCGCAGCAATTTAGATAATATATATGGAGTTAGGAATGAAAATGGAAGATATATGATTGGTAATGTAGACATTGAGTTTGATAACAATACCGTAAGACTGAATAATGAAAGTTATCCTGAAAGTGATGGACTAATGGAGCTACTCTTTATCAGACAACCAGATGGAAATAAAATAAATGATGCAGATCGTAAAAATTATCGCAAAATTCTGGAAGCATCGAATGCCCATAAAAAAAAATTCAGTAAAAATGGACCTATTCGTACATCAAGGAGTAAAAAATATAGAGATGTTATATGCCCCATGTTCCGCAGCTCAAGCCGCAATAGGAAATCTATCGGGGGAGAAGGTCTTCTACCAAGATATAAAATCGCTAAGAAATCATGTTCCATTGATCTAATTTACTGGGATAATCCAAACGAGCTTGTTGAGCGCCTTCGCTTGCTGATTGCCGAACAATCTGTTGAAAATAATAATCACGTCAATGAAATCCAATCAATTATTAAGGAGTTACGTGAAGCAAGGCATATATATTGATGCATACGAATTTTTTAAATCATTTTGTATCATGAGTCTCGATGTGTTTGGACGTACACTTGAGCGACCGCAAGAGGTAGCTCACGGTCCTGCGGGTATTGGTTTCAATTTTACATCAGATAGTAATTTTGATTTACAAAATAAAAGATTGTGCAACCTCGCTTCTTCCAGTAAGCCTAATGATGCAGTCACCCTTGATACTTTACAAAAACTGTTCAGCAAAGAAATTGGTGATGTAAACATAAAATTTAGTACAATTAAAGTTTCAATAGAAGATCCTATAAAACTAGAACACAATAAAATTAATGCAACTCTTAGAAATCAACAAAATATAATAGATAATCTTCGTAAACAATTACTAGAATATGATAAGATAATCAAATCAATGGAAAAAGAAAAAGGTGAACTCAATAAAATCAATGCAACTCTTAGAAAAGGTGTAGTATAAAAATGTGCTAGACATAATCCATAGGCTTTAAGCGATGTTTCCCGTAAACTTTCAAAGACGTCGGCTAGTAATAGTACATATGTTTTTAAATAGAGGTCTGAATACTCTCCTAAAGTTGATATATTAAATTTACGCCATACTTCAAGAGCATGATAATAACCCTCTTCTGAAATATGTGAATCCGTGAGCTTGTTATAAAATTCATCCTTTTCTGGCAGTTTTGTAGAAGTTAGTTTATGTAATCCATCGACAAAATGGTATGGAAATATACCTTTTCTTCTGAGAAGATCTATTTTCTCAACAGAATATCCATCTAATTGAAATTCCTTAACTGCTATCGGCACATTTTCCAGATATGACGCAAGCTTCTCCAATGATGAAGGTAAAAAACGCCATGAATCTATGAATCTGAAACTAATATCACTTTCATCAATATACTTTGTGAATGAAATATATTTCTCCTTGTTATGTGGTATTAGGCTGACTCGTCCTTTTAGTAATGAAGAAGTAGCAATTTCTTTCAAAATAAAATGAGTATCATAATTAAGATTATGAAAAACTCCTGGAATAAATCTTGAGTTCTGATAATTCAAATTACAAGAATTATACGCTGCGCCTCTGAAACTAAAGAAAAAGTAGGCTTTTGAATAAAGAAACTTATTTGATTTTTCTATTTATATTACGTTAAAAAAGCTTACCGTCCTGTGAGATGACAATGATCTCGTACTGCTAATTGATCCGATTCAATAGGTTTCCGACATATATGACAATTGGTTGACCTTTGGAAAGATAACTCTTCAAGATCTGTAAGTTTCATTGACTTTGGATTTTGATAGAGATGTTCAATTTTTTCTCCAATTGATTTCAGTTCTTTAACGAACCATTCTGCAGCTGTTTCTTCATCAGAATGGTTTTGTCTATATGATTTATAACCAGATAATCTGTCGTCATAGCTACATTTTATGTAATATCCTATGCTGAATGCTTCATGAAGTTGAAAAGCTTGCACAAATCGTTCAATCAGTTCGATTGAAGCCATATTTAGTCAGGCAAAGTTTCTTCTTCACTGCTGAAAAATAAACTGGTTTGTACAAGAAAATGTTCGCCCTATTGTACCCAAAGCTGCTGGAGGAAGTAGTGGGGGGGGGGGATTTCGTTTGAGCCAATGGCAAAGATGAAAAGATTTTCTCTCAAACCAATGAAAGTGGAAAATTTTCGAGGGAAAAGTTTTCGTTGAACCAATCAGAGCTCAAGAATTCATTTCAACCAATGGTAAGCGGTTGAAGAGTGGGAGGCACTCATTCCTAAAGAGCAAGATGCTGAATTTCTCGCTTTTAAATCAGGATGCTAGACCATTCGTTTTTATTCTCGAGCTTACTTCTGACTTGAGATGAACTAAAACATGACTTGAACGCGCGATTATGAAACAATGTTTTATTACCTCGTTCCGAAGTGAACGTTTATATCTGCGACATCCAAGGATTCCAGAGAATTGCATCCAATTCTTTTATATTGAAAGAAATTTGCTTTGTTAGTTTGAAAAGAACTGCTTTTCCAACTGTTTACCACTTTAACCCACCAATGAAATGGCAAGAACTTACTGAAGAAGAAAATTGTACAGTAAGCTGGTTAGAAAAATATCACCATGGATTGCCTTGGGATTCTGGAGATATTCCCTATGATCAGCTGCAAACATTTTTTGAAATCTGCTCACAAGGGGTACAAAAACTTTATGTAAAGGGAGAGCAGAAACAGCAGTGGATAAAAAAATATTTACCCCATGTGTAAGTAGTTAATTTTCTGATACTTTTCTGTTACTTTTTATAGTTTTCTAATACTTTTCTGATACTTTTCTGATACTTTTTTTAGTTTTCTGATACTTTTCTGACACTTTATCAAATTATCAGAAAAGTAACAGAAAAGTATTGGACAATTATAAAAAACTATCAGAAAAGTATCAGAAAACTATAAAAAGTATCAGGAAAACTATAAAAAAAGTTTTCTGTTACATTTATAATTCTTACGTAATATTTGATTTTATACTTTTAGATCCATTTCCAATATTGAAAATTCTGGCTGCAATTCATTTCAGGAAATCCACAGTCATCATCATGGATGTTTTAATCACTACCTATGTAAACGAAAACGACATGTATGTGCTATTTCTAAAGCACTTTCAATTAAAAACTGGTTTATAAATTATTTTGTTATGTCCCACCTACACTCTCACCTCATAGGTAGGACATGTATTTGAGAGAAGATAGACTTTTTAATTGTTTATTGCTAGCGCGTATTGAGTTATTATGAGTGGCTGGATTAGACTCGTTACCCACTCCGATATGTATTTTAGTATATTTATTTGACTTACCTTTTTCTGCTTCACTTGACTTATTTTGCTGCTTCTGCTGTCCTCGTCTTTTTCTTTCTGCTTGTTCGTCTTATTTGGATAATAGGTGATAGGTTGTTGAAATGATGCACTCACAGTTTTCTTTTCGAGTATGATTGAAAATATATTTGCTTCTTAAATTCACAATTGAGTACATGGAAGTACAATAAAAATCTCCGCAAATTGACGAACCGCGAGGTACGGAGTTCGGACTTAAACACGAGACTAATTAAAGAGGCCAATTCGACTCTTTTAAAGCCCTAATACGTTGACCCACTCTTAATGTATAACGCTTAATAATCATTTTATAGTAAGACGATTGCCGAATAAGTAACACTGCTGATTTGTGTTACTCAATTCCAGCGCGCGTTCAAAATATAATGTTTCGAAATTAACATCGTAATCATCTTGATGTTTTGAATTTTGAAAAATAGTTTAAAATTTGTAAATAATAGATTTAAAAACGAATAACATCGTAGGACGTTACACCTCGGGACCCAAGATATTGCAATGAAATTTACAATTAGTTTCTAAGTACAAAAAATTTAAATATTAGATGATAACATGATATTGTTGTCTTATTTCTAAATTACAAATAAATACATAAAATAAAATAAATTAAATCCTTATTTAAAATACGTATAAAAATGAATACACTACGATGTAAACTACGATGTAGTTCCCTCGGGGCCCTAGATAATGTAAGACATTTATGAAATATTTAACTAACATTTAAACAATAAAAACTACCGTAAATCCAATGAAAAATTATCTAAATTCGAGCTCTGAGAGACATTTATAGAATTTTGAGATTTTGTATTAGATAGATAAATACAAGGCGGTGTATTAGGAATAGATGGTAAAGGAGTTGCTGTTGTAAATGATGTTTCAACTTCCATAAGTTGAGAATTTTGCGATATAACTTTAACTTCTTTTAACTTTTCTTCTTTTTCTTCTTTATAGTTTCTTAATTTTGCATAATTCGTCATTTTTTCTGTATTTCCCATAGAATTGAATAAATGGGTTAAAGAACTGAAAACAGCTCCACATAGTCTAATAGACCATCCATATACTGCATGTAAAGTATATCCTCTTATTATAGTGTCAATTATCAATTTGCAAACGTGTAGTATTATTATAATCATGAAAATTCCTGATGAAAAGTATCCCCATGTAGTAAGCTTTTCAAATATTTTTTTCCAAGTACTTTCTGCAATACTTGTTAACGTATTTTCTGAAAATGTAACTCCATCTGTTACATCACCAGCCATGTCTTTTGCAATTACATTCAAAATTTGTGCTTTTTCCATAGGAAACATTAACTGTTCCTGTAATTTATCCAGGTCTGCTTGTGAGTAAATACCGTTTATTGCCAAATCTTTCACAACTTGAAATTTCCATCCCAAATGAGTATCTGGTTTGATAACATTTGGGGAAATCGATACTGTTGGTTTTAGTGTAAGTTTAATCCAAGTTCCATTAACTTCATAATATGTTGGTACAATTGTATTACAATCTACTCTAGTACTTTTCTTAATTAATATGTGTGTTTTTGGTGTCAAAAACCATGTTTCATTTCCAACCGAAACTGGTAAATGATTATAGCACTCTTTCGTATGTAATACTATCACCGATCTTGGTACAAATTCAATTAAATGTTCAACTTCTCCCGCAACTTTTGCCATATAACCTGGTCTTTTCATAATATTATAAGCAAACTCATCAGGAGCAATAGTGGCCAAGGACAGGGAATTTTGAATTACTTTTTTCTCAAGCTCGCATTTTTCAGTGATTAAATTAATATATAAATCATTAATTTGATTTCTTAAATGTCTTTCTACATATACAAACTTAGAATTTACATATGTGAACTAATCTAAATTAACTCTGTTAACTACTTCTCCATTTACTTTATCTACATCGAAAAAATATTTATTTAAGTTGCAATCTTTTTCTGCAATAAATAATTTTGGATGCTCAGTGCGAATTAACTCTCTATCACAATGAACTTCAATATTTTTTGTAGCTAATGCAAATGTTATTTCATTTGCATTTACAGAATAAACTATTTCTTTACTATCTGTACCAAAAGATTTAATTGCTACTCCTTTAAATAACACTTCATATGAATTTTCAAAACATTTTCCTTCCGGTAAAATATACCAAAACGTATTTCCTCCCTCCATATCCATACAATTATTATTTGAAAATTTACAAACTACTCCTGAACTTAGTGTTAATTTATCATTTTTTAAATTTACTCTAGCATTATTTTGTATGAACGTAATTTTGATTAAGCCACGAAAAAATACATTATTCCATGATCCGAAATTGTCTGCATAAACGGCACCAGAACATGATCTATCTGCCGCACTTCCCGCAAAATCAATGCCTTTAGTCGTTGTTGAATTTATCTTTAAATCCGAAATAGTGTGAAAGTTGTCATACTTAAAAATACCCGTTTCATGAATTAATTCGTATTGTTCGTGACTTAATTCTTTAATGTATTGTTGTTCCACATTTTCAATTGGTATCAAATGTCCAAAAATTCCGCAAGAAAATATAGTTCTATGAATTTCAACTTTACACTGAATAATTGGAATAGAACGAAAATCTACTATTTGTATAAGTTCAATAATGATACTTGATCAATTTACTTGATTGTCTTGAAAGTCGCAATTTCCAGAGTCCAATAGAGAGTATGTTGTTATGTTAGGCGCCGATGAGCCGCAATCGTAGCCTATGGTAGCTTCAGTAACTTTTAGGAATATTTGAAAAATGATAATAAAGATAAACACCATCTTGAATTCTGAAATCAAATTGATTCTATTAATTTTTCTTTTTAAACAATATTAATTTATTTACATGAACTACTATTTGCTTTCCTTAGTTGACATAAACATAGATAAATAAATATTAAATTCTCGTATTTCTACAAATTCTCTCCAATTTAATAACTTCATAACTATTTCTTAATATTTCCTTATAAATTAGTTTACAGTTATTTTGTTTTATCCCATTGAAATGTAATTAAATTATAATATTGGTCCGATTGGTAGTAGTGGAGGTGGTCATGGCGGCCCTTGCTCGGGGACGTGCCATGACCGAGCACTGAGGCAGATGCCCATTATGCTGTACCTTCCTCCCCGCCGCCCGATTCCACGCAGTGATACTTTTAGAGTATACCTTGTGGCTCCGGTCGGCGGAGTTCCCTATAGTCTAGGCGTGTTTTAGCCATGTCTGTGCCCCGAGCAGATATACGTATATATATGCTCGACGCACACATGGACTGCACACGCCCAAACTGGACCTACAGTTTAGCTACACAATACATCCATAGATTGTGTACAGTGGAATCCGAACCACTGGAGCTTCGACGTTATAAGACACTTAAGTATATACATACAGGTGTATGTAAACATAGAGGTGTCCCAATGACAGAAAAGCCGAGAGTCGGGATCGAACCCAGAACTTTTGGATCACGAGCCCGACACTCTGCCTACTGAGCCGTCTCCGCTCTAAATTATAATATCTCAGTGTATATTATAAAAATTACCTTTGCTAACAACATTTAAGTAATTATGTTCATCACATAAAATAAATTTCACAATTTTCTATAAAAAAATATTATTGTAATTATAAATATGTAACAGTTAAAATATATAAATATATTAGCTCTATCTAAAGTAATACTATGATTTTTTATTTCTAATTCATTCAGTTTTTTAGATTTTATCTTTTTAACTCTACTGTTTAAAATAACTACATTTGGAATTTTCTCACTTTTGATTTTTTTACAATATATGAATTGTAGTAGTAAATTTCTTCTCCGATTCTCACGCAAATAATTCTTCTTGCAATGAGTTTAAAATTATTTTTACAATTATGTTAGTTTTGTAATTTTACAATTCTTGAATTACCAATATTTCTAGATATTCGTCTAAATTTAATAATATTCTTTTGTATACTTTCACCAATAAATGAATTCGAATATTTCTTATTTTCAACGTCTATGAACTTTTTATATTTATCAATTTTAAAAATTTCAGAATAATGAGTTTGTATATTACTTCCATTTACAATATTTGGTCAGGCAAAATTTTGTGCAACTAGAATAACCTGAGAAATATTACTATATTGAATATTGATTGAAAGATCATGAGTTACTTCGAATTCATTTAAATTATTATAACATTCAATATGATGTAGATCTACTTTATTTATATTTACAATACATGAATTTAAATCATCTTCAAAAGTAAGCTTTGCTCGATAAATACCTGTATTTTTGGTCGAAACTTCATCAGTCGTTTCATATTCTATCAAATCACTTGCATTATTTACAATTTGAGAATAACTTACAACTTCGTTCACTTCTATTTCTGTGTTACTAGAAGAAACATTACTTTGTAATTTATTTGTTTACTCCAAATTATTTATTTTATTTCTTTTAGATTCTGTTTCTTCAAACTTTAAACCTTCTGTATTATCGTCTAATATTAAAAAGGCTTCAATTGTATTATTTGTATCTTCGATCCAATATTTCCTGATTTCTTCTATTCTTGTTTTATCTTTTAAGTTATAATCTAATGTATATTCAATATGAAGTTTACGAAAAAGTTCAAACTTACAATGCTTAGCCTTATGCCAACTTCCTTAACAGTATTGGCAATACGAACTAAGAACTGCACATTCATCTGTTGAATGATTAGAACAACAACAAATTCTACAAGCAATCTTAATTTTTTCTAATATATTTGTGCAATTATATGACACATGATTAATTTCATGGCAGTACATACATGCTGTCTCGGGACAAAATAACGCTTCATGCCCATAACTATCACATAATTGACAAATCTTCATTTCTACTATTTATTTATTTATTTTTTTTAATGGCAAAGAATCCTCAACGGTTTTATTATCCTTGTCCCTGAATCGACCAAATTTGATTTTTTCAATAAGCATAGTTTACTATTCAAATCAAATATATTATTCCGCATTAAAAATTCGTGTCCACGCTACCGATACTTGCATTTGAATTTTGTGTCCACACTAGCTATGTCCTCAATTAAAGTTTATGTCCGCGCTATTAACGTCTGCCCTTAAAAAATTTAGTCCGCTCAAAAAATTTGTGTCCCAGTAAAGGAATGTGTCCGCGCTATAGTAACGTGTCCGCGCTAATAATTTTTGTCCCCGATTCTGATGTGTACGCTCTATGTTAACGTGTCCGCGCTACAGATTTCTGTTCGCGTTAAAAATTTGTGTCCGCGATTCTGATGTGTCCGCTCTATGATAACGTGTCCGCGCAACAGATTTCTGTCCGCGTTAAAAAATTTGCTTCGAAAATTTGTGTCTGCTCTAACGATATATGTCCGCGATACTGATATGTCTGCACAAGACAAAAATGTGTCCACACAATACAAAAATGTGTCCGCACAAGATAAAAATATGTCCGTTTTAAAAATTTCTGTCCACTGTTTAGATATCCATGCTAAAGATTTGTGTCCACGATTTAGATTCGTGTCCGCAGTAACAATTTATGTCCATGATAAAATATGTCCCGCTAAAATAATTTGTCCACGATAAATAATATGTCCTGCTAAAGAAATGTGTCCACGGTTCAAATGTCCCGTGATACAAAAATGTGTCCGCGATATGGAGATGTGTCCCCAGTTTAAGTCCCGCGTTACAAAAATGTGTCTGCGCTATGGATATGTGTCCCCTGTTTAGATGTCCCGCGTTACAAAAATGTGTCCGCGCTAAAGTAATGCGTCCGCGGTTAAAGAAATGTATAGTCTACCGGGCCACTCAACTCGCGAGCGCGCGACCCACTTTTCGCGTTTTGCAACTTTGCAAATTTTTACTACCGATGGACTTACAAACTGCTCAAATTAAACCGTCATATGTTCATTCACTATACGTATTGAATTATATGTCCTGACTTTTACTCAATTTGTTTATTAATAATTCCTTTTCCGCAAATTTCAATAAATTATCAAATTTAATTCCTAGTTCTAATTGAAATTGCGATTTATCTACTTGCTCAACTTCTACTTTACTATCTTCAATTTTCGGTATTTGCAAAAATAAATCTATTTCACTATTTATTTTCGATATTTGCTCTATTAATTGCTTCCTATTGTTCAATAATTTTTGCAAAAATAATTTTTTTCCACTGCTTTTCTTTTTAATCACTTTACTTTGACAGTTTTCAAAACTTATTTGATTAATCGGAACAAAATTGGAAACAGTGACCGCTATTGAGCAGATCAAAGGATAGGTCGCTACTCAGCAGACCCAAGGAATAATTAGAGTGACCGCTACTAAGCAGGTCAAAGGAAAAGTCGCTACTAAGCAGACCTTGGAAAGGAAGAAAAATAGACTTAATTAATCAAATGATTATCTTTTATCTTAATTATTTCAACTTTACTATTATTTCGATATATGCTCTATTATTTTTGCAATGCTTTTATTAAATCAATCACTTGTTCGATTCGTATCGGAACCAAATTGTTATGTCCCACCTACACTCTCACCTCATAGGTAGGACATGTATTTGAGAGAAGATAGACTTTTTAATTGTTTATTGCTAGCGCGTTACCCAGTCTGATATGTATTTTAGTATATTTATTTGACTTACCTTTTTCTGCTTCACTTGACTTATTTTGCTGCTTCTGTTGTCCTCGTCTTTTTCTTTCTGCTTGTTCATCTTATTTGCGGAGATTTTTATTGTACTTTCAAGTACTCAATTGTAAATTTAAGAAGCAAATATATTTTCAATCATACTCGAAAAGAAAACTGTGAGTGCATCATTTCAACAACCTATCACCTATTATCCAAATAAGACGAACAAGCAGAAAGAAAAAGACGAGGACAGCAGAAGCAGCAAAATAAGTCAAGTGAAGCAGAAAAAGGTAAGTCAAATAAATATACTAAAATACATATCGGAGTGGGTAACGAGTCTAAATCCAGCCACTCATAACAACTCAATACACGCTAGCAATAAACAATTAAAAAGTCTATCTTCTCTCAAATACTTGTCCTACCTATGAAGTGAGAGTGTATGTGGGACATAACATTAAATAATGTATTTAATCGCGATGAAGTGGACTATAAAAAATAAAATTTTGCTTATTATTGATAATCTTGTACTTATTCGTAGTATTAAAAAATAAAAAAACCTAGCTATGAGGCGAAAGTGCGATTACTAAAAAGTAATAATATCTAAAAATTTGTGGTTGATTAAAAAATGAAATTCAGTGTTTACCTGAAGCGTATTGTATAACTTTCAACACCCTGGCATTGCGGCCAGCACGCCGAAAATACATATAAAAATCGGAAATGTTAAATTCAAAATTATAAGCAGAAAAAAGAGATACTTGAAAAAATTAGTTCAATTAAAATTTTTTATTTATAGATAAACATAGCATAATAAGCAAACGAAATTTTATATTTATTATTCATTGAAATATTATTATTTATTTATTTATTAATTCTTTAATATTATAATTATATGTATATATACATATATATATATATATATCGAAAATATAAAATATAAAATAATGCATATCGAAATATAAAATAACTAAAAAGTATAATTTAGATAGTAAATATATATTGTACTTTATTTTCTATTGTACCGTTGCACATCAATCGGGTCGACCATAAATTCAATATTTGTTATAACTGGTTTATTTCGCTGATGATGCTGATGATGCTGATGATGCTGATGATGCTGATGATGCTGATGATGCTGATGATGCTCATGATGCTGTTGTTGATGCTGATTTTGATGCTGTTGTTGATGATGTTGATGATGAGTCAGCTGCTGATGTGCTGGTGGTGGCGGTTGATGTGCTGGTGGCGGCTGTAGATGTGCTGGCGGTGGAGATGGTGGTTTCTTTAGCGATAAGCTCCGTCGCTTATCGCTGCTCTCTTTCGGCTTTTCATCAGCCTTAGCCTCTTTTACCTTTTCTTCAGCCTTTAGTGGGCTGCGTCGTTTCTCATCTGTAACATTAATATCAAAAAATTTTTATTCTATTTGAATATTGAAATATAGTGTAATGTATATTAAAAGAGTAAAACCTTACCGATTCTTTTGACACTTCTAGAGTGACAACTCTTTTTGAAACTACTAGTTCCATCTGCTGTAGTAGATGTCTTCGGTGGTGGTACAATGGTGGTTTCTTCAATTATAATTTTTTTTGTCACCTGCACGTTTGCATCTAAAAAAAATATTTTAATTTATAAAATGAGATATAGAAAATTGAATCTACCCTAGTAGAAACTTGACGTTAAATTAGTTAATTTATTATTAAGTTTTTACCTGGGTAGATCTATTTTGTTGAAAATGGGTCGCAAGGTTCTTACCTTCATTTTTTCTTTTTCTGCTACTACTGCTAATGCTGCTACTGCTGCTGCTGCTGCTGCTACTGCTGCTGCTGCTGCTGCTACTGCTGCTGCTGCTACTGCTGCTGCTGCTGCTACTGCTGCTGCGGCTACGATTGGGGGTACGGCTGCGGCTGCGTCGGCTCTCAATACCTTTATTCATAGCCTTCACGGGTAGTGGAGGTACTAAAAACATAAAAACGAATAGATTTATAAAAATCTAATCAAAATTAATTATAAATGATTAAATAAAAAAATTACTCACGGCTCTCAATTGCATCGAGTGACCAACTGGCATACTCGAGCATGGATATCAAGCGCGGTGCGTTGGACACCACCCATTCTATTCTCTCGATCATCTTTTTAAACGATGACTTCTTCGACGATTCCATTTTTACTGTACTTTTGACTACTTTAACCTGGAGGCAAACTGATGTAGAACACAGTCGAGCCATGCTATTTATATCCAAAGCCAATACTTGCCCTTTCCCTTCCCTATGGAGAGAAAGTTTTTGGAAAACTAGTGATTGGTGGAAAATTTCACCTTCCAAAAATCTAAGAAACCTCGCCAAAAATAAGAAACTCCTCCCTCACCAAAAATGTTGTCTATCCTTGAATAAATGAGTCCTTTTGTGACTCTTCCTCTGCGGAAAGTCTCCCTTGATGAAGGGAGACTTTCCGCAGAGAGAGAAAGAAAGTGTGCGCGCTTTTCATATACATATTTTTCTGAGAGGGTAGCTCAGCAGGTAAGCTTGCGCGTATTCAAAATAGATATATCGTTTCGTAGCGTAGAGAGAGCTTTTCCGCAGAAAGTGCACGCGCTCTTTGTATTCATACTTTTTTCCTGCGAGGTTAGTGCAGTACATTGTGCATAGACGTAATAGAGTATTTTCTCGCGCAGAGAAACCTCCCATTGCTTCTATACAGCTCCACAGAGAGAGAGAGAGAGAGAGAGAGAGAGAGAGAGAGAGAGAGAGAGAGAAAGAGAGAGAGAGAGAGATTTTGATTGATTGGCTGATTTATTAACTGGCAAGGCCCCGGGGGACCGTATGCCAGGTTGCATAAAATACAGAAAATAATTACCGATTACCTATTGACCATCTAATGAAACTTATAGAGGCAATAACAATAATATTATCAATACAATAGCAAAATCGAGTACAATTTAAATCACTTAGATAGTAAATTAAAACTAGGAAATACCTCAAGACTAAATAACTACAAATTATAACTTAAGTGTAAGCTAATAGTAATCTAATGTACCGCTAAAACTACTTCTAAACTTATGACGTGTAAGGTGTACAGGCTGATTCTTTACGCAGGTGATCTAGTAAGAGAGAGAGAGAGAGAGAGAGAGAGAGAGAGAGAGAGAGAGAGAGAGAGAGAGAGAGAGAGATAGAATAGATAGAACAGCCTTTATTTTGCTTGAGGCGCAAAAAAATTTTTTTCTATCCCCTGGGCGAAAGTACATTGTTTCGCCGTCTGCTTAGACAAGAAAAAGGAGTACTTTTACCTATTGATAAATCGATGACGATCGCGCTGTGAAAGTAGCGCCAATTTCAAAGCGTCGTACTATATTTTCGCTCTATGGTCGAGTCACATCAAAACAAGCGAGTCAAATCACATCGTATCAAAGCTGAGAGCTTATGCAGCACGAGGTTAAGTCTTAAAAACTTGCTACGAGTAATCAAAAAAGTACAGTATGGCTAACACAAATATAACATCTGATGACGATAGTTCTACCGACGAAGAAGAAGTGCTTAGAGATTTTGATAAAGAAGCAAAAGTGCAACTGATCGAAGACAAGAAATCGTTTTCAAAGAAAAAGTGAATAATGCTGATTCAGAAAATTTTTTCAAGAATTCGTGCATTAAATATGAAAATTGTACTTTTCATGGTAACATTGTAAATAATTTTTATTCATGTGAAAATTGCAATAAATAGATTATTATTTTTATCTGAAAAAATTTGCTACTTTGAATCTTCTAATCATCAATTTATCAATATTGTCTTTCTCTTCTTTTATATTGCTTTTTATTTAAGCAATTTACAATAATCTGCTTGTTTATGTATTTTCGATGCCCGCCCCGACCAGCAGCACTCGCTTCGCTCGTGCTGCAAATGTCGGGCGGGCATCGACAGTCCTTAAACGCGCATAACCTACAAGCAATCTGATAGATTTCGTTTTTTAAATGAATCAATGTACTTTCGACCGGGGATAGAAAAAAATACTATTTCTTACATGGGGGTAAAATGTAATTCCTGCACGCACGTTTATGACGGCCTCGGCTTCGCCTCGGCCGTCATACCACGTGCGTGCCGAAATTACATTTTCCCCCCTTGTAAGAAAATCTACTATTAAAATATACAACATTTTAAACAAATATTCATACATCTTCAGCGTTACTTAAACAAGTAACAACGAGGTCACTTAGTCTGTGACGTTAACATGTACATACATAATACTAACACTGTGATAATAAAATAATACATATAAAATAAATAGTGTTTAATCAAGGCCATATAAATTAATATCATAGAAAAAAATTGTAGAGATTATATCACAGACCGCGTTTCAGGTAATCACAATTTAAAACTAAAAAGTTCAGTCAGACTAGATAATTAATACATAAATACAAAAGTACATACATTACTATGATAATACTGATATATGTGTTCGTCAAAAAGCCACCTTAGTGGTCGAGGTTTACTAGGTAGCGTCTCAAGGCTGCTTTGAAGGAGGCATGGGAAGGTAAGTTGCGGATGGTAGGTGGAAGGGAATTCCAGAAGCGCGCCCCGTGAACCTGAAAAGCTTTAGCTCCGGTCTCAGTGCTCACTCCTGGAATGTGCAATTCAGGTGGATCTGACCTATTGGAGGGCCTGGGCACATGCTTTTTAAACATGGAGAAAAGGTACTCAGCCTCGCGCAACCTGGTAACCTTGTAAAGTAAAATGCCTTCAAAATAGAGGCGGCGCGAGTCGGTAAGCATCCAGCCCAGACGTCTCCTATAGGGGGAAATGCGTACATCCCTCCTCACTCCAAAAACGTATCTCACACAGGAGTTACTCAATCTTTGTATACGTCGTCTGAGTTCATCCGATGCGTCAAGGTAAACCACAGTATAGTAGTCCAGATGGGGTTGGACTAGTGACTCGACTAGTCTTCTACGGAGGGTCTCGGTGGTACTATCCCTGATGAACCGCAAGCTATACAGGGATTTATTTATTTTTTTGTAACGGAATCAACTTGCGGTTTCCACGTGAGTTTACTAACTATAGTAACACTAAGACTCACGACCGAATCCTCAAAAGGGACGATCACTCCGTCCGGCAGTTCAACCCCAGGTAAGTTCCAGGACTTGATGTCATTTGTATTCTTCATAGAACCGAAGAAAATCGCCTTGGTCTTCCCGGAGTTGAGCCGCAGACCGGAGCTCCCCGCCCAGTCAGAGACCAATCATGCCGCTTCAGACAGCCGAGCCAAACCCTCCAGGAATCTGTCCTTCGTTGTATGAAGATAGATCTGGAGGTCGTCAGCATAAAAAAGATGTTTAATCCGTCCAGCATCCAGTATGTTTTGTAGGTCATTTACGTACAAGCTGAAGAGTAGAGGCCCCAGGACAGAACCCTGTGGCACTCCTAGGTTAGTCTCCAACCAATCCGAATTTCCGCTCTTACCGAGATCACCATCTGGGTGCGGCCTTGTGAATAGGATTTGACCCAAAGAAGAGCCATCCTTGAGAAACCTAGTCCCCTCATTTTGCACAACAGTTTGGATGGTGATATTGTGTCGAACGCCTTACTGAAATCGAATAGCAGTAAGAGCGTTACTTTCTTGTCGACAATGGCCATACGTATGTAATCTATCAGTTTAATTAAGGCTGTCTGTGTACTGTGGTTCTTTCTGAACCCAGCCTGGAAAGGATCTAATATACTTTTTTTATTAAGATACTCCGTGATTTGGGTATGGGCAATCTTCTCGAGTACTTTAGACAGGAAGCAGAGCAGTGCAATAGGACGAAAGTCCTTGACGGTGGAGGGAGCACTAACCTTTTTCAAGGCGATCAGCTGCGCCTGTTTCCAGATACCCGGGAAGATCCCCAAAGCGAAGGAGGAGTTAAATATTTTTACAATGAAGTCGCCAATAATTGGGAGTGCCTTCACGATAATACTTTGAGGAACACCATCAACTCCCCTTGCCTGCGAAGAAAAATGCGATATTGCAAGAACAACATCTGCCATTCCAATAGATTTGAAGGAAAAACCCTCAATCAATATATGGTCAGTTACATCATCTAGATCTTCAAGGGAAAAAGTGGATATGCCAGCAAAGTACTCGTTCAACTCTCCCGGCGTAAAACCATAAAGTTCCTCCTCCTTCCGCCTAGGCAAGAGGCCGAGATTACGCATTTCCTTCCAAATATCCTTGTTATCATCAAGAGCGTCAGACAGGTGACTCAAAATGAAGGAATTTCGCTCTTGAGCCATGCGCAAATCTACCTCTTTGATAAGTCGAAAAAACTCATCACACAAGTCAGCTCGTCCAGTGCGCTTATAGCGCTAATGTGTGGCATTTCGCCGATCGACGAGCTCCTTCAACTGAGGACCAAACCAAGGAGTATATTTTTTCTTCGGGCAAACCGTTTTTTCCGGTGCCAAAACATCAATAACAGAAATTAAATTGTCATTCAGAGTTTTTAATGTATCCTCCAAATCAGGTTCCGTAGAATCAAAGGTCGCCCAGCAACAGCTAGACATATCGGCGAGAGCGGAGGGTGTGATGCCCTTAAAATCCCGGTAAACAAAAGTCTCTCTTATCAAACAATGTTTGCCGAAACTTGGCAACCTTTCATTCTTATAGTCCAAGATCGCGTCGTTTTCGTCAGTCAAGATTAAGTCTATCCACGTGCGAGATGTCGGAGTAAAGTGTGTCGGTCCATGATGGACTACCTGAAGAGATAGCTCCTCAGTGAGACGCTTGATGGTGTTAGCGTCGTCGTTTGTAGACAGCAGATCAGCATTCAGATCACCCATTATAACTTTGTGACTGTAGTCACTGCATAGATCGCGCAGGACACTGAACAAATCAGAGTCCTTTTGCATAGGTATCCTGAGGGGTCTATAGATCACTCCAATCAATACAGGTGGGGAGCTACCCTGTTGTATCTCACAAAAAAGATATTCTGGGCGACCAGGTTTCCCTGGACCCTGCGTGTTAGAAAAAGCAACTTTACAAATCTTAAAGTGGTTCCGTACGTACAACAACACTCCACCACCATTTATACTGCGATCTTGCCTTATTACTGTAAAACCCTTGATCCTAATGAGACCGTCGTCTACAACAGGGCCCAACCATGTCTCGGCAACACCAAAGATGGCATAGGAGGGATTTTCATGGAGGAAAAGACGAAGCTCCTCAATGTGAGCTCTTATGGAGTTCACGTTGATGAAGCCTGCCTGTAAGGATCGCCTCCCCCTCGACTCATTACTATCTTCACGCAGTCATGCGGAAGAAATCGGCTCGGAGCTACTCGCCAGTCCAACCCCATGACCATTCAGTCCAGTGCCGAGAGAGAGAGAGAGAGAGAGAGAGAGAGAGAGAGAGAGAGAGAGAGAGAGAGAGAGAGATGGAACAGCCTATGAAATGCTATAGGTAAACTGGAACAAAAGAGAAGGGGGAGCAAGTCCCCTCTCTTCTTACGGGTTCTGACTTTGAGCGAGAGGGGGACCCAGAGAGTGGGGCAGTACGTGCCAGAACCCGTATGTATACTGGAACAGCAAGGGAGGGGATCCACTGTTTCAGTATACTATAGGTATGCTAGGAACAGAAAAGGGAGGTGATCCAGTATGCCTATGTTCCAGTATGCCTATAGCCTATCTACTTGCGCGTATTTACGTGTATGTATCAGTCATCGAAAAAATCCTTTGAAATAAATATATAAGTTATAAAGTATATGCGAATGAGATATAAGAGCAAAAATGTAAGTATCACGAATAACAAGTGTTCGTGGATTAGTGGTATAGTCTAGGACTATGAATCAAAAGGTGTAAAGTTCGATTCTCTTTCGGGAGACATTTTTTTATCTTTTTTTTCTTTAATTTCCTAATTACTACCCATAGCGACAAGCGCAAATATTCCAATAATAATATTCTAATGAATGTAATTACTAATATTTAAATAAATAAAAAATGATATAACAAAAAATGACGTTATACAAAATAACGGCGTTATACAAAATAATAAAATAAATAAATATTTTTTTGCAAATAACGTTATATAATGAAGTTATTTTTTGTTCCAATTTCTAACACATAAAATGATGTTATTAATGGGTTATGACAGAGTTAAAACTATGAAAATATCGATTTTTTTTATTCACTTTTTTCGCAGTTCTTAGTCCATAGAAGTCTTGAAAGTCCTTATTTACTCAAAAAAATTTGCCTCGAAGATACACATAAAAAGCTGATAAATATGTTTCTAGCAAATTTTTGAAAAGTCGTAAATTTTAAATATTTTAATTAGACCAAACTTGTGGATAGAATTTCAATTGTTGAATCTATTAAACTTACTGTTTTAAAGTCAAGGCATTCAACCAATTTGAATTTTTTACCCGAATATATTGCACCTCACAGCGTCGAATTGGGAATGATGATTACTATATGATTGGTATAGTAGAATTTTCTGTAAAGCAGCCAAACAGCTGTTTTTCATCCACAACATCAGTGCAGTTTATCTACCAGATGCTATAATAACTAATACTGCTTATAACGTCAATATTCCCGGAGTCCTACGATTTCGTCAAAACGTTCCTGCTATAGTTTATTTTATTGTTGAAATATATTGATAGACAGTTACTGAAAATAGCCATAAAGTCTCTACTTCGGGCCAGGTGGGGAACATTGTTATTATTGCAAAATAAGCTGCAGAAATGCATTCTTTTTAGTTTTTCTTGATCAACTTTATTGATATTGCATTTATGTCAAAAAGGTAGATACGAAAGTTGATCAGAATTGAATTTTCTATAAGATAGATGTATTTCTAAATGCAAAACTAATGTTCTTCATTGCTAAATTGATAAACAAAAAAAATTTTGTTTTGAATTTTCATATTCCAATGGTTTTCACAAAAATTCATTTTTGTTCATTGGATTAGCACTCAAAGATGACTTTTAGTACAGACAACGTAAAAGTTAAAGCCCAATCTCGATATCTTAAAATGGCGTCTTCTTGCAAAATTATTTAGCCGAAAAGTTCAAATTGATGTCCAATTAGATCCAGGAACGATAATTGAATCCAACTGCATTTAATCGACACCTTATGACGTAATTATTAAAGGTAAAAATAAATTTTCTTAATGTTAATATTTAGCAACATTTATAATAAAAAATTTTTTTTATTTTGGCCAATTTTTGAGTTAGAGAATCGCGGCAAAATGCATTTTAAAGTACGTAAAAACCATGAATTTTTATATAAATTTTGTCAAGATCGGACCAATAGGAGCTGAGATAAAAAAAAATTTTTAACCGACGATTACGCCGAAACTACTGATTGTTGAAATAATGCTAGAAAAGATGGCATTTTACCCGACAGCTCTAGATGGTTTAGTTCGTCTGAAAGGACCAACCAACAAGTGCAAGTTCAGTGCGCGCGGCCGGGCGGCTCGTTGGCCAGGTGGCGCGGTGGTGGGGGGACCGCCGCGCGGCGGCGGAGAGGATTCGTATACCTTAGTTGCAGTTTGATTATTTCGGCAACCAAAGCTGCTAATGCAATAAATTTTTTTTTTGATGTGAAACATGAATTGCTACAGGGGGGTAAAAACGAGCGAAGGCCAGAAAATTTTGTCAGTACATCTGTTTTCGTCAGTCGCTCGGTTTTCATCTAATCGTCATATACATAGATATACACAGGCTACGAGTGTTCCCCCTCTCCAGATTCTCCAGACGCTCAGCGCAGAGATACACTGCCGTGAGTGCGAGTGAGAAACATATAGGGAAATACATAAGTGCAACAGAGACAGATGCATTTTCCTACGTTTCTCAATTGCACTCACGGGTTTATCTATGTCCTGTTTCTTCATAGTTCTTACTATACATATAGATATATGCAAGCTACGAGCTGCTACGGGTGTTCCCACTGGAGATGGTATACGTATAGAATATAGATCTACGTAGACATAGCTAGCCTGTATATTGTATTGTACGTATATGTATCTCTATGCGCGCGAAAATCTTGGCGGCAAAGACTTATCTTAGATACGAAATCTCGCTTCTTTCAATAAAATTCCTGTTTTAAAACAATCACATGTAATTTCTATTGCATCAATTTCGATGTTTGACATCTTCGGGATGTCCCGCGACGACTCATTTTTTTCATTTAACGTGTTTCTTTCTCAGCATTAACGTCGTGTTAATTAATATATCATAGATGAAATGTAAACACTCGAAATTATAAATTTTTCTGAAGAAAAATCTTTTTTAGCTATATACATAACCTTTATATTCATGTATTGCGTTACCAAACCTTTTTATAATGAATGTAAATAATTTTATGATGATAGCAGTGCAATGCAGGTTGTGCTTATAGCCAAAACAAATTTTTTTTAGTAAAATTGATAATTATTTGACGTATTTACATTTCACCTATGATATATTAATTAGCATGATGTTAAAGCTGAGAAAAAAACATATTTTCCGTAAAAAAAAATTGTATGTATAGGTATACAGCATAGGAACAGCGTGGAAAGCTATAGGGGAAAAGGAGGGAGAGCACTAGTGCAGGACGCTATATATATTGTTCGGCACTATACCGCACGATTCGCGTGTGAAGGGTGATAGTGGGTGATGGAAAAATACAGAAAATAAATTTAAGTATATCCAAATTATACTCATATATTGAAGCATAAAAGCTTAAATACACTTTCCGTTCAGTTCGGACGCTGAAACGGCTCTGCCGCCGCTGCGGCCACTCTGCTCTCACGAAAATCGGGAAAACAAAAAATTTTCCCTTTCTGCGCTCACTCATACTTGCACTCGTGCATACACACTCGATGAAAACCAGAGGACCTATTGTTCGCTGTCAACAGGCCCCTCGCTTTGCACTAGCAGCTTATTGTTTTCACTTAATTTTCTTTTCCTTTTTCTTTCACTTATTTCCGACACGCACTAAATTTCACTTCACACACAATAATCCCGCAAGTCCCGCAATTCCCGGGTTTCGGCACCAAAATGTTCGGCACTATACCGCACGATTCGCGTGTGAAGGGTGATAGTGGGTGATGGAAAAATACAGAAAATAAATTTAAGTAAATCCAAATTATACTCATATATTGAAGCATAAAAGCTTAAATACACGTTCCGTTCAGTTCGGAGGCTGAAACGGCTCTGCCGCCGCTGTGGCCACTCTGCTCTCACAAAAATCGGGAAAACAAAAAATTTTCCCTTTCCGCGCTCACTCATACCCAGATAACAATGATCCGGCACTGTGACGGCACCACGACTGCACGCATGCTGCATGAAAGATGGCATGGTGACGAAGTGCTGACGCAGCACAGAGACGGCACTGTGGTGTCGGCTCGTGTTGGCACGGCGTGCCATCGTGGTGCCCGATCGGTGCTACATGTATGCTGCCGCGGTGCGCGCCTGGTGATGTCCGTAAATGTAGCATTGTAGCCTTAATTATTATAATATTTAATATTATTATTAATAATTATAAAGGGAAATAAAAAAAGATTTATTTTGAAATTAATATTTATTTTTCTAAAAATTTATTTTAATTATACAAAAAAATTATAAGTTAAAATTTTTTACGTTATTAATACTGGGATCCATGAACAAAATCCTTTTTCTGCATTGCCTAATAACTGATAATTATATAAAGTACAGCTGCATATGATCGAGATAGATATCGTTCACTATAGAGTCTATCACCATCAGAGATCAGGTTTATTATACGATGACAGTCCTCGTGCTGTAAAAAGTATGAAACATGTAAACACAACCTTGCAAAAATATATAAACAATTTACATAAACTTACCAGAAAAAGTTAATTTCCTTGTAAATAAATTATCGGGATAAGCACTCCATCAGATTACAGATATCTTCGTACTAAAAATTAATAAAACAACACGTAAATTATATAAACCTAACCTCACTCAGCGTGATTATCATTATAATTTTTATATTTTTACTTACCATAATACGTTGATTTTTTTATGTATAAGGAATTGAATAATTTTATTGCAAATGCAATGAAATTATTCAATAAAATATTCACAGAAGGAAAAAGGAACACTTGAAAACTTCTGTTAAAATAAGAGTGCGATGATACGACGTTGTGTTGACAAGTATCACATGCACCCACGCCACGCTATAGCATTTGGGATAGCAGTAGACCAGCACAGCGACGGATATCGGTGCAAGTATTGGTGCTGGCACGAAGCAGCATAGAAACGGCATGCGTGCTGCAGTCGTAAAATGACAAAATCGTGAGAGCACCAAACTCGCACCGCTTCGGCACGGCGTGCTGGCACAGCGTGCTGGCATGTGCTGCTTTCTAGGTACTTGCACTCGTGCATACACACTCGATGAATACCAGAGGACCTATTGTTCGCTGTCAACAGGCCCCTCGCGCGCTCGCACTCAGTTCACTCGACCCGACCGCACCGTCATAAAACGGACCCGCTCGCTCGAGTTGGAGCCGCGCGCGACCAGATGTGTCTCCGCGCGCTCGAACTCGATGCGTGCCTTTGCAACGCTGCAATGTACTTCTCTGCGACTCGAGAAATAAACAATTCTGCGAGACATTTTCTCGCTCAATGTCTACAAGCCGAATATTTATTACAATATAGAAAAAACACGTCTGCAGTTCCCGCATTTGCCCAGCTCCATGCTGTGACCCAGGAAAAACTCAGTATATTCTCGGATACTGAGAAAACCTGCGCCGGTGACAATTTTTCGATGTTTCATTTAACGCACATATACACACGCGCACGCGCGCGTACACACACACACACACACACACACACACACATATATATATATATATATATATCTTACTATATTATATAGTTGTTTTGAGCCGCGCTGGGATTTAGCCCCCCCTCACCGCCCCCCTCACGAGCTCCCGCAGCTCCCCCTCAGCCCCCCCTCAAAAGAACCAAGAAATGTTTCAAAAGTTTGCTTATTTTTATGCGTTTTGCCCCCCCCTCGCCCCCCTCACCCCCCCCCCCCCCTCGGCCCCCCTCAGCGCCCCCTCGTTTGGCCCCCCTCAGCCCCCCCTCAGCGCCCCCTCAATAACAAGAACTAGAACGTATAGGTTATTATTGGAGAAGACAAGCGGAATCAGAATGTTATTGATGTTGGAGATAGGTAGAGATTTTGTGAATGGTGGAGATCACGATTGTATTCATAAGTGGATGGTAGAGAACATATGTAGAGAATACTAATCTTAGTTGATCGTGATGCTAGAAAGTGGATTTTATGATTGACGGCGATACATTGAGAGTGAAGGTGCTGGTGACGGTGAACGCTGGACTTCATGGACATAGAAGAAAGGTGGAGGGTAACAGGTTGATGAAAAGGTCCGTGACAGCGGTGATAGGTGAAGGCAGAAAATCATGTAGAGGTATTAGGAGCAGGCCAAAAATCAGAGATGGAGGTGATAGTTTAGGCTCACGTATGACGGATGGAGTTCATGATTGTAATAAGTAGATTGTGTAGGGGATAGGTGAAGTTTGGAGTTCATGATTGGAGACATTAGTGCAAGGTGAAGGTGAGAGCTGAAGGACATGATTGCAGGCAATAGGTGGGCGATGGAGGTGCTAGGTAGATCGTGAGCTTCATGGATGGAGGTGATAAGTAGTGGGTAGATGATACGAGTGAAGGTGCTAAGTGTGCATGGAAGTCATGAGTGGTGACTATAAGTGTAGGCAGAAAGTTGTAGGTAGTAGTGACAGGTCAAGATTATGTGTGAAGGATGGTGGTGGTCATGAATTTAGTAATAAGTATATGGTGTAAAAGATAGACGAAGTGTTGAGCTCGCGATTGAAGTCACAAGTGAGAAGTATAAGTGATAGGGAAAGAATGAGGAAATAATTGCAGGCATAAGTGGACGGTGTAGGAAAAAGGAGGATTGTGAACATTATGGTTAGTATCATAAGTGGAATGTGTAGATTATAATTGAATCAGAAAGTCCTAGGTGTAGGAGATAGGTAGAGATTACGTGTGGAGGGTTGAGATCACGATTGTATTCATAAGTGGACGTTGTAAGGATAGTTGGAGAAAAAGGACATGATTAAGTGCAATAGATGGATTGATGAACTTGATTGATCAATGTTAGAAGTCATATGTGGACGATTAGAAGCGATATGTGGGGGGTGGAAGTGCTGGTGAAGGTAAATGATAGACTTTATTGGTATAGATGAAAAGCGTAGGATAATAGGTTGATGGAAAGTTCATGGTTAGATGTGATAGATGAAGGCGGATAACCATGGGTGGAGATAATAGGTGGAGACCAGAAGTCACGGGTGGAGATGATAGGTAGAGGCCAGAAGTCATGTGTGACGCTGATAGTGGGAGTTGTAAGGGATAGGTGGAGTGTGGAATTCATGATTGGAGTCAGAAGTGGTAGATGAAAGAAACAGGTGGTGTAGGAGAACTTGATTGCTGGTAACAGATGGACAGTGGAGGTGCTAAATGGTTGTTAAGCTTCACGGGTTGGAATTATAGGTGGTGGTTTGAGGCTACGAGTCAAGATGTTAGATGGTACGTGGAATTCATGTGTGGAGTTGATATTTGTAGGCAGAAAGTGTGAACAATGAGGTCCTCATTGGATACGATAGATGGAGGGTAGTAATGATAGGTTGAGAAAATTTGTAGAGAACAATAGTTTTAGTTGAATTTTAGGTCATAGATAGAGAGTAGATTTTATGAGTTGAGGCGATACATAGAGGGTGAAGGTGGAGGATAACAGGTTGATAAGAAGGTCCTAGGTAGTGGTGATAGGCAAAGGCGGAAAGTCAAGGGTAAAGGTGATAGGTTGAGATTATGTGTGAAGGGTGTTGCTCATGACTGCAGCAATAAGTGGATGATCTAGGAGATAGATGGAGTGTGGAGGTCGCGATTGGCGGTTCAGGTGCTAGGTAGACGGTCGTAGGTGCTAGGTCGATCATCGTAGACAGGTGGTTGTTTAGTAGGTCAAGGTGGTAAGTAAAGTTTATACCAGGTGTGAAGTTGAATTGTGGAGCTCATTATTGGAGTCACAAGTAAAGGATCTAGGTGATGGGTCAAGGGTGTAGATGATCGATGGTAGATAAGAGTTCAATGGTGAAAATGGTAGGTAGTTAGTAGATTTCATGGTTAGAGATCATCGTGGACAGGTGGTTGGTTAGCGTCATAGGTCATGTTGGCAGATGAAGTTTGTGCCTGGTATGAAGCTGAAATATGAAGCTCATTATTGCAGTCATAAGTGAAGCATGTAGATGAGCGGTGAATAGTGAAATTTGTGATTGAAGGTAGTTGGTGAAGGTGGTATTCATGATTTGTGGCGATAAGTGATAGCTGAAGAAGATAGGCAGAGGTAGCAGACGGAGGGTGGAGCTGATGGGTGAGCTATATTTATAATAACATATTTCAGTATCATGTATATACCATGAATGTTACGACAGTAGACACATTCAAGAATTATTATTGTTCCAACAATCAATAAAATATGCATAAATTTAAAAATTGGGATTTGAAAAAAAAAGTTTAAAATTAATTCTTTAAATTGTTGCTGTAAATTATATCTGAACATTACCAAATACGAAGTTAAAAACTGAAGCAATGGGGGTTGGCGAGCGGAGCGAGCAGGGGGGTACCCCTAGTGTATATATATATATATATATATATATATATACGCACACTACGCGAAAAGCCCCAGGGTCGACGACTACAAATTACCCATCGAATGAAAAATCCTACGATATGCAATGACTTTTCTGAATACACTAACGAGTCCACTCTCACCGAAGTGTCTACCCTCCTGGACAACACGCCTCCCTGTGGCAACTGGACAACAGCGAAGATCCCTCGTCTTCGCTGTCCCGTACTCGCCCGCAGTACCGTACATACGTTTTCGAGGCCTATGGGCACAAATCGTGTGGGGGCCTAGTTAAGGAATTAATTTTCATGCATAATTACAATATGGAAGGGTTTAAAAAAATACAAAGTTCGGGCAGTATAATTTATTATAAGTAATTATTTCATGCCTAGGGAAAAATTATATAAAACATTTCCTTGCCTTTTTATCTGCAAAATTTCGAATTATTTTATCGATATTTATGTCGCGAACAATATCACGCTCTGTGCTCATTATAGTCAAATAATTTAAACGATTCTGACCCATTGAAGTCCGCAAAGTATTTTTTATAAGCTTTAGCTTGGAAAATGACCGTTCTCCAGTGCAGTTAGTAATCACTAATGTTAAATACATTCTTAAAACCATTTCAACATTTGGAAAAGATTCTTTTACTCCTTCTGTAATAATCAGTGTATACATAGCTTGTTCACGGCTAACTTTGTTTTTGGCATCAAATTTTAATAAATGAACACAAAATTCTTTAAATTGCAACAATTCCATTGAAAGATTAGAATCTAAATCATTTGTATATATATCTAATAATCTATTAGAATTAATTAATAATTCATGAGGGGCTAAATTCTCCAAATTTGATAAAAAACCAAATCGTAATTCAGTATCATTATACGCAGAAATTCTATGGTCTAGAGCACTAACGAATGTATCAATAATTGGAAGGTACTGAAAGATACGAAATGATTCTGATGGGACTAATTCTACTCCTGGTTCATTATTACCAAGTGTACTCAAACGGATATTTGGTCGACGTATTCGATCCGTTTTATACTCTACAATACCTGTCAGATCAGATCCCGCTCTTTCATAATAAGAAAAATTGTACCTCTTATCAGCAATAAACTCTCTTAATGATTTTACGCAAGCTAATGCAGTGTTTAATTGCACTGTAGAACTTTGTAAGGTCTTACTCGTGTTGTCCAAGTTTTCTAGAATATCGTACCAAAATGAAGCCATAATACCGGTTTCTAATTGACACATTTTTTTATAATACCCTAGAGCTTCACATCGTGCTTTCGAATCAAAATCATTATTTTCGGAAATATCCAATAAAGTTTCTTTTATTGGCACAAAACCTATCACAAAAGCCTTATTACCATATGCACGACTAGACCATCGAGTACCTTCAATCCTTTGAGGAACGCGTATCCTATCGCTGTTTTCTACATTTGATTTTAATGCTTGGACAAGTAATACATACAGACCTTGTAAAAATAAAAAATAATTAGTCGATGACATTGATGCATCAGAAGCTTTTAGCCCAGTGAGATTTAAGGAGTGTGCAAAGCATGGAACCCAAATTGCTAAATCATTTTCTCTCCGTAATAATGATTGCAGTCCATTGAATTTGCCACTTATTGACGATGCGTTATCATATGACTGACCACGGCAATCACTAATGCTTATATCATTCTTATCTAAAATACTTTTCAAGCCATCAAACATGTCTTGGGCTTTGTGCCCTTGATTGGGTAAAAATTCCAAAAATCGCTCGACTGGAATGTCATTCTCTACATATCTAATAGCTACAGTTAATTGATCGCAATGGCCTGTATCACTCGTCGCATCTAACGTAACAGAATAAATTTTGGCTTTCTTTAATCTACAAATAATTTCACTGTAAACTAATTTACCAATTTCTTCTATCAGTTCTTCATAAATTGTTGACGATAGATAATTAACTTTACCACTCCCACAATTTCCAAATTTTTGTAAATGTTCTTTCAAAAAAAGATCGTACTTTGATAACAACTCGATCAATCCTAAAAAGTTTCCATTATTTGGAGATCCCAGAATCGCATTATCACCTCTAAATGCCAAACCTCGTTCACTTAAAAATAATATAACATCTATCACACGTGTTAAAACTTTACTCCAAAACCGACCACTTGACTCAACTTGAGCTTCGAGCTCTTTATCGATGCGACCAGATTGTTTTGATCGTATATTAAAATCAATTAAGGCTTTCACATGAGCGGTTGACGTTTCGTGTTGAAGCATACGTTCATTGGCATGCTTCCAATCAAAAAAACCTTCATTTGTAAATTGGTTATCCATAGGGAGATCAAACAATTTACAATAAAAACAGTATACTCGACCTGTACTTGGGGAAAAACAAAGCCAAGTTCGTTGGATTATTTCACCATGCTTTGTTTTACGATGAAACATATTTGAAGTGCATCTTCTTATTTTTTTCCCGTCTGGTTGCTTGAATGATTTTTTATTCAGTATTTGATCATCGCAATGTTGCAAATTCTGAGTAGTATTTTTGATACAAAAACTAACGTTGTCCTTCATTTTTTCTGGCCAATAACCTATATCATCTGATAAGCCAGTATTTTTGTTAATTGGATCCTAAAATACATAAATTTAAATATGCACGTTTTAAAAAAATATTTATAACTCATCAAATATTTGTAAATTTATATTAAACATTGTCAGTGTAATTAGTATGAAAAAGTCTTTACGTTTTCCTCATCATTTTGATCAACCTCACATTCTGTTGGAATAACATCTTGCGGTACACAATCAGTGGAATTCTTTATAATTGCATTTGCATTATGTTCGGTATGAGTATCAACATCACTTTCAATCTCAGTAGTTTTTGGCTTCGAAATAACGAATTGGCTCATACTTTTTGTCCGTGAAAGAACTGCATCCTCCTTTTTTCGTTTTTCGGAAGCTGCTTGACGTTTTGCATGTCCACTTTGATATGAGCGAGGTGCTTTGTGCCGGTCACTGTTTGTACTTTGATTTGTACTCATATTGATACCTGATTTATTCTAAATTAAAGAGAAAATAGTAATTAAGAATAACATTTTATGTATAGGTTTGTAACTATAAAGATCTGGATACAGATAGAAAAATACTTACATGACGATAATTAACAATCAGTTGACCACTTATCACTTCACATATTTATTTTAGTGAGTTATTATCTTGTAAATCCAATAAACTTATACGAGCAGGAATACTAGCACAGCAACGTAGATCGTCTCACGCTGACAGTCGAGTATCGAATGGAACATTCGTTTATGTCCATAAATACAGAATATACTAATTTCCTAAAAAAATTGCTTTCGAATTTTCCCTGAAGTGGAGTGTAGAAACATCAAATTGTAAACATAGGATTAGCGCGCCGTGCGCGCGCGGCGCGGCGGCAACTTATGTACTCTCTATGCGCGCGCGGCAACTTATATACTTCCTCCGGTCGCTCACGCATGCACTATTTATATACAAATAGGCCCCGAGTCTGTACTAAAAAAAACTGATTCGGAACCCCCCCCCCTCCTTTTTCTTTCATTCATGTTTTTGTGGGGGCCTATGGGCACGTGCCCTAAGTGCCCTTATGTAAATTCGGCACTGAACACACTAGCTATTTTTAAGGATCCCTTTCGACGTATAGCCTGAGAGTCTATCTCCCAGGAGACGATAGGAAAATTTAATAATTGTTCATAAGCACTTCCACAATTGTAGAAACTTTCTTGCGTGGAAGATTGAATATAATAATAAAAAACTTACACTTCTGCTAGACAGGTATAAACTGAAGAAAATATACTTTTTTCACAATGCTGCAGATCTCAATATCAGACCTTCTTCAATAAAAATTCTCTTGTCACAATTACTTCTTCTATATATAAACTGACAGCTTCATAACCTCATAATCTGAAAAATAACAGAGAATATTTAAACAATGAATCAGTTCACAAATTCTTTATTTATATTGAATATCTATAAAAAATAAAACTAAATACTTATCTAATTATATAAACTATTAGTTGATGATTCCTTCTGATTGCATAGAAAATCGACTTTGCTAAACACTTTTGCAACTTTTGCAACATACAATTGAAGGAGGCTGAATCCCTACCAGCAAAACCTGAAGAATTTAGCTGAATTCATAAATTTTATGGCCAGGTCCAATGTAGAAGAGACACGCTCGGACCTGGCCAAGCAAAGAACACAAGAAGTGTTTCACGGAGAAGATGCTCCAGAAGGAGAGGATCCTCCACAAGGAGTGAATCCACACAATTAATATATAATTTTTAAAAAATATACAGTATAAAATCTAAAAACTTGTGTATATTATTTATACTTACAAGATACTTGCGCTTATGACAGCTATTCTTCTAGAAGTCCAAAGAACTTGATAATTTGTAATGAGCAGATGGACTGCAAATTTTGTAGAAACTTTCTCCGATACTTCAGCGATGAAAATACAACACTTTCAATAGCTTGTCACACGGATTCCTTTCAATATACGTATACAGCCTGAGAGTTGTAACCTCTCACGAAACAACAGAAAAAATTTAATAATATTGAATAGCTATGTCAACAACCGTAAAAACTTTCGTAGACACATTCTTAACACTACACTAACTTGTCACATCACAAGAAAATTCTTTTCTATAATCTCTTATGTATTTCCTATTAATAATGATCAAATCTTGTTGCGTAGGTAGCATAATCTTTGAATCAAAATAAGAACACGCTTACTCTGTACCAGTTATTATTCTAAACTTAATAATGAATTATCCTTTAATAAAATACTTTTCACTTCACCATCTTGTCACAGGAATTCCTTTAGTATATAACCCTACAGTTGCGTAACCTCCCAATAGAAATAGGAAAACATTGACTGTAAATTCTGTAAAAACTTTCTTCGATACTTAAACGATGAAAATACAGCACTTTCACTAGTTTGTCACATGGAAAAATAGAAACTTTCTTACATGAAAAATCATTAAATACTTTACACTTCACTAGCTTGTCACATTACGAGAAAATTTTTTCCTTGTATCCTGATAGTTGTATGCCTTCCAATCTAATAAAACCTGAAAAATAAAAGAGAACATTTTAACAAAGAATCAGTTCACAAATCCTTTATTTGTATTGTATATTTATATAAATCAAAATAAAACTAAATGCTTATCTAATTATGAACTATTAGTTTATGATTGCTTTTCGATTGTGTACAAAAGAATTTAACACTGTTTTAAAATATATATTTAGGTTAAATTTATATTACATTTAACACTGATTTATAATTATTAACAAACGCGCCCCTTGATAAAATTGCTTGCTTATCTATCTATACCTTAGCACTGTGTTATTGTAATCGTCGTCTGCACCACATATCTGTACACAAGTATATATCTATAGCGCTGACGTCACACATGATGACGTATGGCGGAAAACAATTTATCAGGGAGAACAATTTTTTTGACGAGAATTCATGAGCCGGAACTTTCAATTCAGAATAACATTTAATAGAAGCCATTTCACAAAATATGGCCCTGATGTGATTTTATTACTTTCGTCTCAAGCTTTCGTTTGAGTAGTTCTATGTGACAAATAATGCTGTCAAAGTGAAAAAAACCGTAAGTCAAGTTTCGAACAATGCCTATTAGATGTATAATAGGGACTGGCTAGCGCCCGACGGCGGCGTGCGTACTGAACGTACCTTATACTTGCCATCGTGGCGCTACCGCGCCCCTTGATATACCTAAATTACCGGCTCAAGCGACCCGTGAGACAGAGAGTCTTCGCCGAGGCCCGAGCCTGTGAGTGAGCCCATCCGCGTCGCGTCAAGGCGCCCGCACCCCGAAAACAACAGAGGCGACGTATAGCTCGACTCAGGACGCGGAGGGGAAGGCCCACGCGCGAGCGCGAAAAACCCCGGGAGACGCACCGACGTGCCTCTCTCCTCTCGCCCGCCGCAGCCACCTGCCCCGCCGTGTCACAAGCAGTTTAGTTGTTTCTTTCGTGATATTAAGTCTAGCCTCCGCTAAGGCTTGTGAATTTGTGATTTTATCTAACGTTTCGTCTAAAAGCGTGTTGTATGTTCGTTCTACTTTTTCATCTTTAAATTTCGATGGTATTCGCGGTATCTTCCCGCATATAACTTCATGCGGTGAACGCTCGTGTTATATGAAAGCATCGCGTATGCCAAATACTCGTTCTAATCGGTCACGCTGATGACGTATTTTAAGTTTTCGATTAAGAAATGGCGATTTCTCTCGAGTGAGCCTATTGTCTCTGGGTGGAACGCGGTTGATTTGCACTGTTTGATTTTAACTATTTTCGTGATTTGTTTGATTGTGTCGGATATTAAATTCGCGCCTTGATCTGATAAAATCTCGTCAGGACATCCGAATCTACATATAATGTCTTCAATTAATGCTTTAGCTATACAAGGGGAATTGAAATGTGACATTGCAACTGCTCCGGAATATTTTGTCAAATTGTATTGCCAGGTCAATATATATTTATTTCCTTTCTCAGTGATCGGGAGCGGTCCTACGTAGATCGATTTCTACGAGCGCAAATGCTGTTTTGGGGGTTTTTGTTGTAATCATGGGTTGTCGAATTTTCTTTGTAACTAGCTTGTGTCTCTGATACTTATCACAATACTTAATAAATTCCACGACCTCTTGTTTAATATGACGCCAATAAAAGTTTTCCCTTATACTCTTCGTCGCCCCGTCTGTTATTCTTCGGTGAGAACGGCACCGCAGATCGAGTCTTTATATTCATGTCTTCGTCATTGCAATCTTTAACCCTTTAAACCCCAGGATCTGCGCAAAAGATTTAGCTCGATTGTACGATACTTCGTCGGCTCGAGGCCGAGCGCATCGCGCGTCGACTTCGGAGGCATGTGGTGAGCCTTATACTCATTTCATTTTCCATGGTCAACGATTGCAACGGCACTAGTTCTTTCTCCGAGATAACTGAGTGATCGAAAATATCATATAGGTTGTGGGGTAGGGAAACTGAGCCTATGTATTCTATAGGAAAGGCGAATGCCTTGTTAATCAACGCTTCAATAGAATATATGTAATGTTTTTCTTCTTCTGTGTATATTTCCCTATCTATATTATTTCGCGAGCTATTATTTTTTCTTATAAAGTTATCTAATTCATTCGTTACAGGTTCTCGCGCGGAGACCACATACATACTTTTATTATTCTCATTCTCATTTATTTTTCGGTTTTTATTTTTTGCATATTTACTATTTGTAACACTCGTATCATTTATATTATTATCATGCACACTATTCATATGATTTTCGCTAATTTCGGTCTTAATGGGCTCGCTGTCCTCGTCTCTCGCAGAGACATCGCTTGCAATTTTTTCTTTTTCTTTCGGCCCTTGGCCCTTGCCTCTCGCAGTGACTTTACCAATCTTATTACTCTTATCTTTTTGCTCTTGGCCTTTGCCTCTCGCAGAGATGTCACGTATATCTATATCATCGTTATGTGGCCCTTGGCTGTTGTCTCTCTCGGAGACGTTACTCATATCAATATCGTTTTCTTTACATTCACACTCTCTAGTGTATTGATCGCTATTGGATCTGGCTCTAGGCCACCTATCTTATTATTCATTATTTTACGCATTTCTGAATCTATGTCATCATGTCTATTATTATGTGTATTATTTAAAATTGAGACTCAGTCCCTCCCACAGGATTCCTAGAAAAGGCGTCCATATTACTATTTACCGTCCCCGGCTTATACTCTATTGTGTAATTGTAATCGTTTAATTTAATTTTCCATCTCATCAAACGCGAAGAAGGATCTTTACAATTGTTTAACCAGACCAACGGCCTATGGTCTGTCACGAGTTTAAATTTTCTACCATGTAGATAAGGGCGAAAATGTTTAACGGCAAAAATTATTGCTAATAACTCTTTCTCGGTAACGGAATATTTCTCCTCTGCAGGGTTTAAAGATAGCCGTAAAAGCATTTCCGATACCGAGAAATGACAAAAATAGTAAACAATTCTTCGGATTAGTTGGGTATTATAGAAGATTCATGTCAGACTTTGCCGCGATCGCGAAACCGCTGACACGTCTGTTGAAAAAAGATATTAAATTTAAATGGAAAGCCGAACATCAAAACGCGTTGAGGCATTACGAGATATGATATGTGCAGAGCTAATACCCCGATTTTACAAAGCCGTTTATTGTTACAAGTGAAACATTCATAAATATCTCTGCTTGTGACACGGCGGGGCAGGTGGCTGCGGCGGGCGAGAGGAGAGAGGCACGTCGGTGCGTCTCCCGGGGTTTTTCGCGCTCGCGCGTGGGCCTTCCCGTCCGCGTCCTGAGTCGAGCTATACGTCGCCTCTGTTGTTTTCGGGGTGCGGGCGCCTTGACGCGACGCGGATGGGCTCACTCACAGGCTCGGGCCTCGGCGAAGACTCTCTGTCTCACGGGTCGCTTGAGCCGGTAATTTAGGTATATCAAGGGGCGCGGTAGCGCCACGATGGCAAGTATAAGGTACGTTCAGTACGCACGCCGCCGTCGGGCGCTAGCCAGTCCCTATTATACATCTAATAGGCATTGTTCGAAACTTGACTTACGGTTTTTTTCACTTTGACAGCATTATTTGTCACATAGAACTACTCAAACGAAAGCTTGAGACGAAAGTAATAAAATCACATCAGGGCCATATTTTGTGAAATGGCTTCTATTAAATGTTATTCTGAATTGAAAGTTCCGGCTCATGAATTCTCGTCAAAAAAATTGTTCTCCCTGATAAATTGTTTTCCGCCATACGTCATCATGTGTGACGTCAGCGCTATAGATATATACTTGTGTACAGATATGTGGTGCAGACGACGATTACAATAACACAGTGCTAAGGTATAGATAGATAAGCAAGCAATTTTATCAAGGGGCGCGTTTGTTAATAATTATAAATCAGTGTTAAATGTAATATAAATTTAACCTAAATATATATTTTAAAACAGTGTTAAATTCTTTTGTACACAATCGAAAAGCAATCATAAACTAATAGTTCATAATTAGATAAGCATTTAGTTTTATTTTGATTTATATAAATATACAATACAAATAAAGGATTTGTGAACTGATTCTTTGTTAAAATGTTCTCTTTTATTTTTCAGGTTTTATTAGATTGGAAGGCATACAACTATCAGGATACAAGGAAAAAATTTTCTCGTAATGTGACAAGCTAGTGAAGTGTAAAGTATTTAATGATTTTTCATGTAAGAAAGTTTCTATTTTTCCATGTGACAAACTAGTGAAAGTGCTGTATTTTCATCGTTTAAGTATCGAAGAAAGTTTTTACAGAATTTACAGTCAATGTTTTCCTATTTCTATTGGGAGGTTACGCAACTGTAGGGTTATATACTAAAGGAATTCCTGTGACAAGATGGTGAAGTGAAAAGTATTTTATTAAAGGATAATTCATTATTAAGTTTAGAATAATAACTGGTACAGAGTAAGCGTGTTCTTATTTTGATTCAAAGATTATGCTACCTACGCAACAAGATTTGATCATTATTAATAGGAAATACATAAGAGATTATAGAAAAGAATTTTCTTGTGATGTGACAAGTTAGTGTAGTGTTAAGAATGTGTCTACGAAAGTTTTTACGGTTGTTGACATAGCTATTCAATATTATTAAATTTTTTCTGTTGTTTCGTGAGAGGTTACAACTCTCAGGCTGTATACGTATATTGAAAGGAATCCGTGTGACAAGCTATTGAAAGTGTTGTATTTTCATCGCTGAAGTATCGGAGAAAGTTTCTACAAAATTTGCAGTCCATCTGGTCATTACAAATTATCAAGTTCTTTGGACTTCTAGAAGAATAGCTGTCATAAGCGCAAGTATCTTGTAAGTATAAATAATATACACAAGTTTTTAGATTTTATACTGTATATTTTTTAAAAATTATATATTAATTGTGTGGATTCACTCCTTGTGGAGGATCCTCTCCTTCTGGAGCATCTTCTCCGTGAAATACTTCTTGTGTTCTTTGCTTGGCCAGGTCCGAGCGTGTCTCTTCTACATTGGACCTGGCCATAAAATTTATGAATTCAGCTAAATTCTTCAGGTTTTGCTGGTAGGGATTCAGCCTCCTTCAATTGTATGTTGCAAAAGTTGCAAAAGTGTTTAGCAAAGTCGATTTTCTATGCAATCAGAAGCAATCATCAACTAATAGTTTATATAATTAGATAAGTATTTAGTTTTATTTTTTATAGATATTCAATATAAATAAAGAATTTGTGAACAGATTCATTGTTTAAATATTCTCTGTTATTTTTTAGATTATGAGGTTATGAAGCTGTCAGTTTATATATAGAAGAAGTAATTGTGACAAGAGAATTTTTATTGAAGAAGGTCTGATATTGAGATCTGCAGCATTGTGAAAAAAGTATATTTTCTTCAGTTTATACCTGTCTAGCAGAAGTGTAAGTTTTTTATTATTATATTCAATCTTCCACGCAAGAAAGTTTCTACAATTGTGGAAGTGCTTATGAACAATTATTAAATTTTCCTATCGTCTCCTGGGAGATAGACTCTCAGGCTATACGTCGAAAGGGATCCTTACAAATAGCTAGTGTGTTCAGTGCCGAATTTACATAAGGGCACTTAGGGCACGTGCCCATAGGCCCCCACAAAAACATGAATGAAAGAAAAAGGAGGGGGGGGGGTTCCGAATCAGTTTTTTTTAGTACAGACTCGGGGCCTATTTGTATATAAATAGTGCATGCGTGAGCGACCGGAGGAAGTATATAAGTTGCCGCGCGCGCATAGAGAGTACATAAGTTGCCGCCGCGCCGCGCGCGCACGGCGCGCTAATCCTATGTTTACAATTTGATGTTTCTACACTCCACTTCAGGGAAAATTCGAAAGCAATTTTTTTAGGAAATTAGTATATTCTGTATTTATGGACATAAACGAATGTTCCATTCGATACTCGACTGTCAGCGTGAGACGATCTACGTTGCTGTGCTAGTATTCCTGCTCGTATAAGTTTATTGGATTTACAAGATAATAACTCACTAAAATAAATATGTGAAGTGATAAGTGGTCAACTGATTGTTAATTATCGTCATGTAAGTATTTTTCTATCTGTATCCAGATCTTTATAGTTACAAACCTATACATAAAATGTTATTCTTAATTACTATTTTCTCTTTAATTTAGAATAAATCAGGTATCAATATGAGTACAAATCAAAGTACAAACAGTGACCGGCACAAAGCACCTCGCTCATATCAAAGTGGACATGCAAAACGTCAAGCAGCTTCCGAAAAACGAAAAAAGGAGGATGCAGTTCTTTCACGGACAAAAAGTATGAGCCAATTCGTTATTTCGAAGCCAAAAACTACTGAGATTGAAAGTGATGTTGATACTCATACCGAACATAATGCAAATGCAATTATAAAGAATTCCACTGATTGTGTACCGCAAGATGTTATTCCAACAGAATGTGAGGTTGATCAAAATGATGAGGAAAACGTAAAGACTTTTTCATACTAATTACACTGACAATGTTTAATATAAATTTACAAATATTTGATGAGTTATAAATATTTTTTTAAAACGTGCATATTTAAATTTATGTATTTTAGGATCCAATTAACAAAAATACTGGCTTATCAGATGATATAGGTTATTGGCCAGAAAAAATGAAGGACAACGTTAGTTTTTGTATCAAAAACACTACTCAGAATTTGCAACATTGCGATGATCAAATACTGAATAAAAAATCATTCAAGCAACCAGACGGGAAAAAAATAAGAAGATGCACTTCAAATATGTTTCATCGTAAAACAAAGCATGGTGAAATAATCCAACGAACTTGGCTTTGTTTTTCCCCAAGTACAGGTCGAGTATACTGTTTTTATTGTAAATTGTTTGATCTCCCTATGGATAACCAATTTACAAATGAAGGTTTTTGTGATTGGAAGCATGCCAATGAACGTATGCTTCAACACGAAACGTCAACCGCTCATGTGAAAGCCTTAATTGATTTTAATATACGATCAAAACAATCTGGTCGCATCGATAAAGAGCTCGAAGCTCAAGTTGAGTCAAGTGGTCGGTTTTGGAGTAAAGTTCTAACACGTGTGATAGATGTTATATTATTTTTAAGTGAACGAGGTTTGGCATTTAGAGGTGATAATGCGATTCTGGGATCTCCAAATAATGGAAACTTTTTAGGATTGATCGAGTTGTTATCAAAGTACGATCTTTTTTTGAAAGAACATTTACAAAAATTTGGAAATTGTGGGAGTGGTAAAGTTAATTATCTATCGTCAACAATTTATGAAGAACTGATAGAAGAAATTGGTAAATTAGTTTACAGTGAAATTATTTTTAGATTAAAGAAAGCCAAAATTTATTCTGTTACGTTAGATGCGACGAGTGATACAGGCCATTGCGATCAATTAACTGTAGCTATTAGATATGTAGAGAATGACACTCCAGTCGAGCGATTTTTGGAATTTTTACCCAATCAAGGGCACAAAGCCCAAGACATGTTTGATGGCTTGAAAAGTATTCTAGATAAGAATGATATAAGCATTAGTGATTGCCGTGGTCAGTCATATGATAACGCATCGTCAATAAGTGGCAAATTCAATGGACTGCAATCATTATTACGGAGAGAAAATGATTTAGCAATTTGGGTTCCATGCTTTGCACACTCCTTAAATCTCACTGGGCTAAAAGCTTCTGATGCATCAATGTCATCGACTAATTATTTTTTATTTTCACAAGGTCTGTATGTATTACTTGTCCAAGCATTAAAATCAAATGTAGAAAACAGCGATAGGATACGCGTTCCTCAAAGGATTGAAGGTACTCGATGGTTTAGTCGTGCAGATGGTAATAAGGCTTTTGTGATAGGTTTTATGCCAATAAAAGAAACTTTATTGGATATTTCCGAAAATAATGATTTTGATTCGAAAGCACGATGTGAAGCTCTAGGGTATTATAAAAAAATGTGTCAATTAGAAACCGGTATTATGGCTTCATTTTGGTACGATATTCTAGAAAACTTGGACAACACGAGTAAGACCTTACAAAGTTCTACAGTGCAATTAAACACTGCATTAGCTTGCGTAAAATCATTAAGAGAGTTTACTGCTAATAAGAGGTACAATTTTTCTTATTATGAAAGAGCGGGATCTGATCTGACAGGTATTGTAGAGTATAAAACGGATCGAATACGTCGACCAAATATCCGTTTGAGTACACTTGGTAATAATGAACCAGGAGTAGAATTAGTCCTATCAGAATCATTTCGTATCTTTCAGTACCTTCCAATTATTGATACATTCGTTAGTGCTCTAGACCATAGAATTTCTGCGTATAATGATACTGAATTACGATTTGGATTTTATCAAATTTGGAGAATTTAGCCCCTCATGAATTATTAATTAATTCTAATAGATTATTAGATATATATACAAATGATTTAGATTCTAATCTTTCAATGGAATTGTTGCAATTTAAAGAATTTTGTGTTCATTTATTAAAATTTGATGCCAAAAACAAAGTTAGCCGAGAACAAGCTATGTATACACTGATTATTACAGAAGGAGTAAAAGAATCTTTTCCAAATGTTGAAATGGTTTTAAGAATGTATTTAACATTAGTGATTACTAACTGCACTGGAGAACGGTCATTTTCCAAGCTAAAGCTTATAAAAAATACTTTGCGGACTTCAATGGGTCAGAATCGTTTAAATTATTTGACTATAATGAGCACAGAGCGTGATATTGTTCGCGACATAAATATCGATAAAATAATTCGAAATTTTGCAGATAAAAAGGCAAGGAAATGTTTTATATAATTTTTCCCTAGGCATGAAATAATTACTTATAATAAATTATACTGCCCGAACTTTGTATTTTTTTAAACCCAACCCAACCCAACCCTTCCATATTGTAATTATGCATGAAAATTAATTCCTTAACTAGGCCCCCACACGATTTGTGCCCATAGGCCTCGAAAACGTATGTACGGTACTGCGGGCGAGTACGGGACAGCGAAGACGAGGGATCTTCGCTGTTGTCCAGTTGCCACAGGGAGGCGTGTTGTCCAGGAGGGTAGACACTTCGGTGAGAGTGGACTCGTTAGTGTATTCAGAAAAGTCATTGCATATCGTAGGATTTTTCATTCGATGGGTAATTTGTAGTCGTCGACCCTGGGGCTTTTCGCGTAGTGTGCGTATATATATATATATATATATATATATATATATATACACACTAGGGGTACCCCCCTGCTCGCTCCGCTCGCCAACCCCCATTGCTTCAGTTTTTAACTTCGTATTTGGTAATGTTCAGATATAATTTACAGCAACAATTTAAAGAATTAATTTTAAACTTTTTTTTTCAAATCCCAATTTTTAAATTTATGCATATTTTATTGATTGTTGGAACAATAATAATTCTTGAATGTGTCTACTGCCGTAACATTCATGGTATATACATGATACTGAAATATGTTATTATAAATATAGCTCACCCATCAGCTCCACCCTCCGTCTGCTACCTCTGCCTATCTTCTTCAGCTATCACTTATCGCCACAAATCATGAATACCACCTTCACCAACTACCTTCAATCACAAATTTCACTATTCACCGCTCATCTACATGCTTCACTTATGACTGCAATAATGAGCTCCATATTTCAGCTTCATACCAGGCACAAACTTCATCTGCCAACATGACCTATGACGCTAACCAACCACCTGTCCACGATGATCTCTAACCATGAAATCTACTAACTACCTACCATTTTCACCATTGAACTCTTATCTACCATCGATCATCTACACCCTTGACCCATCACCTAGATCCTTTACTTGTGACTCCAATAATGAGCTCCACAATTCAACTTCACACCTGGTATAAACTTTACTTACCAGCTTGACCTACTATTATCTATTACCTATTATCTACTAACTTATTATCAACTAACTTACTAACTATTATCTCCAATGTCGCAATTGCTATTTCGATCATCACTATATCCCGGTTTTCGTCGTTCCGCACGTTCCGCACGTATAACATGTCTTAGATTTCGCGTCTTTTTTCGAGCTATCTTTATTTCGTTCGTTTTGTATCGTGTATACGTTATATCGTATATACATGTATACTTCGGCTGTTATTTCGTTCTGGGTATGCGGTCTGGGTATTGTTTTGCGCGGCTAATACTAATGCTAAGTTTTGGGATTGGGACGCGCTCTCCTTTATTAGGGTTGTCGAATTTATGCTTGTATCATTCAGCCAATTCAGCAGAAAATTAATTTTTGATAGTAAATCATTAGATTTATGTGTTATTATAAATCTACTGAAAGATCAGAATTCTCTGAATCTTTAATGCACTTTAATTGTTTGTAGTAGATGTAAGATTTGATAAATTTTGAGCAAATCATCAAAGCAAAACAGTAGAAACTGGCTTTGTTAGACCTTTCGTATAAGACAGTTCAGTACTGACACAGTTCAATGTACAATGATTTAGATGACTTACTGTTTCTGTTATGTTTAATTTTTTTTCAGATCTGCAAAAAAATACCAAAAAGTAATTACGAATTAATTAAGAAATTAAATAAAGAATTAATTAATGAATTAAGACATTAATTAAGAATTAATCTGTAATTAAGAAATTGAATAAATAAATAATTCATTCATCAATTTAAATTCTTAATAGGTTATTAAATAGTAATATTAAGTGAAACTTATTCTCTAGTTCTTGCAGTCATTTTTGCTGTGTAGTTAATTGTTGTGGATTCCAGTATTGGATTTCTGTTTCATTCATCCTGTTCAATGGCCACTGGTTCAGTGGACGTAATGGCCAATTACCTTGATCAACTGCTGAAGTGATGGTGCTTTGTGGCTCCTGTGATGGTGGATGGTGGATTGCATAACCTGGTTGCTGCGGTGCTGAACTGAAGATGTATGGCTTGGAGTTTTTGTTGGTTCACCGTTAAGTCTTTTAATGGTTAAAATTTTATAAACGTGACGTTATAATTTCTTGAGTTGCTAGAAAACTCTATAAAGTAAAGGCATTCAACAAATTTGAATTAGCCACCAAACATGTTGCGTTCCACACCGTCGGGTCGGGAATGAAGATTACTATATGATCGGTACAGTAGAATTTTATGTGAAGCAGCCAAACAGCAGTTTTTCATCCAACTCGCAAGACACTATATAGATCAGTGCAATTAGTCTGCTAGCTACTGTAACAACTACCAGTGTTTATAACCTCATCAATGGTGCTTTTAGTACAAGAGTTTCCAGCTTTTACAGAGTACAGCAATTATTCAGATGAGTATTGGAAACTAATAAATAATAATAATTTATTCACGAAGAGCTTTTTTTTTTGTTTATTTGTTAATTTTAGGTATGCGGATGGAAGACAGCAAGATTGGACCATTATACTGACTGTATGGAGTGAAATTTTGCATGCTTTCTAAGAACTTAAAGTGTATTTAATAACGGCACGTATTGCAAATAACATTAATCATTAGTTTAATATGACTATGAATTAGTAATGATAATTTTTATTTTATTTTCATCTTCTAAAATACTATTATCAACCATCATGATGTACGCGCATCATCAAATATACATTATTGCATGTATATTTGAATACCGAAACCAAATCAAAGTATGCTGGATAATTTCTGTAAGTACCCGAATAGCACTGTATCTTGTGGAAACATTGTCTCAATGTTACGTACCAAGATTTTCCAGAAATTGTAATGTTACATACATATTATATAATTTTGCTATGGCCTGGTTTGAACATTCTAGTCAACACCGATTTCCGTTATTGGATTGCAAAGTTCGAGTGGCAAGCCCTTTATCAGTATAAAAAATTATTGTCAGAATATTGGGCAAAGATTACATAGTTTTGCTGGAATATTGTTGAAAAAAATGTTTGCGGGACTGAATTTCTGTCACATGTAATCTTGTAACATTGTAGCAATATCAAAAAGTCTCACCGCAATGATATTATCATCATCACGTACTGTATAAAATTCTGGTAACAATATTACTGCCATATTGCACGACAAAAATTTTTCCCCGCATTATGTAATAGAAATATTGCAGCAAGATAACAAAATCTTACAATAATGATAATGATTCATACTAATTAATTGATTACAGTATCACCTTTTAAATAAAATTCTTTTTATAATATTTATGACGATTGACATAAAAAGTAAGAAAAAGCTAAAAAAAAAATTTTTCCCAGTCAGGATTTGAACTAAACACCTTCCGCTTAGTAAACCTGACCTCTATCCACTCGGCTATTGATTTGTGCTTGTCAAATAATTTTAAACCTAGGTTATAATTTGAAGTTTTTCGATCATTTTACGTTTTAACCTACATAACTTCAATGACAAGAACAAATCAATAGCCGAGTGGATGGCGGTCAAGTTTACAGAGCGAAAGGTATTCGGTATTCGGTTCAAATCCCGACTGGGGAAAACTTTTTTTTTACCTTTTTCGTAGTTTTTATGTCGATCTTCATAAATATTATACAAAGAATTTTATTTAAAAGACGATACTGTAATTAATTAATTCGTATGAATCATTTTCATTATTGTAAGATTTGTTATCTTGCTGCAATATTTCAATTGTATAACATTGCGGTAAGACTTTTTGATTTTACTACAATGTTACTACAAGATTACAAGTGACAACAATTCAGTCCGGCAAACATTTTTTTCAACAATATTCCAGCAAAACTATATAATCTTTGTCCAACATTCTGACAATATTTTTTTATACTGATAAAGGGCTTGCCATTCGAACTTTGCAATCCAATAACGGAAATCGGGGTTGGCTGGAATGTTCTCACCAAGTCATAGCAAGATTATATAACATGTATGTAACATTACAATTTCTGGAAAATCTTGCTACGTAACGTTGAGGCAATGTTTCCACAAGATGCAGTGCTATTCGGGTATCACTGAGTTTACTCATATGATTTACATCATAAACTTCAAATGCTTTTTACTCAGTTTAGTTTTTTCATGATATTTTTTCGGAATAGGTTTCCGAAGATCATGATTTTTGGTAAGTAAATACCTTTAATTGTTTTCAAGGATTATACTCACTTAATGCATATTTGTAATGCATGAAAGTGATATATAATACTTATATATTGAAGGGGAAATAGTTTTTAGAGCACATATACTCAAAAATTGTATTTTTAAAATATCTACAACTTTTATGTTGAAGGTTCTTATGTAAAACGTATGCGTAAAAAGTTTTATTCTGAAGAACGAATTATTTTCATGTGAGAATTCGATTTTAGCCTGTTAATTTGAACTGTAAGCATTTTCGAGGGTTGATGTCGATAGGAAAAAGTTTTATTTTGTTGTGATCTATAACTTTTCCATTAAACTTTTTTTTGTGAAATGCTTATAATTTGAGTTATGGTCAAAAAAACGTTTTTGAAAAATCAAAAAAATGCCCGCATATTTTTTCTATACATGGAATCAAGTTCAAATGAAATGTGTCACGATATTAACATGAAGAGAGTTTATGAAAAGAAATTTGGATCGATCGGAATGAATTTCGCAAAGATAATCGTAGCCAACTGAAATTTAAAAAAAATCAGTTTTTTGAGCTTTACAATGTGTTAAATCATTTAAAGCGTATAATTATTATGGTCAAAAATTGTATTTTTAAAATATCGCAACTTTTATATTTAATATTTTTGTGTGAAACCTAAAATGAACCACTAATTTTTGAAGTAGTCACAATGTTATTTCATTTTTATTTTAATTCGTTGAGACTAGTTACGTTATAAATCAGTGCATAAGTATTTTTAGATACAATACTTCAGAACAGACCATTCAGACAGTTGGCGCAAATGCTGTAATGATGGATATCAGGGGCAATATTGCTAATGGGCAATTGGTCAATTGCTGCTGAGATTGGCTGGTGGAATAAGTCCTGTGTATTCCAACGGCTTTTTGTATAAAATTGTATAAAATGCTTATAATTTGAGTTATGGCCAATAAACCGTGTTTTAAAAATCGAAAAAATGCCCGCATATTTTTTGTATACACGCGATCAAGCCCAATTTCATACTGGAACTTTATTATTATAAGTAGAGTTTACAAAAAAACTTTGGATTGATTAGGACTTACCTGATTGAGATAATTATTTTGGTTTGTGCCAAAATAATTTGGTTAAAAATACATGTAAAATTAAGCATAAAGAGCTCCCATTTGAACAATTGGCCGGTAAGCGCAAAAGTGAAAAAAAGTCTTTTTGTATATAGAGCTGCACTCTCCTAAATTTTCAGCCCGATTGGTCGAAAATTGGCTGAGATATTGCTGGTTACAATTTTTGCGATGGTAAAACTATAAGGTGTTATACCGCGTTGCGGTCGTGCCTAAGTTTTATTTAATTAGATTTATATATATTTTATAGTTTGAATAAATCACAATAAAAATATTTAAAAAAATTCAATATTTCATTTTTGATAATTTAATGTTGCCAAACTTAAAATTAGTTTTTACTGAATGAGCTCAAAAAATGACTGAACTATTTTAGGATTAATAATGAACTGACTTAAAAAAAATTGCGCGTCACGGGACGCGTGACAGAAGTGATGACTTCAACTGATTTTAATGGACACTACAATATATCGAAGTAGAGTTAATAGAAAATGGTAATCCGAAGTGTTGTAGGTATATAAAAGAGAGAATGCAAAGCCTGGAGAACGTAAGATGACAATTATAAGCATCGATATTGGAGAGAAAGACAGAGAGAAAGAGAGAGAGAGAGAGAGAGAGCGAGAGAAAGAGGGAGAGCGAGAAAGAGAGAGCGAGAGAGAGAGAGAATAAATATGTGATAGATGGAGTTTAACATTTATTGTGTGTCGAAAAAATATAAATTAAATCGCATTTTTAATATAAAATATAAAATAAATTTATTATTTAAGGTAATTAACGGTTTCGTGACATTTGCACTGTTTACTCGTTGATCATGAAGAGTGCGATAAATTCACTCTGTTCCACATACACACAAATACATTTATAGAAAGAAAAGCGGCAAACACCTTGCAGCTTCTAAGTCATAATGTGTGTGTGTATATATATATATATATATATAATATTTGTATATATATTTATACATCATAGCTTTAACGGGAGCTGCACGTCGTAGTGTAGGAATCTATAATTATATATATAAGTAGACACTAACGTAAGGATACTCGCAATGTATACCTATATAGAGGCAGAGAGAGAGAGAGAGAGAGAGAGATACACAGGGAAAGTACTGAGCGCTACATAGTTGCAGGTCGTAGTATACTACGTTAAGGGCCTGAGAGTGGCGAGCGAGAAGATTCCCACCTACACACACTGTATACCGAGAGTATACGAAGCTAATTCTCGCTATAAGTCAGCTGCATGAAACTATCGGTAGTGGGGGCCACTCCCCTCACTCTCTCTTTATGAATTCTGCGTGAGACCTTCCCCTCTTTTGCTTTTCGTTTCATTTTAGTCACCCTCAGGCGAGCCATAAGAAGTTATCACTTTAAAAAGTATAATAGTAATATATTAAAGCGAAACATAAGTCTTTTATCATTACTGCAAATTTATTATTTTTGCTCTTTTTTAGACGACGTGCCTAACAGAATTGCCGGATGTTGCACCTTGTAACGGCACAATTCGTTTACCGCCTTCATGCAGCGAGGAGTCGCCGAGTAGTGGAAGCAGCGGTGGTGGTGGTATCGCACATAAAGATCACCATACGGATGATTCTCGACGTAAATGTCGTATTCTAACTCCAGTTATATTAGTTATGACATCGCTACTTTTAGGTGGTCTCTGTTTACCAATACTTCTTCAGACTTCACCAGCAACACATCAGCAAAGGCTAGATATAATTAGAAGAATTCTCTCCGAAGTGCCTCTAATTGATGGGTATGTAATGAACTAAATAAAAGTTAGCAAAAATTAACCTATATATCAAAAATGGGGTTCATATAGATTTTTACCTTTGAATACATGTTGTATTTGGTGTATATTTTCTTTTAGAAATATCAGAATGAAGTCTGTATTAATGATACGTATATAAATATTCATATAATTTGTAAAGAGCATTCAAGTGTAGTTAAGGGGGTATGCCTAAGTTGAATCTGAAAAAAAAACAAATTTTTCATTAATAGACTAAAAAAAATAGTTTACTAGTCGTAGAAAAAAAATTTTTTTCTAAGTCAAAGTTTAGATATTTACTGTAATTTTATATGTTTTTAAAAAAATTATATGTCTATGTTTAAAAATTATATGTCTATACTATTGTAACGTAGAAATTTACTCCCCACTCGGGAGATTCCAGTTATTGTACAAATTATTTTTATTGTCGCGGCCGACTTCTTTTCCAAGTTGCAGAATTCCTGAAAAGGGCAGGATGCGGGACGATGGTAGCAATCGGGTTGTTACACACAATAAGAAACACAAATAATTAATACAAAATCCTCGGACCACAGATTCCTGTAAAAGGCCGAGAATTTCTACTACGATGATTCTATTAATTTTAATGCATAAATGAACAAAAGAAAAAACTCCAACAGTATCCAACTAAAAACCACGGAATTTCCAACGAGGAAACTTACAATTAATCCATTATTTATCGCGTCTTCAATGTAATATAGATTAACTATTACCGATTTTACCACCAAATACTCCAAAAATCCTCCAAAAATCCACCAAATAACGTTCACGACAAGTGAGCTGGAAATAGAATCTCGCCAGAACCTCAGAAAGAAACTTTCCAGAATCAAACCTCCGATCGGCACGACACTTGACGTAAATCAGATCAATTCAAATCAAAGATGGCACACGAGGGACAGAAAGGAAAATATAAGAGATGCTATTGCTGCTGGAGCCAGAAAAAGAATAGAGTGCAGACTGCCCTCCAAGGCAAGCCACGACATAGTGGTCGTGGCCGACGCTTCGCTCGACGAAGGATACCGCGTTTTCCCACCCGGCCTCCTTCTTCACAGAAGCGGCGGTCCGACTACCGAATTTTCCAATTAGTCCTCTATCCTACCAAAATCCTCTATTGGTCTAATTACTCTATCTGTGCTTTTGCCGAGCATCCTCTTTTCCAAATCCAATTTTATCATTGGTTAACAAATCAATTATCACCCTCTATATCCTCTGTCAATTTATAAATCCGCGCTCCCATTATTGATTAGGACCAATCAATTAATATCGATATCCATCCAGTGACTCCATCTATAGATAAGCTATCAGGCGCGTGGCATTCGAAGTCTTCTATTCCATTATATAGATCACTGCAGATTACCCTTTAATGCCAAATAGTATTCACTAATTGGCAGCTGCTATGCTTCTATACCTACAAGGAAAAACTACTATATCAGTACTGTACAGTTCGCCTCTACAGTACTCTCCAGACCATGAGTACATCCTCATTGCCTCTAAGTCAATGCAGGAACACAAGAAACACCTGGACACAGCGCTCAAGCTACTCGACGAATTCGAGCTGCAAGTCAACCTAGAGAAGTGCACTCTAGGCGTCCAAGAGATTGTTTTTCTCGGACATCTGATAACTCCAGAGGGTTTCAAGCCAAATCCAGAAAAGGTCAAGGCAATACAGGAGTATCCTCGACCAGTCACCATCGAGGCACTGAGAAGATTCCTGGGAATGGTCAACATCTATCGCCGCCTCATTCCACACGCAGCGCACACACAGAGGCCGCTTCACGAACTGGTCACAGGCTGCAAGAAGCGCGACAAGCGCCCTGTCAACTGGACAGATGAGGCTGTGGCGGCTTTTAACAAATGCAAGGATCAGGTCGCCGAATTGACCTTCACCGACTTTCCCAGCGACAAGGCGGAACTCCGCCTCATCGCCGACGCTTCCGACACAGCAATGGGCGCGGCACTCGAACAAAAGTTCGACAATATTTGGAAGCCGCTGACCTTCTCATAAAAGTTCAACACAGCACAGAGCAAGTACACCACCTACGACAGAGAGCTCACGGCAATCTACGAGGCTCTCAGGCACTTCCAGTACTACCTGAAAGGGGTTGACTTCAAAATCTACACCGATCACAAGCCACTGGTGTATGCCCTTCAGCAGTGTCCAGAGAAGATGCCAGCCATCAGAGCCCGCAGGCTCTTATTCATCTCGCAGTTCAACGCAGAAATCCACTACCTCCCAGGAGAAGAGAACGACGTGGCAGACGCTCTCTCCAGGGTGGAGGCTTTCACCACTCCGTCAAACTTCCATTGGGACGGATTCGACGACGCCGACCAACGCTGGCAGGAGGTCAAGGCGGCTGTCGAGGCCTTTAAACTGCCCACACTATTCACCGAGAGGCAGCTTAGTGCAGAGCAAGGTGACGAAGCACAACACCAGGAGCTCCTCCAGGATCCAGAACACCCCATGAAACTTCGCAAGCTAATCTGGGGCCCAGATCACTCCGCTTACTACTGCGACATCAGGGACGATGTCATCAGACCTTACGTACCTCAAACTCTCAGGAGGGACGTTTTCAATAATTTCCACACCTTGTCGCATCCAGGTGTCAAGGTGACAACAAAACTAATTGCACAGCAATATGTATGGCCGAACATGTGCAGGGACATCGTCTCCTGGTGCAAAACGTGCATCGCTTGCCAGCAAGCAAAAATCACGAAACATAACAAACTACCACCCAAGCAGTTCACCATGCCGGACGGGAGATTCGACCACATCCACATGGACATAGTAGGTCTTTTCCCCAGCTGTCTGGGCTATACTCACGTGTTCACGATCATCGACCGCTACACCAGGTGACCAGAGGCTATTCCGATTGAGGATACCACTCCGGAGTCGTTGGGCCGAGCATTCTTCGACAACTGGATCAGCCGGTACTGAGCGCCCACGACTGTAACCACGGACCAGGGCAGGCAGTTCGAGTCGAGATTGTTCGCGGAAATGCTACAGATTTGCGGCATCAACAGAGACAGAACTTCGCCCTACCATCCAGCAACCAACGGCATCGTGGAGAGGCTCCACAGAGACATCAAATCGGCCCTCACCTGCCACGAAAACAACAGGGAATGGGCACGCCAGCTACCAGCGGTCATGCTCGGGCTGCGAACGAGAATCCGCATGGACACAGAAACGAGTCCAGCTGACCTCGTCTTCGGGAAGCCACTGAGAATACCCGGAGATTTCGCCCCGTTCACAGGCGAGGAGCCGGATATACGGATGTTCCACAGCGCACTCCAGGAACACATGCAACAGCTCCGGCCGGTCCCCTTCGAGCATAAGACAGCAACGCAGCCATTCGTCCATACAGGACTTAAGGATTGCTCCCACGTCTGGATGAGGGAAAGACCATTCAAGCCGGCACTCACTCCACCGTACATAGGACCGCACAAGGTCCTTAGGCGCAACCTCACCAATCGCACGTTCGAGATAGAGAAGGACGGCTTGAGGAGAACCGTAAACATCGAGAGGATAAAACCAGCCTTCCTCCTGCACGAGGAGCTGGAGGAGGAAAAGGGTAAAGCGCCACGCACGGCAGGGCCGTCTCCACCAAGCGACAACATCGTGAACGCGCCCCCGCCAGTCACTCCACAGTCAGATATCGTCGACGAAGAAGACTCAACTGAGCAGTATGATCTGCGGGATTCACTACAGATCTTCGACGAACCACCTTCAGACAGTGACGAGACGCAACCACCTCCACCGCCTCCAGCGGCTACGGCTCCTCAACCCGCGAGGGTCGGGGTAGCTGCAGACCCAACGACTCCCCTCTTCCACGATCCTCCCCAACCCAGCAACACCACCACGGCTATTGTACATCCGCCACCCAAGTCAAAACGCACTAAGCACGTCCCTAGCATCCTCCGCCGCAAAGGCAGAATCGACGGAATCCATTCCCGTGCAAGACCTAGGGAGAGGCGAGTAAGGTTCCCCACCCATTACTTACACTTTTAAATCCTTTCCACAGGCAATGGAGAAGGTTCGCAAGGCCCGTGAAGAGCTCGCCGCTCGCAGGAACGCCGCCAACTATGAGGAGAACCGCGCGGAGTTCTTTAAAGTAGATATTGCCCTAGAGCAGTTTGAGCGATACTTAGATGCTCACGTCTCCCGTAGAGAGCTAAAACTACTCAGATCCCGGGTCCCCGTATCCACGAATCCTGCGACCATCCAGGAGCCTCCAACTCCCGTTATTTTCATGGGCGGGATGCCGGTGCGGGATCTCTGGCTCAGAAACATCCGGTACAAGGCGGCAAAGCCAATGCTCCGGGAATCATTAGAGGCACAGGGAATTCGAGACTTCGACATCGCTAAGGTCTGCCACACGGCCAGTGGCACGACAGCACACCTCGTGTTCCAGCCTTTCGCGGACGCGACCGATGTACAGATCCGGGCGTGCAAGCGCGAGCTGATCTTTACAGACAAACTCGGACGTGTTTCCCATATCAGCACCTCACCGTCTCACGACCCGAACCCCGTCGAGCCAAGCAAGCCACCGGTGGTCAACCAAGCGGCTTCACCGCTCCCGGACCTGCTCCGCTGTGTCATGCAGTGTCCCGACGCGACCGATCTGATCGCGTCTGCACTATCCTCTCGGGAGTTTATCAATTTTTACATGGCCTGCCACAACGCCCCGCAGCTGCAAGGCAAGCGCCTCAGCCTCGACGCGTCCCTCTCGAGATACTCGCGAGACGACGGCTTGGCACTTTTAATGCACGACGTCCTCCACTTCGACACGTGCAACATGCGCTTTCGCACCATGCCACCGCGCCTAGTCGCGGATTTCTTAACAAAACTCCTGGCGGCCAGGATCGACAAAAGAGTAATCCCGTTCCGCACGAGCCGACTTCGCGAGCTGGACCTCTCGAGCGCAACAACCTCTCCCAAAATTGCGGAGCTCATCGCTCAAGGGCTGTCGGTCAGGAAGCTCACCCTGGGCAGTACACCCGGAGGCTGCGACGAGCGTATAGATTTTTCTCAGGTCGAAGTCCTCCGTTTCGTGCGTAATACAAACGCCAGTCTTAAAAGCCTGGCTCGGGCACAGCACGGAGAAATTAGGGAACTGGAGTTTGTAAGCTGCCACGAGGTCAGCATTGAAAATTTAATTTCGTTCCTAGCAAACAACGCTAAGCTCCACTACCTTACCTTCGTAGACTCGTTCGGCAAACGTCAGCATACAGTCGAACTGGCACAAGCTGTGTTCCACCCTTCGAGTAGAATAATGTATTTTAACTTCAGCTACTCGGAAAGCCAGGGTTTCCGCCCTGACAGAATGCCAGCCCTAATCGTGGACTGGAACAGACGGTTAAAGTCGCTAAATCTTTCCAACAACCTCCACTTCAAGAACTATATGGACACCATCCTCGAGAAATCTCCGAGCCTGGAGAAACTGTACATCAAGGGGCTAGAGTTCGACTATACGCTGACGTTCGAGCACAACCCCTGCCTTCGAGTGCTCGAGACCGGGTACAATCTCACCCTGATAGACTCTCTTGTCACACTCATTCCCCAACCGGACCTAATCGAGGAGCTCTCGGTAACTGTGCAAAACTCCTGGGGCAAGAACCGCACACGAGCCTTCCAAGCCGGCGACATCGAGAGACTGGCTTTCTTCGTCGGGGCTTGTGCCAGGGCACATTTCCGATTGCTCCACTGCAAAATAAACCAGTCCGCGCAGTTGAGGAGTGTGTGTCGCAATGAACACCTTAGTGTCACGGTGAATGGCGATGAAATATTAATCAGCAAGCGAGTACCGAGACAGAGACAACGATAAAGGGGTTTCTTCAGAATACAGTCACTCGTGCCGCTGCACCGCCCTCTAGATTGTTAGCTGCACCGGGGGTGCACACACGGACCGGGTGACTGACTCCCCTCACCACAAAAACATTTTTGACAGCCTTCAGCCCTGTCATGGCTCGCTCGCTGATCCACACGTAAACGTAAGAACTTTAAGATGCTCAAGTTAGCATTTAAGACTCTCAATTAGTAGCTAAGTATGGTGCGCAGCGCATTCCAAACGAATTACACCAAAATAAAAAAAAAAGACCAATCACTGGCAAACAAAGATCGTTAAAACTATGTATATTTTATGGAGTCAGATACCGCGAGACAGTATCTTATATTTTTTTATATACTCTTTAAATGTAAGTTTAAATGCGTTTTCTATTCAAATATTTATAGAGTCAGACGCGAAGAGTCATTATCGTATAAGCGACAATTGCAGCGATCAAGCTTTATTCAAGCGAAAACCGGAGTTACCATCATCTCAACCTGACGACAAACGCGATTAAAGCAGTAATAAGTCTTCCAAGTGTACAAGGGTACTTTAACTCTTCAATCATTGTAAAAAGAAACTCAAAACCTGTACAAGTTCATCAATTTTTGTAAACCACGCAAAGGTGGCAAACCAGCGAACGAAAACTTATTACTCACGCCGATTAGCAAACTTTGTAAAAAGAAAAACCTTTAATTATTGTTAAAAGTAGTGTACGTCACTCCAAATTGTAAGCAACACAAAAACTCTGTAAAACTCTCTCCAGGCATTTTTAAATCAATCAGGCAACTTGTCAAGCTCTCGCTCTATCCACAAACTCGCAGAGTCAAATCGAATTCTAAGTTCTGTGCTTGTATTCGCGAAAATGCAAGCCCGCCGACAGGCGGCGGCACCGAGCAGCGAGCATACCAGCGAGAGCGCCGAGCGCAGCGAGCGCGTCAGTCCACCGCCGAGAGCACACTAGAGCAGTCGCCTGGAGAGAGGCCCACCAACACCAAGGGAATAAAGCCTACGCGTACATCCATCAAGCGTCTCTTTATTCCCCGGCCATCACCCTGCTCCCCCCGCACCCCCACAGACATAATTATAGCACCAAAGTGGGTTGGCACTAGTTGTCGCGAAAGTAACCCACATAACCGCGCGAAAATTTGAATGTGTAATTTCAGATGAAATAAAGTGCTTAAAAATAAAAGTGAATTTAATTATAATTATAAATATTCGGTAATGTCTCGCTCGTACACTATACTAAATAATTTTATTTCGGGTGATAGGATACTACTAAAAATGGCTGTAATAGCAGTAATAATACCAGTCTGAATAGTTTACGCGAAATAAAAGTATTATATATGTAATTTATTATTAGATTCCTTTTAAAAATAGTGAAATCTCCCCCCTCCCTCCACAAAAAACCTTTTCAAGGTAAATGGTTGGCAAGTATAAGGTTGTTTCTCTAGGTAAAAAATAAAAATAAATTTGAAACTCTTAATAACATAAACTTAATTTTCGAACTCTCAATAACCCATATGTGGTCAAAACTGAAAGTGTTTTTTCTATATACCTATTTCATTATGTAAATTTAAATTTCATTTTCATCTCTCGATAACCTTTATATAGCCAAAATCCTAAGTATCTTATTCTGACGGTCATTTCATTATATAAATTAAAGATTTAGATTAGATGATTGAGGCTTTATTGTATACGGTTATTAATACTTCCCTTACTAAAGAGTGATAACAATAGTGTTTATAAAACAGTGATTAAGAATGTATTTATAATTAATTAGTTAAAAAAATAATTATGTTATATGCGTAAAGATCTTTGCGCTAAGGGTCTATTGGACAGACTACCATTTTCTTTGGGTCAATTCTCTATAATATACCCATTTTATAAATTTCAATTTGAATTTTAACAAAAGAAAGTTGTGATATCAATAAATAAATTGGCAAGCTTCTTTATAAAAAGCAATAGTTTTGAAAAAAATAAATGAGCGTTAAAATGGGGGAAGGAATATCAATGTATATGAATATCCCCCCCCCCCCCCAAACAAACCTTTTCAAGGTAAAAGGCTGGCAAGTATAAGGTCGTTTCTTCATGTAAAAATTAAAGATAAATTTTACAACTCTTGATAACCTTAATGTAAAAAAAACTCTTAATAACATTTATGCAGACAAAACCAAACTTTTATTAACATTCATACAGACAAAATAAAAATTCTTAGAGCTTACTCTAAAATTCAACTTTAATTTTCAAACTTCGACAACTCTTATGTAGTCGAAATTATAAGTGCTGTATTCTATACAGTTATTTAATTATGGAAATTAAAGATCTTGATAACACTTATATAGACAAAATACTAGTAGCTTTACTGCATACTCTTAAGACGTGTTGATATTATAATCGTCAGATCAACAAATAATATATCTTCTTTCCTCTTGTGAATAAGTGATCGAACACAAATACTGGAAGAATATGTGATACTTATAGATCAAGTTGGAAAACCAATAATTATGTTAGGATGAATGTCTTCTTTTACCTATTCAATGAGTTAATCACAATCACTCAAATCATGATGCTTATACATCAAGCTAAAAAATCCGAAACTCGCATGTATGAAAATATAAACGTGTAACCATCTTCGCGTTAAGGGTCTGTTGGACAGATTACCATTTCTTTAGTGTCACGTCTCCTTCGATTATCTATACCTTCGATTTGACATAAATTCTCATTTTAATTTTAAGAAAAGAAAGTTATGATATCAATAAATAAATTGGCAAGTTTTTTGTTATAAAAAGTAATTGTTTTCAAATAAATAAATAACCGATTAAATTGAGGAAGGATTATAAATATATGTGTTCATATAAACACTCAATCAAATTGCAGCATGTGAAAAGGTGGATAGCCTGTGAAAAGATACAGTCGGGTACAATTAAAACTTTGAATAATTGCGACTGCTGCCACGTTCTGTACATGTAATAGAATGGTATGATGTTCTTACATGACATTATCACATGACAAATGTGCCCATAATATGCAGTAATATCATGTTTGTCTAAAATTATTATGTAATTTAACAAAATTGTTTCGCATCATGAAAACTTTTTCATTTATTTATGGAAGCTACGAGCGGATGTACAATCTACTCTACTTAGTAATTCAGTAAATGTATTGCTATCCTTATTTCATTAAAAATCTATGTCCAGGACGATTATATACAATTATATATGAGATTTAAATTCTGTTGATTTACATACATTTAAAAAAACAGGAACAAATTCTATCATGTAGAACGCAATTTTTTGACGGAAAAACTTGCCGCCCCGTCCTATCATAGATAATCGATGAACCACTAAATGTCAGTGTAATTAACAATATCATAAAATTTTTAATATAGTTAATTTATCGTCCTATTATCCTATAATGCGTAATACTCAAATTATTATATTAATCTGTGAGACCAATGGCCTCAAATAATAATAAACAATGGATTTTTTTAATTAGGTAAAGATTTTAGTTAAGTAAAGATTTGAAACTAAAAGCTGTAAACTACATAAATATTAATTTAAAATTTTTAAACTTGATTTATTTTCCAACTTGAGTCATAGAAATTTATTTTATAACATTTTTTTAATATGTAATAATAGTAAGAATTATTTTTAATCAACTTTCTGCCATCTTCCGATAATACTAACAGAGGTTTGTAAAACATACATACAAATAACCAAAAATTGAGCTTAGAATGATTGCAAGATTAAGTTTGAATTCTTCAAAAATTGGTCAAGGACAGTAATAAATACATATAGAATAAAAAATCGATTCAGAGATTTTTTAACCGTGTTTCATTAACAAGTTAATTTGGTTAACCTTGAATAATTTAAAGATGGTATACATCGTTATCTATGATAGGACGGGGCGGCAAGTTTTTCCGTCAAAAAATTGCGTTCTACATGATAGAATTTGTTCCTGTTTTTTTAAATGTATGTAAATCAACAGAATTTAAATCTCATATATAATTGTATATAATCGTCCTGGACATAGATTTTTAATGAAATAAGGATAGCAATACATTTACTGAATTACTAAGTAGAGTAGATTGTACATCCGCTCGTAGCTTCCATAAATAAATGAAAAAGTTTTCATGATGCGAAACAATTTTGTTAAATTACATAATAATTTTAGACAAACATGATATTACTGCATATTATGGGCACATTTGTCATGTGATAATGTCATGTAAGAACATCATACCATTCTATTACATGTACAGAACGTGGAAGCAGTCGCAATTATTCAAAGTTTTAATTGTACCCGACTGTATCTTTTCACAGGCTATCCACCTTTTCACATGCTGCAATTTGATTGAGTGTTTATATGAACACATATATTTATAATCCTTCTTCAATTTAATCGGTTATTTATTTATTTGAAAACAATTACTTTTTATAACAAAAAACTTGCCAATTTATTTATTGATATCATAACTTTCTTTTCTTAAAATTAAAATGAGAATTTATGTCAAATCGAAGGTATAGATAATCGAAGGAGACGTGACACTAAAGAAATGGTAATCTGTCCAACAGACCCTTAACGCGAAGATGGTTACACGTTCATATTTTCATACATGCGAGTTTCGGATTTTTTAGCTTGATGTATAAGCATCATGATTTGAGTGATTGTGATTAACTCATTGAATAGGTAAAAGAAGACATTCATCCTAACATAATTATTTGTTTTCCAACTTGATCTATAAGTATCACATATTCTTCCAGTATTTGTGTTCGATCACTTATTCACAAGAGGAAAGAAGATATATTATTTGTTGATCTGACGATTATAATATCAACACGTCTTAAGAGTATGCAGTAAAGCTACTAGTATTTTGTCTATATAAGTGTCATCAAGATCTTTAATTTCCATAATTAAATAACTGTATAGAATACAGCACTTATAATTTCGACTACATAAGAGTTGTCGAAGTTTGAAAATTAAAGTTGAATTTTAGAGTAAGCTCTAAGAATTTTTATTTTGTCTGTATGAATGTTAATAAAAGTTTGGTTTTGTCTGCATAAATGTTATTAAGAGTTTTTTTTTACATTAAGGTTATCAAGAGTTGTAAAATTTATCTTTAATTTTTACATGAAGAAACGACCTTATACTTGCCAGCCTTTCACCTTGAAAAGGTTTGTTTGGGGGGGGGGGGAGGGAGAGATTTCACTACTTTTAAAAGGTATATAATATGTAAATTACAAAGAATAGTTAACATCAACTAAATAAGTAATAAATTTAAAATATTAATGTACATTTGCTCATGGATTATTGTAATAATAATAATAATTATTTTTTAGACACTATCTGTAGAGTAAATAGTTTTTTAGATCATTAGTATTCACTAAGAAATCTATCTTTTCCACACCACCCTCGAGGTAAATAGAATAGCGCGTTTTTTTTCCTTTATTGACACTAAATTTTATGTTAAGTTCCGTAATGATTTGTTTCGCAAATACATCAAAGAAATCTGTACGTCTAAAATTATTGCTAATTAATTAACTGATAACTGCTTTCTTGAAAGCATTTGTACGTTACGTATACTATTGTCATGCAGAACATGAGTGATATAGCATTTTAATATTTATACAAGTTTACATCGTATCCTTCACAATTGTTTAATCTATATTATAGAATAATGAAAATAATATTTAGAATAATAAGAAGTATATGTAAGTTAATTTCCAATATCCCTATGTTTCTTTATGATAGACGTATTATCATTTTTAATGCAACCCACCTAATTTGGTAAACGTTTAGAAAACTGTAATCGAATTCAAACTTTATGAAAACCTGTAAAAAATAGTGTCAGTAAAGTTGTGGTATCCCCTGTATGACTTTCACATAACTACTTACACGGTTGACATCATAAATTTAGTGTCTAAATTTTCAGGTAGGTCTCTCTGAAAATCATCTAGACCATATTTGAGCTGTTCAATATTGAATACTGTAAAAACTTTCGTCGATACTAAAAAATGAAAATTTGACTGGCTTGTCATGTCAAAAGAATTCTTTCCTTGTAAAATCTGATAGTTGTATGCCTTCATAAGTTCTCGTTACCGTATACTAAACAAAAAAATGCTTTTCCCTTGAGCAATGCTCGTTACATCTGGAATCTGAGTGTACTTGCTCTCTCCAAATTGCGAACAAATTCTAAACCACTTGTCTTCTGAACTTATAGAATAATTATAAATAGGAAAACATCCACTGCAAATCTGTAAAAACTTTCAATGATAAATAAATGATGCAAACACAACACTTTCACTAGCTTGTCACATAACAAGAAAATTCTGTATAATCTGATAGTTGTATTCCTTCCAGTAAAACCTGAAAAAGTCTCGTTACATCTGGAATCTGAGTGTACTTGCTCTCTCAAAATTGGGTGAAAATTCTAAATCACTTGTCTTCTGTACTTGTGCAATAATTATAAATCTTATAAAAATATTTTGCACATTACTTGCTTCTCACAGGAATATAACATGACAGTTGCGTAACTTCTTAATAAAAATAGAAAAACATGTACTACAAACACTAAAAACTTTCTTCGATACTAAAAAATGAAAATTTCACCAGCTTGTCATGTCACAAGAATTCTTTGCTTGTAAAATTGTGCCTTCGCAAGTTCTCTTTACACCGTATACTAATTAAACATGCTTTTTCATTGAGAAAAGTCTCGTTACATCTGGAACCACTTGTCTTCTGAACTTATTGAATAATAACAAAACTTTCAATAATACTTAAAAGAACACAACACTTTCACTAACTTCTCACATACCATGAAAATTGTTTATAATCTGATAGTTGTATGCCTTCCAGTTAAACCTGAAAAATAAAAGAGAACATTTTAACAAAGAATCAGTTCACAAATCCATTATTTGCATTGTATATTTATATAAATCAAAATAAAACTAAATACTTATCTAATTAAAAAGCACAACACTTTCACTAGCTTGTCACATAACAAGAAAATTATTTATAATCTTATAGTTGAATAATGCCTTTCAGTGAAACTCCAGTGAAACTCCTTCCAGTCAAAAGAATTCTTCCAAAATCATTTTGGAGTTGACAAAAAAAACAGTTTACGATTTTTAATTCTGAAACTATTAGATCTACAGAAATTGTTCAAGAGACCCTTTGTTATTTTCTTTTGGAGTAGAATCAGCTAGTATTTTTATAATTTATGTAAACTCATTAACAAAAATTTTTGCTTTTGTTGGCCTGTTCGTCAAAATTTAAAATTGTTATTCGTAGGGTTAGATAAATAAAAAAAATACTAGCTTATTCTACTCCAAAAGAAAATAATAAAAGGTGTCTTATACATTTTCTTTAAACCTAATATTTTCTGAATTAAAAATCATTTTGGAGTTGACAGAAAAAACAGTTTATGATTTTTAATTCAGAAACTATTAGATCTACAGAAATTGTTCAAGAGACCTTTTGTTATTTTCTTTTGGAGTAGAATCAGCTAGTATTTTTATAATTTATGTAAACTCATTAACAAAAATTTTTGCTTTTGTGGGCCTGTTCGTCAAAATTTAAAATTGTTATTCGTAGGGTTAGATAAATAGAAAAAATACTAGCTTATTCTACTCCAAAAGAAAATAATAAAAGGTATCTTATACATTTTCTTTAAACCTAATATTTTCTGAATTAAAAATCATTTTGGAGTTGACAAAAAAAACAGTTTATGATTTTTAATTCAGAAACTATTAGATCTACAGAAATTGTTCAAGAGACCTTTTGTTACTTTCTTTTGGAGTAGAATCAGCTAGTATTTTTATTATTTATGTAAACTCATTAACAAAAATTTTTGCTTTTGTTGGCCTGTTCGTCAAAATTTAAAATTGCTATTCGTAGGGTTAGATAAATAAAAAAATACGAACTTATTCTACTCCAAAAGAAAATAACAAAAGGTCTCTTGTACATTTTCTTTAAACCTAATAGTTGCTGAATTAAAAATCATTTTGGAGTTGACAAAAAAACAGTTTATGATTTTTAATTCAGAAACTATTAGATCTACAGAAATTGTTCAAGAGACCTTTTATTATTTTCTTTTGGAGTAGAATCAGCTAGTATTTTTATTATTTATGTAAACTCATTAACCACTTATTATTACATATATGACAGTAAAAGGTGCAGGCTGCTAGTCTCGTTACATCTGAAACTACTTGACTTCTGATTACAGAATAATAACAAAACTTTCAATGATACTTAAAAAGCACAACACTTTCACTAGCTTGTCACATAACAAGAAAATTATTTATAATCTTATAGTTGTATAATGCCTTCCAGTGAAACTTGAAAAGGTCTCGTCACATCTGGAATCTGAGTATACTTGCTCTCTCAAAATTGGGAGAAGCTTCTAAAAAATCACTTGTCTTCTGAACTTGAATAATAATTATAAATCTTGAAAAAATCCTTTGCACATCACTAGTTTCTCACAGGAATTCCTTCGCTTTATAACACGACTGTTGCGTAACTTCTTAATAGAGATAGAAAAACATGCACTGCAAACACTAAAAACTTTCTTCGATACTAAAAAATGAAAATTTCACTAGCTTGTCATGTCACAAGAATTCTTCGCTTGTAAAATTGTATGCCATCACAAGTTCTCTTTATAATATACTAAGCAAAACATGCTTTTCCATTAAGAAAAGTCTCGTTACATCTGGAACCACTTGTCTTCTGAACTTATAGAATAATACCAAAACTTTCAATGATACTTAAAAAGCACAACACTTTCACTAGCTTGTCACATAACAAGAAGACTCACACACTGCGTGTCACACGCTCACATCCTGCGTGCGGAGCGCAGGATGTGAGCTCTCGAGTCACACCTGCGCAGCGCGTCGGCGCTCGGGAGGGGGCATGGCAGGAAGCGAGCCGGCGGCCGCGTGCACGCGGTTACATGCATGCGGCGATGTGTAGAGGGGAGAGCGCGAGTGTGAGCGTGAGCGAGAGAGAGGGAGAGAGAGTCGGCGCGCGCGGGAGAGAGACATTTGGCGAGAGTGGGAATCGAGTGAGTGCGAACTTGAGAGAGAGAGAGAGAGAGAGAGATGAATATAGTGGCGCGAAGTTGACGGCGTTTGGAGCGCTCAGAGTTGACTTGATGTTGACTTGCGGACGTCATAGAGGTGTATAGAGGAATATATGGGCTAGGAATCTTCGAGGACTCGATATATGTAGCCTATGGTTTATTTGAGGATGATTGTGGTTTTTTCAAATGTTGCGCGCCTGGCTAGTTATCCGTAGAGGGAGCTACCTCACGGTTATTCTCATGGATTGATTGATAAAGATCAATAAAGGGGGCGCGTAATTTGCATATCGATATATGCTATAGAGGCCGATGATTGATTAATCGGCCAATGGGAAAATTAGAGATAGAAAAAGAGGGCGCTGGGGAAATTCATAGATAGATAATGGATTGGTGGTAGTGTTTAAATAGGCCAATTGCGGATTTTGGAGGTTTTTAGGACCAATTGGAAAATTCGGTTGCCAGATCGACGCTTCCGTGAAGAAGGAGGCCGGGTGGGAAAAACGCGGCATCCTTCTTCGAGCAAAGCGTCGACCGGTACACTCTGTCGGCGGACGCCTTGGGTGGCAGTCCGCACTCTGACTCTGTTCCTGGATTCCTGGCTGATTAGTCTTTCTTCTCTATTCGGTGCTTAATCAGAACCTCGTGCGAATTTCTCGACGCCATCTTACTATATTGGAGGATCTTTGATTCCCGGATTCGTGGAGTTACAATCTGGATTTTGTTGGAGGCTTGGTGGCATTATTTGGGTTTTTGTTCTTTTATTGGTGAAAATGGTGGTAAGATATTAATATAAATATTTATACGTATTTTCTTCTGGTGGTTTGTAGTTGAGAAATATTAGGTAGTGGCAATTTTCCTCTTTCACAGGTTCGATAGATAATTTCGGGTTTTCAGTTGGAAATTGGCCGTTGTCCTTTTTGTTGAACCGTAATTATAGAGTCCCCGTAGAGGAATTTCGCGGCCCTTTCCTTTTTCTAGCAACTCCAGAACCAGTTACCGTGGATTTAGTTATTCGGCCGCTGGCCCACGTTTTACTTAAAATCATAACTGATATGTTTGCCTTCATGAATGTGTAACAGGGGATTTATAATATATTTGAGTTTATGTGTTAATTCTAATTTTCTTTGTTTTATTATTTATCTCATCAGCCTTATTGCTGCCAAAATTTCCCTGCGTGTACCCGTTTTCCGTTTTTTCAGGACTCTGGACTCCGAGAGTAAGAAGCAGCCTGTTAAATAAATTATTTTTGTACACTAACTGGAATCCTCGAGCGGGCGAGGCAAATTCCACGTTACATATTATGCTAAAATTTAAAATTTTTGATCAGCTACTATCTTAATATATATGTTGCCCCATGATATCGAGTATACAAGAATAAATTGTGCGATTATTATGATAGAATAATTAGCTGTTACAATATAAATAAATTACTTAAACATAAAAATCTGAAAAAAAAGTTAATTTAAACACAGAATAAGTTTATGAAATTGTATATATTCATTGGATGACTTTTGAAATAATCAAAGACTAAAGCTTTCAAAATTTAAAAACTTAAAGCTCGTCCAATGGATAAACCTGAAAGTTGTCATGGAATCTCTGTGACTAATTTAATTACTGAAAATTTAGTTCTTTTCAATTTCCAGAGAGCACGAAGGACAACCAGCTTCCAGAATGTGGATTAGCGATTTTTTTTTCAATGGAAGTATACCTTCTGCTATCTAAAAGGAAAAAGAACATATGAGTTGTTAAGCCCATCTCTTAAAACGATACTATGAAAAATTTTAAGTCGACACCATTGACTAGTTTTGAATATTCTAATTTTAATACTTTTAAATGTTGATATTTTAAAACTGGTTAATGGCAAAAATTTAAAATTTATCATGGTATCTTTTCGACAAATTGGCTTCACAACTCATATACTCTTTTTACGTTCTAGATAGTAAAAGGTATACTTACTTTGAAAAAAAGGTACGCTAATTCATATTTTGAAAGCTGATTTCTCTTTCTCTCTTACAATTGAAAAAAACTAATTTTTCAGTTAGTAAATTAGTCAAAGGAATTCCATAACAACTTTCATGTCTATTGGTTGGACGAACTTGGAGTTTTAAAATTTTGAAAGCTTTAATCTGATTATTTTAAGCGCCTAATCTTAATAATTATATTAAACATTGTCCTACAGGTAGTACGAACATTTGCGATTGTTATATTTTTTAATTTTTAATTTTGTAATTTTATAATACGTAACCATAATAAATTTTATGACAGAAACACTTTTTAAACATAAAATTTGATTACACTGGATAAAAGTTGTTAAAGTTCATATATTTAGTGATCCATTACTAAATGGATACATTTACTGTTCTTGTCAATTGAGTTCTTCCAGCATTTTTTATAAATAGTTTATTAATACGTAATCATAATAAATGTTGCTGGTATAAACGTGATAAATGTTCCAGCTATGTCTAGTTTATTATAAATTGCATGAAATACATGCAATTAACCTTGTCTACGAACTTATAATTTTGACTTTCATATAAATACTTACACTGTTGACGTCATGCCTTTAGTGTCTAAATTTTCAGGTAGTTAACAATATGAAAATCTGAACTATAAGTTCTTAGATAAAGTTAATTGCATGTATTGTTTTAATATGTTAAAACAAACTTGTATGCCAAATTTCAGCCCTCTAGCTGTGATAGATATTAAATGAGTGCGAAGAATATAATTGAAATAAGTAATCATCCACTAGTTATGATAGCTACATTTTGAATATTTCGGTCTTCGCCTGATTTAAAATCTGTTATAGCTAGAAGGCTGAAATTTGGTATAAATGCTTGTTTTAACATGCTAAAACAATACATGCAATTGAGTTTATCTAAGAACTTATAGTTTTGATTTTTATAGTTATGCACCTGACAATTTAAATCCTGAAGCCATGAAATCGATGGAGTAAGTATATCTACATGAAAATTATCTATATATGAAAAGTAATTACATCTATATTAAAACAAATTTGGATACCAAATTCCAGCTCTCTAACTATGATAGATATTAAATGAGTGCGAGGAATATAAGTGAAATAAGTAGCTATCCACTAGTTATGATCGTATTTTCAATATTATCGTCTGTGCCTCATTTAAAATCTATTACAGCTAGAAGGCTGAAATTTGGTATACAAATTGGTTTTAACATTTTAAAAAAATACGTGGAATTAACTGTATCTAAACTGATAATTTTGATTTTCATATTGATACTTATAATTATACACTTCAGTATAGACAGTTAAACTAAAACTACCAATGCAATCTCTTTTTCATTTTTTAAGCAGGCATTTGTCTAACGAATAAACATTTTAAAAGTTATGAGGCATTCAAAATTAATTAATCCCTATGATTAATTGAACCAAACACATTACCTTAATAATGATCAAATCTTGTGGCGTAGGTAGCATAATATTTGAATCAAAATAAGAACACGCTTACTCTGAACCAGTTATTATTCTAAACTTAATAATAAATTTTCCTTTGATAAAAATACTTTTCACTTCACCAGCTTGTCACAGGAATTCCAATCGTATATAACCTGACAGTTGCGTAACCTCCCAATAGACATAGGAAAACATCGACTGCAAATTCTGTAAAAACTTTCTTCGATACTTAAACGATGAAAATAAAACACTTTCACTAGCTTGTCACATGGAAAAATAGAAACTTTCCTGCATGAAAAATCATTAAAACTTTACACTTCACTTGCTTGTCATCACAAGAAAATTCTTTCCTTGTATCCTGATAGTTGTATATGCCTTCCAATCTAATAAAACCTGAAAAATAAAAGAGAACATTTTAACAAAGAATCAGTTCACAAATTCTTTATTTGTATTGTATATTTATATAAATCAAAATAAAACTAAATACTTATCTAATTATAAACTATTGGTTTATGATTGCTTTTCGATTGTGTACACTTGAGGGCATCTAATTCTGCACAAGTTACGGTCACCGATACGCATTCCGGCAGTGTTCACATGTGCGATGCAGACGACCGATCGGACGAAGAGGAACGAAGAAACGAATTCACAACGCATGCGCATCGACGAGAGCAGAAGAAATTCAGAGAACGTTAATGGAGTTGCTGAATCAAATGGATGGATTTGATTCTTTAGGACAAGTGAAAATGATTATGGCCTCAAACAGACCTGACACTTTAGATCCTGCTTTGATGCGACCTGGAAGATTGGATAGAAAAATTGAAATTCCACTACCAAATGAACAGGCTAGATTAGGAATTTTAAAAATTCATGCTAATCCTATTGCAAAACATGGAGAAATAGGTGAGTTTCTTTCAAGTCAATGTGTAAATAATTTTAAATAAAGCATAAAACTTAACATTTATAACTTTTTCAACAGGCTATGAAACTGTTGTGAAACTGTCAGATGGTTTCAATGGTGCTCATTTATGAAATGTGTGTACAGAAGCTGGACTTTTTGCTATTCGTTTAGAGAGGGAATATGTTATACAGAAAGATTTTATGAAGGCTGTTAGAAAAGTATCTGATAATAAAAAACTTGAATCAAAATTGGATTATAAACCAGTATAAAACGAATACTTAATCTTTTTATTTGATATTGAAAAAATGAACACGAATAACATTTGATTTATATATTAATAAATATTTGTATTAACAAATAAAGAAACGTAAGTTGTCTTCTCAATGTTCATTCTTTGTCATTTGATAAGTCTTGATTTTTTCTTCTCTTGATATTCTTGTAAACTGTCGAATTTCCTTTTATATGTAGCTTTTTCCACAATTCATTTAGTTCTTTGATTTCAACATTTCAAGTTTCATCCACATATAACTATTAACTATACAATATTTAATAATAATCTAATAATAGAAAAAAATCCAAAAACGATTTAACACACTATAGAGCTTAGTTGTAATCTGAAATTAAATTATTTTATTTATTTTATTACAATTAATTATTATTATTATTTAATAAAAAATTTTTTAGTAGTTTTCTTACATCAAAACAAAGTAGTAGCTGGTAGCAGACGCGATATTACACCATCATCTGCACTTCGTCTGCAATATTCTTGAGTTGGTAGCAGGTATAAGACTCGTCTCTTGCGCGCTTTATTGAGGTTTGAATGCTTCGAATGCGAGTGTGTCGCACAGCAAAGCCACTGCCAGCTAAAAATGAGCTTTAATTAATTAAATTTTGTATAAAAAAAAGTAATTTTAAATTAAACAATAAGTCATTATTTTATTACCTAATTTTGTACTTTTTTTTCATTGCGTCGGCCGAATGAAATGCCTTAGAAATCTACAGTTGTGCAAAATAGCTAGACTCCTCTCGATTAGCTGGGGCTGGGGATGCTGCCCACGCGCACGACGTAGCTGGCGCATGATTCTCGCATATGCCTTCCTTAGCTTTGCATATTGACGCCGCACGTAGTGTGCTAAATAAATGCATATGGGGTCAAAAATTATTTATTAATTGTTATATTAGATATTTTGATATACAGATATCAAGACTTACCGTCTACGGCGTCAATAATCCCATCGTGATGTTCGTTTAGAACAGCAGCGATGTTTTCGAACGCTTGCAATCGTTTCTCTTTATGTTTGTAAAACGGGTCCATTGGGTTATAAATAATAGGATTTGCAAGAATTTCTTGCAGAATGGTTTCTTCTATTCTGTTCATTTTTCTTTGTCTTGAAATGCTTGACACGATACTACACATAGACGTAGACAGAACTTGCACTATAGAGAACACGGCAACAGCAATGCGCGTCTTGTGCGTCTTGCACGTCCTGTATTTTTCCACGGAGTCTGCAGAAATGCATGAAAACACTGTGCCGACCAATAGCCGATAAGCTTCTAATATCCGTTGGCTCCTCCCTCCCTCCCGCCCTCCCACTTGCCCTCTACCTTGTCTTTAGCGCATAGAGACAAAAGTTACGGAAAGTATGTAAAGCACAAACGTGCAAGTATAATCGTTCAGTTACAATGGCTCAATTCCGACCTACGGACACAAATTTAGGAAGTATGAAAATTCTGTTACAGCAAAGAGTGGATATACGGGAAATTTGCGAACGATTGCAGTGTTCAAGATTTACAGTTAAAAGGTGGGCTCAGCGTTTTCTCGCAGAAAATCAAGGGGGTCCTCCTGCTAAAGACCAAAGAATTAACAATGCCAGGCCTTTCAAACTGACCAACGAACAAGTCGATTTAGCTGCAGATATTTTACGAGAAGATCCATTTCAGCCAATAAACAGGATTGCGCCGAACTTTCGTGTTACATGAAAAACTTTAAGCAACAGCTTGAAAAGAAGAGACGTAAGGTATCGAAAACCGGCAAAGAAGTGTAGGATTTTGTAGCCTGATTTTCAAGCTAGGCTGCAATATGCATTTCAATTTAGGGATCGGACCCCTATGGAATGGCATAATACCGTCTTTATAGATGAAAAAGTTTTTTCATCAAGCAAAGATGGTAAGTTTTATATTTATTTTGTATTTATTTATTTCAAAATAAGTAATAAAAATTAAAAGCAAAATTATTTATTCGATTATTCTCGAAAAGTTTAATAAAATTTTACTAGTTTAATAAAATTTTTCTATATTCTTAATTAATTTTATTTTGCAATAATAGGAAGAACTGGTGTATGGCGACCTAATAATACCAGATTTGAGGAACGTTACGTCCAGCCAAAACTGAACAGTGGGCGCGTAGCAAAAGCTTGCTGGGGTTGGGTGTCTGGTTACGGTATCGGCAGCTTAATAGGCATCAACCGAAAACTTAATGCCCGGACTTACGTCGAACTACTAGAAACAGTCCTGCTCGGAGATTTGAACAGACGCTTTCCTGAGGGCGACGTATATATAGTAGAAGATAATAGCGCCGTCCACAGAGCAAGAATTGTGCAGCAGTGGTACGATGCACACCCACGCTTTCACCGCCTACCTCATCCCCCAAGATCACCAGATCTTAATGTAATAGAAAATGTTTGGTCAAAAATGGTAAGACATTGGAGACCAAACCGGGCTCTAAACAACCACAGCCTAAGGGAGATGATACGAACCAGCTGGGTGGCATTAGAGCCAGAACGGGATTACTTTGCATCCCTAACAAGATCCATGGGCAGGCGATTAGAGGAAGTCATTTTCCGCAATGGAGGCTACACGAAATATTAAAAGGTAATGAAATAATGACTTATTGTTTAATTTAAAATTACTCTTTTTTATACAAAATTTAATTAGTTAAAGCTCATTTTTTGCTGGCAGTGGCTTTGCTGTGCGACACGCTCGCATTCGAAGCATTCAAACCTCAATAAAGAGCGCAAGAGACGAGTCTTATACCTGCTACCAACTCAAGAATATTGCAGACGGAGTGCAGATGATGGTGTAATATCGCGTCTGCTACCAGCTACTACTTTGTTTTGATGTAAGAAAACTACAAAAAAAATTTTTATTAAATAATAATAATTAATTGTAATAAAATAAATAAAATAATTTAATTTCAGATTGCAACTAAGCTCTATAGTGTGTTAAATCGTTTTTGGATTTTTTTCTATTATTAGATTATTATTAAATATTGTATAGTTAATAGTTATATGTGGATGAAACTTGAAATGTTGAAATCAAAGAACTAAATGAATTGTGGAAAAAGCTACATATAAAAGGAAATTCGACAGTTTACAAGAATATTAAGAGAAGAAAAAATTAAGACTTATCAAATGACAAAGAATCAACATTGAGAAGACAACTTACGTTTCTTTATTTGTTAATACAAATATTTATTAATATATAAGTCAAATGTTATTCGTGTTCATTTTTTCAATATCAAATAAAAAGATTAAGTATTCGTTTTATACTGGTTTATAATCCAATTTTGATTCAAGTTTTTTATTATCAGATACTTTTCTAACAGCCTTCATAAAATCTTCCTGTATAACATATTCCCTCTCTAAACGAATAGCAAAAAGTCCAGCTTCTGTACACACATTTCATAAATGAGCACCATTGAAACCATCTGACAGTTTCACAACAGTTTCATAGTCTGTTGAAAAAGTTATAAATGTTAAGTTTTATGCTTTATTTAAAATTATTTACACATTGACTTGAAAGAAACTCACCTATTTCTCCATGTTTTGCAATAGGATTAGCATGAATTTTTAAAATTTCTAATCTAGCCTGTTCATTTGGTAGTGGAATTTCAATTTTTCTATCCAATCTTCCAGGTCGCATCAAAGCAGGATCTAAAGTGTCAGGTCTGTTTGAGGCCATAATCATTTTCACTTGTCCTAAAGAATCAAATCCATCCATTTGATTCAGCAACTCCATTAACATTCTCTGAATTTCACGATCAGCACTTGTTCCTTCAGAAAATCTTCTACCACCTATGCAATAATTTCCAATTAATATTGCATTTGTTCATTCTATTGTGAACAAGTGAATAAAAATAGAATAATTACTAACCAATAGCTAAGTAAGCAATGTTAAATATTTACAGAGATGGCCAAATCAGCATTACTTCTGCGTGTGCCAATTCAGGTAGCAATTTTTGGTAAGCTGATAATAAAACTAAAAAGAAAACAGAAAAATTAAAAAATGTATACGTAGTAAGTAGTGGAGTATTGATTGGATACTTACTAGTTTAACTCGCAGTAACAGTCTATAAAGTCACAAATAAATCCACTAAGCAAAGTATGATTGTGCAAAACAATTTAAAACTGTCGTACTTTGCCAAAGACACGAAAAACAAACCGTGGAGCAGGTTTAATCAAAGGCTCGCTTAATGAACATAAACTAGGCGCAGTCATTCAGGTTCAATGACAGCGATACCCCTCATTTAAGTTTTATTCGCTTCGTAAACTTCTTGATAGACGTAAACTTCTTGATTAAAAGATGATAGCTCGATTAAAAGATATAGTCTATAAGTCACAAATACTTGATAGACAATCCATTCAGGAGCAAAACAATTAATATACCACACATCTTATCGCCAGGTGGATGGGGTTTTATTCTACAGCTACCAAGTTCAATTACAAAGTTGCTTTTCTCTTGACTTTTGTCTTGTAATGCTGCTTGCAATGTAATACAACAGAACCATTTACTGGCTCATTACTTTTTTTGTCAGACTTTGTGGTCTGCTATAGACTATGGCTATATCGCTATTCATCTCTGCTATATCTATATAGATGATTCTTCTGCTCTCGTCGATGCGCATGCGTTGTGAATTCGTTTCTTCGTTCCTCTTCGTCCGATCGGTCGTCTGCATCGCACATGTGAACACTGCCGGAATGCGTGTCGGTGACCGTCACTTGTGCAGAATGAGATGCCCTCGAGTGTACAAAAGAATTTAACACTGTTTTAATATATATATTTAGGTTAAATGTATTTAACACTGATTTATAATTATTAACAAACGCGCCCCTTGATAAAATTTCTTGCTTATCTATTATCTATACTTTAGCACTGTGTTATATTTTAATCGTCGTCTGCACCACATATCTGTAAAAAAGTATATATCTATAGCGCTGACGTCACACACGATGACGTATGGCGGAAAACATTTTCTCAGGGAGAAGAATTTTTTTGACGAGAATTCATGAGCCAGAACTTTCACTTCAGAATAACATTTAATAGAAGCCATTTCACAAAATATGATCCTGATGTTATTTTGATACTTTTGTTGCAAGCTTTCATTTGAGTGCTTATATGTCAGAGATAAAGCTGTCAATGCGGAGAAAATCATACGCCTTGTTTCCAACAAGGCCTATGAGAAGTATATAAGGGTCTGGCTAGTGCCCGACGGCAGCGTGCGTACGGAACGTACCTTATACTTGCCATCGTGGCGCTGCCGCGCCCCTTTATATAGAAAAAACACTTTCAGTTTTGACCGCATATGGGTTATTGAGAGTTCGAAAATTAACTTTATATTATTAAGAGTTTTAAATTTATTTTTAATTTTTACCTAAAGAAACAACTTTATACTTGCCAGTCATTTACCTTGAAAAGGTTTTTTGTGGATTACATCTTACACTAATTATGACATCATTCATTTATCTTATAATTACATTTATACTTATAAATACATTTCTTTAAATAGATTTCTTATAAATACATTTATTCTTATAAATACATTTCTTATAAATAGATTTCTTATAAATACATTTCTTATAAATACATTTCTTATAAATACATTTCTTATAAATACTTTTATACTTATTGTTAGAATACAGATATAGTACAGTGTATATCTGTATATAGTGTAGTACGCCTGCACTGTGCAAATGCGTTCTGCGCAAAGACGCTCGAACTGCGTTGCGCTCTCCCGGCTCCTAAAGGGTCCTAAGTACTGTCGCCTGCGTGCGGCTTACTCTAGCTCTGACAGCCAAGTGCTTCAGACGTGTTTTTGGTGTTTCTTGAATAAACCATTTTTCAGTATCAACTATATATATTTGTGTAATAATTGTGTTTTATCCTTCACCTCAACAATAATTAATCCATCAGGTTATGGGCCCAGCACGCTTCCACCGCGCGCTTGATTTGTTGTTGTTTGTTGAGTGAAGCGATAAATAAAAGTGAGATGAGAACATTTAAGTGCATCAACGAATGAACAATAGAGATCTACAGCAAGGTGTGAATTGTGCAAATCGATCTTTGTTGGTGTGCTGCAAAATCTGCAGAACGAGAGATAATAATGGAGGATCGCAACAAGGATAATCCAATTTCTCCAATATCCAGTATTCCTACTGAGGAATGTGTTTCAGGTAAGTTTGAATTAAATTTAATTATGACGCTAAAATTTAAGCTAAACGTAATGTTCAAATCGTAGAGCATTCTATATTAAAAATAAGAAAATGTCAACGCTTGGGTGCGACGCTTAGAAATTTTTGTAGCTTGAGACAAAGGCGAGAGAAAGTGTAGCGTCAGTCATAAACGTGGAAAATTTGAGCCTTGACGAAGTTGTTAATATTGAAGGCGGGTTTGAAACGGCTCGGCCGTTGAAACAGTCCGGCCGCGCGCACATGTTGAATCTATCGGACGAAGCCGGCACGCGCAGTTCACAGAGTATAGCAAGCTTGTGTACAATAAGAGAGATCAGGTATACACTGCTCTCTAGTGGGACCGTCTCCGAAAAATAGGGGAGGGAGACTTAGCACCGAGAGTATATACAGTTATAGCGCGCGCGGATAGAGTCTGTTATATATATGCATATACAATGTACACTGCGGTGACAAGCTATTTGCGCGTTCGTAGATATGATTTGACTATTTGCGTCGGTGGATTTTTAAATTGTATAGAGTTGAATATACAACTTAATATTGCAATATAAAATATAGATCCATGTTTATTAAAAATTATCATCATAAGATTATAATTGAATAAATTTCTGCGCAGCTACAAGTACATTGGAACACAAAGATGAACTGGTGAGAATCGAGATAGAAAGAGATACATTAAATATATATCCAGAACAAGGTCATGGATATAAGACAGGTACTTGTGTAGAAATATCAGAGAGGCAAAATGTAGATTGGTTTAGAAGTACATGAGTGCAAGGAAAATGCAATGTGTTTGCATGAAAATTATTTAAAATCGATCGATTATAATTATATTATTTCTCCGATGGGTCAACAAGGTGATGGTTTACTGTAGTACAGTTATTTTATTGCTTTGGTGACTAGAATATGCATGTATTATATCTTGTGTTCGGATATTTATGTGTTTGTTCGTTTTGAAATTAATTTGACTTGTTGTTCAGTTAATTAATTTTGAAACTCGATTGCATGGCATGTTTAATAAAATTATAAACAATTACTTATATATTATTGAATTTTACAGAAAAGAGAATGTTTGCTGACGAACAATGGACGAGTATTACTGACTAGCGCAAGGTGAGTTATAAGATAACACAAGACTGCCTCTAATAATGCCAACAATCAAAAGCCATCGAAAATGGAGTTTTACTAACAGCGAGGAAAATATGCAGACCGATTCAGCTGAAAATACGGAGAATAGCCATGTATTGGCCTCTGCGAATATTTTCCAAATCGAAGGGACCCCGTCGACATCAACCGCTGAAACTCCATTGCCTATAAGTATGCAGACAAGTAAGCCTAAGCCTAAGCCGGTTACTGTTGAAAAAATCAACATTAACTTAGCCTCTCTGGTTAAACATTCGAAAGCTAAACCTTTTACCTCAAAAATTGAAGAATAAGATCTAAAATTTAAAGTAGATTTGCAAGAGAACAAACTCTCAGAGTTGATTAGAATCGTGAATGATTTTACCGCGGCTTCCTCTCGCATAACAGAAACCTTTAGCGAATCCTTAAAACAGACAAATAAGTCAATTCAGAATGTTGAACAAGTTATTGAAAATATTAATAATAAATTTGACAAACAAGATAAATTGATAGTTGAGCAGTCAAATATTATCAAAGAAAATAATAAGTTTATTACTATTCAAACAGATAAGTTTAATTTACAGGCTAATCGAATTGATAACGTAGTTAAGCAATTAGTTGAAAATTTTGATTTCACTGAAGTTAGTGAAAATGAAGACAATAATGAAATTGAGAAAAATCAATCGAATGAGACATTTGACATAAGAGCGAAAATTTCAAATGTAGTAAAAGAGCAATTGAGCATTCTCAACATTAATGAGCAAGGCGAAAGAGACAATCAAAGAAATAGTTTGAAAAATGCAGCTGATACATTAAAATTAGAAATCATAAATCAAAATGCCAGCGCAACTAGACGCGAGTACAAATTATTAAATACGACTAAATACGAGCATTTTTATGATTATTTCACTTCGGAACTTAGAGCCAATAATTTACTTCACGTAATAATTAAAACTCTGCTAACTACAGCTCTAGATGTGAAAGCTATAGAATCTCAAAAATTCAAAGTTTGAGACATTTTAATAAATAGAATTGATTTCAAATATCACAGTAAAGTCATGCATATAGAATCATGCATATAGATCCGGTAGAAATTTTAAAGAAATTAAGAGAGATAAAGTTATGTGAAGTTAACGTTACATCCTTGTCGGTGCGAAAACAACTTTACAATATGAAATATGTAATAGGAAAGACTAAAGCAGCCGAATTTGTAGAGCAATTTGAAGATGTAATTAGAAATTATGAGAATTCTCCAAATGCAACTGAATTATCTGAAAATGAATAAATTGATGCGTTTTTTAACGCAGTAATGGTCTCAGTTCCGCAGGTTCAGTCTGTTCATTTTCTAACGAAAAGTACGACAGGGAAAAATTTAACTTACGAACAAGTTAAAACGCTAGTTATGCAAGAGGAGGCCGTAATAGTCAGGGAGTCAGGGAGTTCAATAGTGGGATATCGTGCACTTTCTGCAAAAGATTTTTTGACAGTCAAAATTTGTTTGTGGTAACCTGCTGAAAGTAACCCTAAATTCTCGACTTCGGACCTGATCGGGAACATTGTTATTATTGCAAAATAAACTTCAAAAAAGCACTTTTTTTTAGTTTTCCGCGAATAACGTTTTTGTAACGCATTTTATGCAAAAAAAGGTAGAGAGGAAAGTTGTTTAGAATTGAATTTCCAATCAGACACATGTATTCCCGAATGCAAAATTAACTTTTTTCATCGCTAAATTGTTAAACAAAAAAAAACTTTTTCCAAATTTTCACATTGCCACAGTTTTTTCAAAAAAAAGATCTTTTTCGCCGGATAAGCTCTCAATGATGACTTTTAGTACAAACAATCTAAAAATCGTTGCCCGATCCGTATATCTCAAAATGGCGTCCTATTGCAAAATTATTTACCCGAAAATTTCAAATTCATTTCAAATTTGTCCATGGAACGATAAACGGATCCAACTGCGCTTAATCGATAGCTTTTGACGTACTTAATAAATGCTAAAAAGGAATTTTCTTAAAATTAATATTTAACAACATTTTTAGCAATAAATAGTTTTTATTTTCGCCAATTTTTAAGTTAGAGAAACGCGGTAAAATGCATTTTAAAGTACTTAAAAAGCCATGAATTTTCGTAAAAAATCGTCAAGATCCGACCAATAGGAGCCGAGATACGAAATTTTTTTCAACCGACGATTACACCGAAACTATTTAATATTTTTTAATGAATTTTCACACAATGCTTGTTCAAATGATGCTCTAGATGATAGCATTTTTCTTAATAGTTGTAATGGACTTAATTCTTATACAAGGACCGATGAACGGATGCGAGATCAGCGCGCGCGGCCGCGCGACTGCTCCGGCCGGGCGGCGCGGTGGTGGGGGGGACCGCCGCTGCGGCTTTCGTGAACCTTAGATGCAAATTGATTTTCTCGGCAACCAAAGGTCCTACGGTAATGCTTTTTTTTTATTTTATGTGTTTTTTCCTCAACTTTCACGCCGTGACAATGAAATTTACATGAGTGCAATGCAAATACCCGAAAATTACGTTTTTTAGATGTAAATTGAATTTCTCGGCAACCAAAGGTCCTACGTCAATGCTTTTTTTTTAATTTTATGTGTTATTGCCTCAACTTTCACGTCATGTTAATTAAATTTTCATAAGTGCCATATAAACACAAGAAAATTTCATGTTTTCTGTTATATGCAGTACTACATAATGTATTCATATTTTGTATATATAAGTGTGTATATTAATTTTAAAAGCTCAGTACAAGGATAGTGTTTGCTTACGATTTCTGCATTAAACGAAATTAAGGAATTAATGTCGATAAAATATGGTTTTCAACTATAAGTTATCGCTTCGCGTTATGTAAAACTTTTTAAACTAGCATTGAATTTAATCGATTTTCGTAGGATAACATACTTATTTCTATATATATTTACGCATGTGTAACGTTTTTAAAATCGTATGTGTATACGAGCGCGCGGCACACACACATACACACATATACGCGCTTATTCATGGCGTCAAGTGGAGAAAATGGTTTAAAAAGGCAACCAAAGGTCCTACGTTAATGCTTTTTTTTTTAATTTTATGTATTTTTGCCTCAACTTTCACGTCATATTAATTAAATTTTCATAAGTGCCATACAAACACAAGAAAATTTCATATTTTCTGTTATATGCAATACTACATAATGTATTCATATCTTGTATATATGTGTGTGTATATTAATTTAAAAGCTCAATACAAGGATAGTGTTTGCTTACGATTTCAGCATTAAACGGAATTAAAGAATTAATGTCCATAAAATATAATTATATACAACTTTCTGGAGCTGCATTGAATTTAATCGATTTACACGAGATTATACTTATGTATATAAATGTTTGTACATGTATAAAATAACTTTTCATCTGTTTCAACAGCGAATACGATTTTTTTGTAAGATCCTACGTGTATGTTTGTGTACTGCGCGTGCGTGTGTGTGTATCTGTGCGTGCTGTATGCGTATGTATTAGTGCGTGTGTGTGTGTGTATGTGTGAATTCGTATGAATGTAAATGTATATATTACTTATTATATACATTCACATATATATTAAATTATTTATTTAGTAAAAAGAGCTATTAATAAAATCTCTAATAGAAATATGACAAAGAAAAATATTAATTATAACTATTTAAAATGTAAAAGAAATTTACGGACGAGCAAGTTGAAGGATTTTGACACTGTGGAGTAAGAAGTGAGGCAAACCTTTGGAAGGCTCTAGCGCCGAAAGTAAAGGTTTTTTTTATACTGTAGCTCTGGGCTTTTAGGATCAGTACACCTCCCTCTATCTGCTGGTGCATTTATGCAAACAAACTCTACATTTCTAGGCCTCAAATCTTAAAACTGATGTGAACACAGCTAATAATAAAATCTCTAATAGAAATATGACAAAGAAAAATATTAATTATAACTATTTAAAAATATAAAAGAAATTTACGAATATTTTTATTCAATTATCAAGGGATAGTGGAAAAATCAAAGTAAAAATAAATTAACAAATAATTTATTTTCTCCCATTTATTAATTCTTATTCAATTTAATTTTTTTTTAATAAGAATAAAAACCCAATTGCTGCATTTACATATCTATTATACAAACATACATAATTCGTTGAAAATGATGTTAAATAAATATGGATTATCTTTAACAATAGAACTACCACTCTCGCTTAAATCGCTCATTATTTTCTCTCTTATAAGTAATTTGGAATCTTTGAGTGTTTCGTCGTTTTTACAATGAAATATAAGGTCTTTACATTTTTGAACAGTGCTTGATATACTTTGAAGACATGCAATTTTAATTTTAATTAAATTTGTAATTCGCACTAGATTATCAAAAGTCACCTGTTTGAAATTTACATGTGGAATATATGTGCATGGCTTCTTCTTATCTGGTTCGCCGGTAACTTCAGTAGGTGTAGACGAGGTAGAATTAATTTTTTTCTCGATTATCACTGATTTAGAACTATATGACGTAGTAAAAACAATTTATACATTTTCGTTGATAGTAATGGGCATTCTCCAGCGAACGTGTCCCTCTTCTTGAAAGAAGCCGGAGACTTCTTCAAAATTTTCTACCAAAGAGCTCCATTCTTCAGCCGTCAATTCAACAGATTGGCCGATTCCGCCTAATGTGATTACAGGTTTTAGACAACCATCTAGAATATCTTCTTTTAACCCAATCGAAATAATTTTGGAATTACTCGCGTTTAAATTGTACGAGGAGTTAATGAAAGATTGTCTTGGTAACACAGACATTTTTTATTGGTAAATCGTTTATGATCAATTTTAATGTTACCTGCTCGAGCGTTACTGCGAGAATGGCGAGCAAACAGTCGAAAAGATGCAGTCATCATTTTGCGTACGTGTATATTAGAGGTGCATCGACCTAAAGATAGCTTAGTAAGACATTCGCGTATTTGAACGAAAATGTCAAGTAAGCGATTTACAGCTGAATATTCTACAATTTAGTAAATCATTAAGAATTCAAATTATAAACGATTTTTTTTACAACATTGATCGTTACATTTCATTACACTTTTTTATAGCAATGACATACAGAGGATTTTTGGGCGCTTAGACCATTACGAACTAAATTATTGTAAAATTCTAAAACAATTTCATCGTTTTTCTTATAGTCCGAGGAAAATACATTTTTAAATTTATCCATCCCTAAGTCGTTTGACAGAAAATGCGAAAACATCACGCAATACTGACCACATACGTCTGATTTTTTACTCTGCATCTTTATCGTGTTCCATCTATAGTATTTACAATTTTGTCGGAGTCTATTTATATGATCAGCGTTTGATGGTGGAGCCCCGTAGCAATCGAAATAATATCCACTTCCAGGTTGGTCTACATACATAGCTATCCAATGTTTACCAGGTTTAGTATGATCTTCCGTATTAGATACAATAATTGCAGGTTTTGTCCAAAATTTCGGAATCTGATCCGACGGATAAACACCGTACATGCAGACTGGAAGAGATTGAAGAGTAGCTGATATTTCCAGACTGTTCATCGTGTTCTTCTTCGCAATCTTTCTGTAAATTTATCGCTAGCTGAGAAAGTAACGAGTATTTAAGTTTATTAGCTTCGTTTAACGCGCATTTGTACTCGATCGAGGAATTTTTCGTATAATGAAGAATGCAAAATGCATGCGACGACGTTCCTTTATCAAGTGACGGAGACTCTATTTCCTCCTCTATATTTATTACTTCTCGAGCCATTATTCGTTGCAACAAATTAGCTTTTTCAGTTCCTTGGGTGTAGATCAGTCCAGCATGTTTAGATAATTCACGGAGATTCGCAAAAAGATATTTTTCAGGTACATCACCTTCGAACCATTCTATACCGTGTTTGTACAGCGTAAGCCAGTTATTCTTTTTGCGCTCACTTATTGACAAATCGCCAAAATTGCACACAGGACTAATTACCCAATGTGCTGAAAAATTCTTTCTAACAGACACAGCAGCTACTTCTTTAGGAATTAAGTAGCCCTTATAAAAGTCAATGACCTATTCATTAACTGCTGAAATCAACAATAATTTGTCTCGAAGCATCAATTTCTAGAACATTCTCATACTCGGCATAGATGATGCAATTAACTGTAGATTCTAGCGGCTCGGCAAATCGTACTTCTATTCTCATACTTCCGTGTTTAACCAGATTCCAATGAGTTGTGCTATTAGCGGATAGATCAGGTGTTAAATCAAAGGCAAACAAGCAGTTTCCTTTGGCATAACTTTCTCTCGAAATATTATTTCCTTGATTCATAAAATGAATTCCAGTGCCTGAATAAAGTGTGTGATATGCGTCAATTTATAGATTCTCCTTAAAATTTGGTTGTAGCGGCTTTGAAGGTAATTGTGTTCCGTCTATGTACAATGAAAAGAAATCTTACATTATATTAAAGTGAAACTGACCTAGTTACACTTAACTGATAAAACAGGCCCATCACTCGTAAAAATTAATTATTTTCATGGATTTATTTTCACACTTTAGATTCATTGGCGCTATCAAGCATCGATCTACCATAAAAAAATCTTTGATACGGTTGTTCTATGGGGCTTTTTTGGAAGATGAAAAACATTAAGATTTTTTTTTTAAGACTTTTTTTTTCAGTGGTTTTCTTTCATCAATTTTAACTCTAACATTTTTATGGTGTTGCATTTTATGGTTTTTTCATGGTAAAAATTTTATTTATGTAATTACAAATCAGATGATATAGCGTTTATGGAGGTCTATGGTGTTTCTATGGGGTTTTATTTAGTTTGAAATTTTTGCATTTTTATTGCGTTTCATGTTTCATGGGTTTTCATGTTTTATGGGATTTTATGGGGTTTCATATTTTATGGGGTTTTATGGGGTTTGATATATGAGACATTTTATGGTGTTTTATAAGATTTTATAAGGATTTATGTTTTTGAAATTTTATGGGGTTTTATAGGATTTTATGGGATTTGATATTTTTGAAATTTTATGGGGTTTATGGGATTTTATGGGGTTTGATATTTTTGAAATTTTATGGGGTTTTATGGGATTTTATGGGGTTTGATGTTTTTGAAATTTTATGGGGTTTTATGGGATTTTATGGGGTTTGATGTTTTAGAAATTTTATGGGGTTTTATGGGATTTTAGTGGAGGTTATTGTCAAATGAAAACATTTGTACATAGTGTACATTGTTTGAAACTGACTCTATCGCTCGATGATGGTAGATTGAAAGGATAATAAAATGCGTCTCTTCGAGCTAAAATGTTTATACTACGCCAGACGTTTCGGGGTAATTTTACCCCCTCATCAGTGGCTAAGCAAAATATTAAATTTTATTATTAAAGTTTTACAATAGAAATTACAATAACTAAATTACTATAAATTACCAAGTTTAAAAAAAATGAGTCGCGCGCTACATCGACGACGTGAAAACCGCAGACGGCGCTAAAAATTACAATTCGCAAATTTAAAGAAATTACAAAAGAATTTAATAAACGTTACAAAATCCGTTACAAAAATTAAGCAACTTACAAAGGATGACGCTCGAAAAACTTTTAACAAAAGTAATAAACGCGACCGGTGCCACTCGATGGTAATGTGGCACCGGCCAAGGACAAAAGTCAACTAAGCTTACAGCTAAAATCGATCTTATATATATGTTGCAATACATCCGTCAAACTGGATACTAATACAATTAAAACGTGTATAAAATGCAAAAATAAGGCGAATATTGTAGCCACGAAAGCCGCAGGGCTCGCTAAGTGTATCCAGAACACATAGCACAACAGAGGTGGCACGAGTTGTTATTCATGCAGTAGATCGGAGAGCCCGCGCTGCTCCGCACGCGACGCCCCTACCATGACTGTATCACTATATAGTACAGTATGGTTAGGCCGTTGCCCCGGCAACCCGGTTCTCCGACCTCCCACTTGGGATGTGCCGCTCCGGCCCGCCAGCCAATCACCATTGAACACGTGTTGGCTGAACTGAAGAGAGCGCGAAGCGGTGAGCCACCTCTCTCCGCGTCCTAAACTCCTGGTACTCTCTGCTCGCTACCGAGCCTCCGCAATCACAATACTCGACAATTAATGTTTATTAGGACTAACTTTTAGATTTGAAATAACGTTCTTGTAACTGGCTTTGAGGAAGCACGTGTCCTCAGCCCTATTAAGCGTGCCATCGAAAAACTGTATATGGAGCATCTCCGAGAACCGTCTACGGAAAATAGACTGCTCTCTGTCAATTATTTTCATATTGTTAAAATCAAAACTATGACCCGTCTCCAACGCATGTACTGCAAGAGGGGAATTCAAATCCCTTTTCTCTATATACCTCTTATGTTCGTATTGCCTAGTTTTTAAAGGCCGATACGTTTCTCCGATATATGTTGATTCGCAATCGGAGCAATCGATTTTATAAACCACGTTCCGTGTGTCACCCACCGCAGTAGGGTCTTTACCAAGTTTTATAAATTTGTTAAATTTATTGGTAACATTATTAACTAACCTCACGTCATTATTTTTAAACACGGACCTTAATTTATCATTGAACCCTTCGTAGTAAGGGAACACACCATAGCCTTTTCCCGAGTGTAAATTATTATTACTATTGCAATTGGAAGTGTCAATATTGCTCGTGTCTGTGCCTCTCAATGCGGCCCTTGAGATGCCCAAATTACGTGCAATTCGCTTTTTGCTAAATTTCTCGATAAAATCGGGAGGATAATCATTAGCCATTAAGATTTTTTTCGCCTTTTCAACATTCTCACAGTGGAAACGAGGATCCGACAATAATATTGCCCTATCAAATAGATTGGATATTATTGCTATTTTTTGACTTTTTGGATGATGGGAGAAGAAATTAATATATCTGCAAGAAGCTGTGTTTTTTTGGTACCAATTAGTAAATATTTTGCCGCTAGAATCATGAAAAATAGAAATGTCAAGAAAGTTAATACTATTGTTTTCTTCAATTTCCGAAGTGAATTGAAGGTATTCGTTGTAATTATTAAAAGCAGATAACACCACCTCAATCTCCCCTCTGTCCACTATCAAAAAACAGTCATCCACGTATCTGCGAAAAAGTCGAACGCTAGATTTTGTAATGCTCAGACAATGCTCCTCAAGGTCCTCAAGAACTGCATTTGCAAATACAGGACTCGAGCAAAAACCCATCGGGGCGCCAGAAACCTGCTTATAAAAATTGCCATCAAATACAAGATATGTACAATCGAGAAGGGTTTTTATACCGTCAATAAATTCGTCCTTAGACATGCAATTCAAACATGAAAGCCATTTCCATCTCTTCTCTATCGCTAACAAAATTGCATCTTTTGGCAAGCTCGAAAACAAGGAAACTACATCGAATGACGCGAAACAGTATTTATCGGAAATATCTATATTAATCAATTCATTCTTTAATTGAGAACTATTTTTAATGTATGAAGCTGGTAAAGGAAAATGTTTCGATAATAAGACAGACACACACTTATCAAGAGAATAGGTAGGGCTATTAACTGCAGAAACTATAATCCGTACCGGATTATCAGGTTTGTGAATTTTTATAAGGCCATACGCTTTCGGCAGCGATGTGTGCTCAATACCCTTAGACGATAGGCCTCTGAAAGCCTCATCACACTCCAATACGCCCCGTGTACTCCAAAGGTCAATCAGTTTTTTAATCCGCTTCTTTATCCCTGCGGCGGGATTAACTTTAACCCGTCTATAAAATCTGTCATCGTTAAGAGCGTCATTGACCTTTGAAATGTACACATTGCGATCTATTGCCACCGTAGCGTTGCCCTTATCTGCTCTCGTAAAAAATAAATCCGGATTATTCTTTAAAAATTGTTTTGTGCGTTTGATATTATACAACATAATGCGTTCATGGTAAGGAGTGTGTGTCTTATTTTTAATTTGTGAATTTAAAATGGAAATAACGCCATCACGCAGTCTTCCGTCTATGCCTCGATTGAACATATAAACATTCTCCAAGCTTTTCAAAATCTCAATAGCTTCTTTAAAATGAAATTCAGTATTAAAATTAAATTTTTCACCCATAGACATCACCCTTTCTACATAATCTGGAAGTTGTGAATCAGAAAGATTCACAAGCCATTTTTTCCTTATTTCGAAAATATCCGCCTGGCTAAAATTGTAATTAGACATAATATTATTCACCTTCGAACCAAGAATATTCGAAGTGTTCCCGTGCGAGCTGACCGAAAGGTCATGTCCCTGAGTGTGTAAACATGCTGCGGAGAGGTCAGATATTTTTCTCTCGCAGTTATAATTCAATTTATTTTTATAAGTTGAAAGTGAATTATTCGAAAAATCCAAAACTACTCTAGAAAAGGCCTCGGAACTCAGTCTTGTAACGTTACCAACAATGTGCAATATTTTTTTACCTAAATAACTAATATGTGTATTACAATCAATAATCTCTAATTTTAAAAGTTTCTTTTGCAAATTCTTGATGTGATTATGGTATTTTCTAGCCGCAAATTTGCTATGGAAAAATTTATGCACGTTCATCCTCGAAATGTGTTTCGGCACAAAGTCTTTCTCCCGACACTCTAGTAAAAATTTCAATTGGTACGTGCATTTAAGAGTATCGCGTTGTGCCTTCAAAGTTTTGCTGACTAGAAATTTAACTTCTAACGGATAATTACAAGAAATGAATTTAAATAAGTCTCTAACATTTACAAATTTCGGAAAACAAGAGTTACTAATATTGTTGGCAATAACACTAGAACGGACACGGTCTTCTGTATGGCAACTTAGCTGACTTTGTCTTGTTGACTCCTCGTCGCGTCTATTTTTCTTCCCGGCCAATGCTCCCGCTGGTGACGTCGGGTTTTCCTTATCCGCCGGAGCGCCAGCAGCCCTCGCTCGTTGCATTCTTGTCGTCGATCTCGTAGTAGGAGGCATGATAAACGTGACGCAAATGCCCAAAATTGTTTGAAACTGACTCTATCGCTCGATGATGGTAGATTGAAAGGTTAATAAAATGCGTCTCTTCGAGCTAAAATGTTTATACTACGCCATACGTTTCGGGGTAATTTTACCCCCTCATCAGTGGCTAAGCAAAATATTAAATTTTATTATTAAAGTTTTACAACAACAAATAGAAATTACAATAACTAAAACAATATAAATTACCAAGTTTAAAAATGAGTCGTGCGCTACATCGACGACGTAAAAACGCAGACGGCGCTAAAAATTACAATTCGCAAATTTAAAGAAAATTACAAAAGAATTTAATAAACGTTACAAAAATCGCTACAAAAATTAAACAACTTACAAAGAGTGACGCTCGAAAAACTTTAAACAAAAGTAATAAACGCGACCGGTGCCACTCGGTGGTAATGTGGCACCGGCCAAGGACAAAAGTCAACTAAGTTTACAGCTAAAATCGATCTTATATATATGTTACAATACATCCGTCAAACTGGATTCTAATACAATTAAACGTGTATAAAATGCAAAAATAAGGCGAATATTGTAGCCACGAAAGCCGCAGAGCTCGCTAAGTGTATCCAGAACACATAGCACAACAGAGGTGACACGAGCTATTATTCATGTAGTAGATCGGAGAGCCCGCGCTGCTCCGCACGCAACGCCCCTACCATGACTGTATCACTATATAGTACAGTATGGCTAGGCCGTTGCCCCGGCAACCCGGTTCTCCGATTTAGCTCGAAGAGACGCATTTTATTAACCTTTCAATCTACCATCATCGAGCGATAGAGTCAGTTTCAAACAATTTTGGGCATTTGCGTCACGTTTATCATGCCTCCTACTACGAGATCGACGACAAGAATGCAACGAGCGAGGGCTGCTGGCGCTCCGGCGGATAAGGAAAACCCGACGTCACCAGCGGGAGCATTGGCCGGGAAGAAAAATAGACGCGACGAGGAGTCAACAAGACAAAGTCAGCTAAGTTGCCATACAGAAGACCGTGTCCGTTCTAGTGTTATTGCCAACAATATTAGTAACTCTTGTTTTCCGAAATTTGTAAATGTTAGAGACTTATTTAAATTCATTTCTTGTAATTATCCGTTAGAAGTTAAATTTCTAGTCAGCAAAACTTTGAAGGCACAACGCGATACTCTTAAATGCACGTACCAATTGAAATTTTTACTAGAGTGTCGGGAGAAAGACTTTGTGCCGAAACACATTTCGAGGATGAACGTGCATAAATTTTTCCATAGCAAATTTGCGGCTAGAAAATACCATAATCACATCAAGAATTTGCAAAAGAAACTTTTAAAATTAGAGATTATTGATTGTAATACACATATTAGTTATTTAGGTAAAAAAATATTGCACATTGTTGGTAACGTTACAAGACTGAGTTCCGAGGCCTTTTCTAGAGTAGTTTTGGATTTTTCGAATAATTCACTTTCAACTTATAAAAATAAATTGAATTATAACTGCGAGAGAAAAATATCTGACCTCTCCGCAGCATGTTTACACACTCAGGGACATGACCTTTCGGTCAGCTCGCACGGCAACACTTCGAATATTCTTGGTTCGAAGGTGAATAATATTATGTCTAATTACAATTTTAGCCAGGCGGATATTTTCGAAATAAGGAAAAAATGGCTTGTGAATCTTTCTGATTCACAACTTCCAGATTATGTAGAAAGGGTGATGTCTATGGGTGAAAAATTTAATTTTAATACTGAATTTCATTTTAAAGAAGCTATTGAGATTTTGAAAAGCTTGGAGAATGTTTATATGTTCAATCGAGGCATAGACGGAAGACTGCGTGATGGCGTTATTTCCATTTTAAATTCACAAATTAAAAATAAGACACACACTCCTTACCATGAACGCATTATGTTGTATAATATCAAACGCACAAAACAATTTTTAAAGAATAATCCGGATTTATTTTTTACTAGAGCAGATAAGGGCAACGCTACGGTGGCAATAGATCGCAATGTGTACATTTCAAAGGTCAATGACGCTCTTAACGATGATAGATTTTATAGACGGGTTAAAGTTAATCCCGCCGCAGGGATAAAGAAGCGGATTAAAAAACTGATTGACCTTTGGAGTACACGGGGCGTCTTGGAGTGTGATGAGGCTTTCAGAGGTCTATCTTCTAAGGGTATTGAGCACACATCGCTGCCGAAAGCGTATGGCCTTATAAAAATTCACAAACCTGATAATCCTGTACGGATTATAGTTTCTGCAGTTAATAGCCCTACTTATTCTCTTGATAAGTGTGTGTCTGTCTTATTATCGAAACATTTTCCTTTACCAGCTTCATACATTAAAAATAGTTCTCAATTAAAGAATGATTTGATTAATATAGATATTTCCGATAAATACTGTTTCGCGTCATTCGATGTAGTTTCCTTGTTTTCGAGCTTGCCAAAAGATGCAATTTTGTTAGCGATAGAGAAGAGATGGAAGTGGCTTTCATGTTTGAATTGCATGTCTAAGGACGAATTTATTGACGGTATAAAAACCCTTCTCGATTGTACATATCTTGTATTTGATGGCAATTTTTATAAGCAGGTTTCTGGCGCCCCGATGGGTTTTTGCTCGAGTCCCGTATTTGCAAATGCAGTTCTTGAGGACCTTGAGGAGCATTGTCTGAGCATTACAAAATCTAGCGTTCGACTTTTTCGCAGATACGTGGATGACTGTTTTTTGATATTGGACAGAGGGGAGATTGAGGTGGTGTTATCTGTTTTTAATAATTACAACGAATACCTTCAATTCACTTCGGAAATTGAAGAAAACAATAGTATTAACTTTCTTGACATTTCTATTTTTCATGATTCTAGCGGCAAAATATTTACTAATTGGTACCAAAAAAACACAGCTTCTTGCAGATATATTAATTTCTTCTCCCATCATCCAAAAAGTCAAAAAATAGCAATAATATCCAATCTATTTGATAGGGCAATATTATTGTCGGATCCTCGTTTCCACTGTGAGAACGTTGAAAAGGCGAAAAAAATCTTAATGGCTAATGATTATCCTCCCGATTTTATTGAGAAATTTAGCAAAAAGCGGATTGCACGTAATTTGGGCATCTCAAGGGCCGCATTGAGAGGCACAGACACGAGCAATATTGACACTTCCAATTGCAATAGTAACAATAATTTACACTCGGGAAAAGGCTATGGTGTGTTCCCTTACTACGAAGGGTTCAATGATAAATTAAGGTCCGTATTTAAAAATAATGACGTGAGGTTAGTTAATAATGTTACCAATAAATTTAACAAATTTATAAAACTTGGTAAAGACCCTACTGCGGTGGGTGACACACGGAACGTGGTTTATAAAATTGATTGCTCCGATTGCGAATCAACATATATCGGAGAAACGTATCGGCCTTTAAAAACTAGGCAATACGAACATAAGAGGTATATAGAGAAAAGGGATTTGAATTCCCCTCTTGCAGTACATGCGTTGGAGACGGGTCATAGTTTTGATTTTAACAATATTAAAATAATTGACAGAGAGCAGTCTATTTTCCGTAGACGGTTCTCGGAGATGCTCCATATACAGTTTTTCGATGGCACGCTTAATAGGGCTGAGGACACGTGCCTCCTCAAAGCCAGTTACAAGAATGTTATTTCCAATCTAAAAGTTAGTCCTAATAAACATTAATTGTCGAGTGTTGTGATTGCGGAGGATCGGTAGCGAGCAGATTGTACCAAGAGTTTAGGACGCGGAGAGAGGTGGCTCACCGCTTCGCGCTCTCTTCAGTTCAGCCAACACGTGTTCAATGGTGATTGGCTGGCGGGCCGGAGCGGCACATCCCAAGTGGGAGGTCGGAGAACCGGGTTGCCGGGGCAACGGCCTAGCCATACTGTACTATATAGTGATACAGTCATGGTAGGGGCGTTGCGTGCGGAGCAGCGCGGGCTCTCCGATCTACTACATGAATAACAGCTCGTGTCACCTCTGTTGTGCTATGTGTTCTGGATACACTTAGCGAGCTCTGCGGCTTTCGTGGCTACAATATTCGCCTTATTTTTGCATTTTATACACGTTTAATTGTATTAGAATCCAGTTTGACGGATGTATTGTAACATATATATAAGATCGATTTTAGCTGTAAACTTAGTTGACTTTTGTCCTTGGCCGGTGCCACATTACCACCGAGTGGCACCGGTCGCGTTTATTACTTTTGTTTAAAGTTTTTCGAGCGTCACTCTTTGTAAGTTGTTTAATTTTTTGTAGCGATTTTTGTAACGTTTATTAAATTCTTTTGTAATTTTCTTTAAATTTGCGAATTGTAATTTTTAGCGCCGTCTGCGTTTTTACGTCGTCGATGTAGCGCACGACTCATTTTTAAACTTGGTAATTTATATTGTTTTAGTTATTGTAATTTCTATTTGTTGTTGTAAAACTTTAATAATAAAATTTAATATTTTGCTTAGCCACTGATGAGGAGGTAAAATTACCCCGAAACGTATGGCGTAGTATAAACATTTTAGCTCGAAGAGACGCATTTTATTAACCTTTCAAATAATTATCTTCCTGAAAGAAAATTCCTAAACACATATTCCTTGAAAATAAATTTTCAACCGAGCAGTAAACTTCCTGAAAGAAAAAATCCTACCACACTTATTTTTAAAAATAAAACTTCAATCGAGCAATTATCTTTCTGAAAGAATATTTTCCAACCCACAAATTTTTGAAAATAATAAAGTTCCAACTAATAATAATCTTCCTGAAAGAAAATTCTCCTCCACAAAATTCAAAAAACAATAAATAATATGAAATAATATACAATAATATACAATAATAAATTCATATACCTAAATGATAAATCAAAAATTCAACTACCATTCATGCGTGTGTGTGCATATCGAATATAGGGCCCGCCCAAATCTTCAAAAACTCAAAGATACCCCAAAACAAGAAAAAAAAATTTCCCCACCAAGGGTATCCTCCATAAATTCCAATTGTTGCACGATAATATCCAACCACCAAAAACAAAGCCCAAAATTACCACCACAGAAAAGGAAAGAAAACTTCTTAAGGAAATTCTCAACCGACGCTTAGCGTCCAATATGGCGTCACTACCACGCTCCAACCACTAAGTCCCCAAAACTTCCGCCCAAATTGACTTCAAATTGTCTCTGCTGAAATTTCCTGTAAAATTTCCTCCATACAAATTTCCTTCCTGGACCTGGAGTAGTTAAGTTTATCTTAGCAGTCCTGGTAATTTTTTCCACCATCTTGGTATCGTTCGATATTCTTTTTCAAAGGAGAATTTTCGTTGTTCTGAAAAGGAAGGAAGCATCTGGAGTTTTGCTAGAGGATTTATAGAGAAAAGTTGTTGAGCGAATCTCGACATTTATTACTATTAAGCGTGGTGGAATTTTTGAGTACATGATAGAGAATTGTTGAGCACTTTGGTAGATATAGGAAACTTTTGCGTTTGCAGGTTTTCACGGCGTTTCCATTTTCTGATGTTTGCTTATTTAAAGTCTTCGTAGAGAAAATTTCGCGCCCTTTACAGGTAACGCGATTCAGTTGATTCTTGAAGATAGTGATATGGCCGGTGGCCCATGCAGTATTTTGATAGTAAATTTTGATTTGTTGCTCACAAAGATATGTAGAATGGCTTCGATAATATACGTTTAGCTAGTTTATATTAATTTTCTGTGTTTAATATTTGTTGACCCAATTGCCACCACCTTCCCTTTTTCTACCATTTTCAGGATTCCACAAGCCGAGAAGAAGGAGTCAACCGCGCAAAATAAAACGGCCCTTCACTTGCCACCGCCGGCCTTGCCTCTCAGGAGCGCCACGCTAAGGCCACGACGAGGACTGCGAGCCCGGAGCCACCGCTAGCCAAGCCACAACGCGAATCAACTTCCAGCCGAGGCGACGATCACTCTGTAAGTGTCTACCTCACGCCCTTGTCTCTGTCTCTCTCTCGCGGCGACGATCCGGGGCTCCAGAGAGCCCCGAGGCGCGTTCGTAGCGAGGTTAGAGCCCGGTGAGCACGGGCACGCAGAGTCTGTTGGCTGCCCCGATCTCGATCCGCGCAGCGCCCAGCGCAACGACCGAGCACGAGAACTTCACAGCGCGAGCGCGCGTTATTTGTAAATAAGTACGCGGAATAAATGCACGGGTGAGCGTGATCTGCCCACCCGTTCTCTCATACGAATTGAGTATACATCATTCCGCGCACACCTACTTTCTAGCACCCGAGAACTCCTCCAAAGTCCGCCGAAGGAGCTGAGCAGCCGAGCAGAACCAGGAGGCCGGGTAGGATACGATCTCTTTGGTGTACGAGCCTTCCGCCGCGGGCTGCAGCGCGACGCATGCAGAAACACGGATCCTAGGAGAGGCGGATTAGTCTTTGTTGCGCCGACACGGATATGTCCGCAGTGGCTTGCGCTGGCAAATAAAGACGCTGGCTGGTAGGTGCGGACGCGGCTCACGAAAGAGTGGACTCGCTGCTGGACAAATGCGGACACGCTTTAAAAGCGCGGAAACACTGCTGATGGTTGTCTTGATGTGGTCACCAAGGTCTGCGGATGTTTTCCCGTCCTTCTACTGTTAACTAGTCTAAGTACTTAATATGGTAGGGTTGTGTTAGTATATGAAGGGCTTCTAAATTAGTATTAATAAATTGTACATCTAATATATTCTTTTACTCTTTGTTATTTATTTGTTGTTAGCGTCAGACAGAGATTTCCAGTTTTACGGAGATCATGCATTCACACAGTCGCACTTTACTAGTCTAGGTTCGTATTTTTAATATCGTAGTTGTACGCTAGTTCTTACAAATGTGTTAAGTAAAACTTACAACTTCACGAGCTAGTCGTGGCAGGGATATAAACTTATCTAAGCTGTGGCTTCACCCACTCAGGCCAGATATGCTTGGCGGTCCTTTCGTCGCAGTGTACTACAGTGGAGATGTACCTTTAACTGGAGCAAATATGCCAGCTTGCCTGCAGAGTTCGGTAGATTTCTAGGCCTCCAATAGCCTACAGGTAGTACCTTGACACTTTCTTACGATCTCGTGTATATTCTTCTGTAATAACTCCAAGTAGATAGCTAGTCTTCAGCGGCAAGTCGTAATGACGAGGTTAGACGCACACCGGTACCTGGTCTGATCGTGAAAGGCGCTGCGCTGATCGAGTCGAAGGTTTATAAAGACTCGACCCCCGAGCAAGGCAGTAACTAAATGATTGAATTGTGGAGATACCCACAGCCAATTAACACTCGCTACCGAAAGAATGATTACAAAAGTATAAACGCAGCGACACATACGAGAATGCTAAGTTGATCTTAAACGCCCGAATCCCGGTCATACTGTTGCTCAACTAGCGCATGAGGCTAGTATATTGCAAAATATCTACCGTTTTTGCAAAAAATGAAAAAATACTAAAAATTCCAACCTTGACCATATGTAGCTCCTAAATTCATGGAGGAAAAAATCTGAAAAAATTCAGGAAAATGTATGACACTGAATAAAAGAAATTTATCACATTCTGAAGAAACAAAAATTTTAAGCTAAGAATAATTAAAATATTAATTAAGGTAAATTGAAATTTTCGGCTAGGCAATCTTACAGAGTTACCCATATAAGGTAGAGTTAAGTATTGAATCTGAAGAAAGTATTAATATTTAATAAATTAATAAATTATTTATGATTTACTACTACTTCATTTCGACAATCCCGATTTATTTTAAATACGTATGTTAATATTCGCCAAAGTCGAGTAGAACCCGCAGTCGACCGCGTAGCGCCGAGTATAGCGCGCTACTTCTATCGCTGCATTATCGCTCTCTCGTTGAATATTATAACTTAATAATATAGTAAGTAATATATTAGCTTAAGGCTTATCATTTTTGGAGCCGATCGCATTATTTTCATTACCGATTTTTTTCTTTAAACGACCTTAAAATGGTCGTAAACTAGGCAGACTGCTTTTTTATAATATTTTTAATGTTTTTATTCTAAATAAATTTGAATTATTTTTTGAATTATTTTATGTGATAGTGCTAGGCTTTAGCTTTAAAACGAACCCTAGCACATCTAAATATCTTAAGTGTAGACTAAAACAAAGAAAAAAAACATTTATCGGACTTCATAGACCTCATTATTGATCATCCAGGGTATCTAGACTTCATCCGGGAGAGTACGAGTGCGGCATTCGTAGCGAGCGGACCTATCTCTCCGCTCTGCGCTACACTATACCAACTTAAAGACTTTTGCGATCGGGTATTCGGTGAGTATATTAACACAACGCGGCAATAACTCATATTAGAGCCAAAACAACGCTCTTTTTTCCTACGCCAGTGTATAGTGCAAGATTCACTTCTCACTAACTCCGTCAAACATGAATAGACTGGACTGCTACACAGATCCACAGATTCTGGCGCATGGCGCCGACAAGTCGCCCCAGAGGCCGCAATAAACTCCAAGCCTCTCACCGGAGGATCAAAAAGAGATGAGCGAACTCTTAAAAAAAGACATGGAATTGAAAAACACTTCTGCAAACAACAATGACTTTACCGATGAAAATTCGGAAATAACGCAGCGCTCTAGTGCACAGTTATCTCCAGAAGGCCTGTCTTCTAGCAAGATACCTCCAAGACCGACAATTCCGCCCAAAGGTATTATGAACTCCACTACTCTCGATAAGCTATTCAGGCAAGCAAAAAAAGAATTGAACCGCTACTTGTCGCCAACCACCCCCAATCTCGCTCCATGAAAAAAACGCATGATTTCGCAAATCGCAGCTGGTGAATATGCAAATCACTGAATGACCGCCCGCGCGCCACCATCCACGGGGGAATGGGAAAATCCAAGAAAATTCAACACGGCCAATAAATTAGCGCGCGAAAAATTCTCGCTACCTCAATATAACAACCGCTTGAAGCGGTCAGGCTACATCAAGACTCGGCATTCGATTTTGCACCGAATTCTGATCAAAACAAAACATCATATAACAGCCCAAACGAAGCAGGCATGGTAATAGGCACTCAGCAGACCTCTTCGCTCCAATACACAAACGAGAGCAACGGTATTAGCAACCGGTACACCCGCACCGAAGACGTCTACGACGAAATCGCAGCCAACTCCAGCCCCTACCCAGCGGCGTCAATGACCAGCAACAGAGCGCAGAATACCAATACCGCCAACGAGGAGAATCACCTGAAGAAAACCGCCACATCGGGCAATAAACAAGTAAGGCCCCCACCAATCTTTACTTCTAATAGAAAATTACACGAATTAATCAATAATCTTAAGAAACTCCAGCTAAGTAAAAACGAATTTTCTATCAGAGAAACCGATAACGAATATCATTCCATTTATTGCTCAAATTTGACTAGCTACACTACAATTAAAAGAAAACTTGCCGAACTCGAAAGTAAATTTTTACATACACGCCAAAATCTCGCAAAACTAAAAACTTCGTTTTGAAAGGCATACGCGGTAACTTTACTGAGAAGAAGATAAGAGCAGAATTGAACGAACTAATAAATGAGGGCGTAACAATATTCAAAGTATCAAAAATTTCTTTCAACAAATCTAATGCCGACCTTTACCACTTTCTTGTTCAAATTTCGCACGATAGCGTAGCTAAAAATCTGACTAGCATTAAAGCAATAGCATTCCAAAATATGAATAATAATTGACAGAGATTGTACGACCATTCTCAAAAGTTGCAAAAGATATTGGTGGCTGGCTGCTGACAAAGAACAAAGGGCCGATATTAGGCGCCGCGGTTTCAGGATAAATATTTAAACGGATTTAACGATTTCAAGCCACCATTATCTTAGTGAGTTATTACTACAAGCGCCATGTCATGCGTACTCAGCCGCATAGCTATAATGAACACTTGCACTTCGCAATAGCTTCCTTCAACCTCCCCCTACCCCCATCCCTCCCGCTACTCCTACCCTTCCCCTCATCACTCAACATAGCACCCTAACAGTTTCTCAACTATAGTTTTTTTTCTTTGCTGCTATTTCAAATACAAGCCTGGCACCGGACGGATTCGTCCTGGCTATCATCTATGTACATATATATATAAACATAAAAATGGGGCAACTCTCAGCACAGCGAACTATATGCGAGCGATTCTCTACCAAGAATCTTGTACATTATAACCACCATTTTACCATGACCAGGTTTATGCGTACGCGATTTTGCACCTGGCCACGTATCTCTGTACATATATTGACCTTTTTATTAAGCAAATAAAGGACTTTAAAAAAAAACTTCATCCGGGTACGGGCTGTCCTTAGATAAATTAAAAACTATGGAGCGCATATCCAAGACTCCATCATCGGTCGTCTCGAAAACTTGGACAGCGCCCTATTACGCGACGAATAAAAAACTGCGGAGGGAACTTCCTAGACCTCATCATCGGGCATCCCGTATATCTGGGCATCGTCCCATTACGCAATGAAAAAAAACTACAGAAAGAACTTCGTAGACCTCGTCATCGGTCACCCTGGGTACCTAGACATCATGCGGATACGCGCTGACCTTATTTAAACTAAAAATTATGGAGCGCATATCCTAGACTCAATCATCAGTATCCCGAGTACCTGGACACCGCTCTATTACGCGACGAATAAAAATACGGAGCGAGTTTCCTAGTTTTTTAGTCCCGGTCATCGACAACCTTAGGTACATGGACATCATCCGGGTACGTGTAAATTGCTGACCGCTTCGTCATAGGCACTAGATGCGACCGTCTCATAGGTACCTGTCTATACGTTAAGTCTAATTTAAGTCATTTCATAGCTATGTTTATTAATAGATGGACATCATCTCTGTCGAGTTTCTAATCCTCACCTAAGACATTTGGACACCATGCTCGGTTCTTAGTCAGTCAGAAAACTTATTTTTGTAAAATTCATATCCTACAAAGGTACGACCGACTGCGACTGAATTGCGACTGAACTGCGACCGACTGCGACTGAACTGCGACCAAACTGCTACTTTTAAAGTCACACTTGAGTCTCAGTATTCTCGACAGGGTTATTAAATACATTTTCCAAAAGAAAACTTTGCCAATTACAAGTTTTGATCTCCAATAAGTTTTTTAATAATCTATTTATTAATAGAATACAATTTATTAAAAAAACATGAAAACTACGAAAATGAAAATTCTCATTAAATCATATCCTTTATAATATTAAAACTTTATATCACGACTTGAAAGTATTTTATAGAAAAACCCCTCCTAATGTCAAGATAATCTGTAGAAATCAAATTTGACCCGCCCACCCGCTCGGAGCGCGGTCTTTTAAAGCTGTCGATCTGTGTGCAGCCCTACATAACGTGTCACCCCTCCATTCATTCTGGCCACCCTTCCCCTTTATTCTAGATACCCCTCCCTTCATTCTGGTCACCCTTTCCCTTTATTGTAGATAATGGGGAATTTAGGGGGGAAAGTATATTGTATATTTAATTAATATAATATTAAATATTTTATATGTTGTTATATAATTGTATTATTCATATAAGGAAGACAATGCAAGGTGATCTAGTTATATGTTTTGTATGGGTTCGATGGTGTGAGATATTTTACTCTATTGTCTAGTTTAATAATTGATTCAATGATAAATGTATTCTAAATATTCTTTGTAACTCGAATTTTTAATAAAACAGAAAAAACCAACATTCACTCAAACGTAGAGCTGCGAAAGGGTAGGATTGGTTATTTTCTATTCTGAAAATAGACGTTTTTAAATTTGAACTATTTATTATTGTTTTGAAAATTTTAATAGAAATTAATTAATAGTTTAGTGTGTATTTAATCATTCGCATATATGAGGTCTATTATTCAGCTAGTTAATTCAGTTAGTAAAATATTTTAAATTTCATCTTAGAAAGGTCATGAAATCATTGAATAAATTGTCTTGTATAACTTATATGTCTTTCGAATGAATTTCTAGTTTAATACTTCCAGATTTTTCTAAATTTTAGACTAGTCAAGAAGATAAACTTATTTTCATTCATATCATAATACTAACGCAGTTTATTAAAATGTTAAATGCAGACTCCACGTTAATAGACCTTTCTGCTAGGATTTTCGCCTTGAGGATAAGTGAATCGCAAAAGATTAAACAACATAATGAGTCAGATCGTTTTGTAATATTGGGAAATCTAATTTTTTTTTATTTTTAGAACCTTTTCAAATCCTCGTACATGCCTTATATGGCTCTGCATTGCCTGCGCTTGTGAGTACTTAATTTGGGTACACATTGAGTCCACTATTTTAAAGTACTCGCGCAGAGCAACGAGGACCTACAGTTTTATATGTACAGTGAAATATGCACGTTGTACACAGTGGAATCCGAGCCACTGGAGCTCAGATGTATAGATACTTATATAAACAAAGAGGTGTCCCCAAAATCGTCGAGAGTCAGGCTTGATCCCAGGACCTCTGGATTACTAGCCCGATACTCTACCGATTGAGCCATCGTCGCTCTTCTTGGAAAATCTAATCGTGTTATCTCTGATTCTTTACAAATTCAAAATCTAATGGAAAAACTTGCCTTCCCGTCCTATTGTATATAACGATGAATATCATCTTTAAATTGCGGATGCTTAACCAAAGTAAGTTATTGTTAACGAAACACTATTGCCAAATCTCATGTTACCAATTTTTCGTTTTTTTCTTAATAAATTGTATTCTATTAATAAATACTGGATTAAAAAACTTATCGGAGATCGAAACTTATAATTGCCAATTATAAATGCCGGTTTTAAACAGATTTCATAACTTTGCATTCCATTATTACCATCAATGCACACTTAATGCATAAAAAATATGCATTAAGTGTGTTCAATACAACAATTACAATAATTAACTTACTAAAAATTATGATTTTCACTATTTTTGTCTACAGTCCACACCTTTCTGGAGGAACCGTTTCATCTATTCAGCTGAACCAAAGTAGTAAATCTTATTTATTAGTGTGGCCATAATAAATAAGATCATAAAATCATCTTGTTCAAATAATTAATTATATTTATAATGGCAAAATTAGTAATTATAATGAATGATGTGTATGTCAACATACATAAAGTTCACTTTGAACATTCCTTTTCCAATTACGCTCTACTTAGTTTGTGAAGAAATATATGCTAAAGGTGTCTCTAAAATTTTAGCCAGATTGGTCCACCGGTTGCTGAGAAAACCTGCGGACCGTAAACTGAAATCATAAAAATACAAAAGTTGAGAAAAAGACATTTGAAGTTTATAATGTAAATGATACGAATAAACTCAGTGATATTTACAGAAACTATCCGGCATATCTTGATTTAGTTTTGGTATTCAAATATACATGCAATAATGTATATTTGATGGAGCGCCTACAACATGATGTTTGATAATAGCTGTATTTAGAAACTGGAAATAAAATAAAAATTATCGATACCAATTGATAGTCGAGGTTTGCGGGTGATAACTGTATATTGAACGTATTTTATCATTATTTAATACTCCAGTTGCTGAATTTCTTAAAAACGTTCATTAAAAGTATTCTTAGATTCTCTAATAACGACTTCCGAAATTTTAATTTCACAATTTTTTAAAAAATTGGATATTGTTGGGGCCATCTAGAAGAAAATGTGTTCTTTTAGAATTCTAAGGTATTTTAGTTTTTGAAAAAATGTTAAATATGTCTATAGTTTCTTCGAAAAAATCATCGGAAAAATCTCTTAAATTAAAAAAAATCGAGAAAAAAAAGCAAATATTATTCAATTTTTTCCATTCAAATTTTGTTGTAATTTGTTTATCGTGTCGTTTTATGTAGAGGTGATTTTGCATTATATTTATTATTTTTAAGTAATATTGATAAATTTTCAAGAGTAATTTTTTTTTGTACCTACCGTCCAGAGTCTGACAATAGGACTGAACCTTTTTTTATAAGGTGTCGGTCGGCCTATCGCTGCCGCCGGCCTAGTATCGGAGGTAAGCATTGGACAGAGAGTGGGGAACGAGAAAAAATTGAGGGAGGGAATGTCTATCTCTGTCGCACTTATGCGTTTTCCTATACTTCTCTCTCGCACTCAAGGATTTTCCAATGTCCCGTTTCCTCGCAGTCCTTACTGTATACTGCGCACACTTATGTTCACCATCGGGGCACTACTGCGCTCTTTAATTTAAAATTAATATCTTTCAGCAACGTCTTTGATTGTGAAAAAACATATTTAGAAGATTTTCCATGAAGTTTGGCCTTATTTCATCACCTAGATGCTTCCTCTGGCAAAACAAAACAGGTGCTGAAATTTGGTAAAATTTACATGATATTTATTGTTCATATAGTAAGCATAAATATACAGTTTTTTAGAAACATCTAAAATTACATTAATTTTGTATACTTTAACTTGGAAATAGATTTTGTTACGAATAATCAATAATTTTTCAAGCCTAAAAGATAATGTGTTTTTTCAGATTCAATTCAGGAATAACCCCTTAAATGCAAAAGCAACCTTATACTTGCTAATATAAATATTGATGAAGGGTAGCAATATGTATCAACGCCTGAAAAGCGCGACTTTCGCTAGAGTTTTCAGACAACGAAAAGAGGCCTTTAGATTCATGTATTATGAAACGTTTTATTCTGATAAAATTTTGGTCAGTTTATATATCATATGTATCCATCAGTGTATAAATCAGCTTAACAATAAGATCCAACTTATCAAAAAATTTCTATCATTAGGTAATTTCTGTCTCTGCTGTCTGAATTGACTGGGAAAAAACAGTTGCATTCAATTCCTTACTGTCAATGTCGTTAGTGCAGTACTGCACGTTATTTGTAGAACATGGTACTTAGAAATGAAAGCAACGATCAGGTAATATAATAATATGTTATATTATTGTATAATATTATTAGTGTAATTAGAATTAAGTGATTTAAAATTCATAATTAACAATATTTCATAACATAATTTTCGTTCACTAACAATCAGAATCAGAATTTAGCCTTTTCCAAATCATATTTTTATATATTTGTATACACATCACAAAATAATATTTTTATTAAATTTAAGATTAGTAGTAATAATTGGACAATGTTTAAATTTAAAATATCAATCTTAAAACGACACGTTTTAAAATCTGTAAGGCAACTTTAAAACCAAGTATATATTAGATATGTTTCCTTCAAACAAAATCATTACTAGTACTTATATTTCTTTTTTTTCAAGAAACGAGGAAATTATATGCTGTAGAAATTATTGTTCTAAAATTCACTTCATTTTATCTTTATGGTAAAATTAAATTATTAATCATATGATCTATTCAGTGCACAGCACTATTTTGTCATAGCTTCCATAAATTCTGAAACAGAGAATAGGATCAAGTTATAAAATTGAAATTTTGATTTTTAACACAAGAACAAGTATATTTAAGGTATAATAATAATCATGTAATTAATGATGCTTGATGCTGCAAAATACATTAGCCGTGATCTTTATTTCCTTCTTGGAATCAAGTTCTATTCGTTCTTTTCTTCTCTCTTTACCTTTACTTCTTCGTTCCTCCCACCCTCCCCCCCCCCTCTCTCTCTCAGTCTCTGTCTCTATCTGCAGAGTTGACCCAAAGTGTTGGCAATTTTATGTAGGAGAGTACGTACATAGGAAGAATTGAAAATTTAAGTAAGCCTAAATCTTGATCGAAGATCAGCTCAAGTTTTCTGAATTTTTGGTAGGCAACCTATAGCGGTTGTGCGTGCGTGCGCCCGTGTGTGTGTGTGTGTGTGTGTGTGTGTGTGTTAAAAGTTGAGGCTTTAGCGCCGTGGCGCATGCTCGCTAGCTAGCTGAGTCTCTCATCTCGGCATATGAAAATGATAATCCATCTCCACGGATGTTTTCAGCAGAGAAATGTTCAGTATAATTTTGACTGACACAGCTCAGATCCGGAACGAAAACTGACACAGCTCCCGATCTCGCAAAACTGACAGAGCTCACGCTCTTTCCGCGAAAAATGACAAATTTCATGTTTCCCTCGAAAACTGCCACAGTCCAGATACGACCTACTAAAATTGACATAGCTCGCAGTGTTCTCACGAAAACTCGTAAGGCTCGGTATTCCCCGTGTAAAAACGTTAAAAATATATCATAGAATATGGACTCAATCGAAGTTGAATACTTCTCGCAATGCTAGGCCTAGAAAGTATGACTGTCTGAAAAATAAAAAATATAGGCATTTCGTCCTCGCCGTCGGAGTGGACTCCTCAGTAGGGCTCCGACGGAGCCTACAGGAGTATGTTCGGGTCTTAAAATAAATTTTTACTCGTATAGACCGATAGAGTCCATGTTATGCATCTCCGAGTGATAGTCATTTCCATTTCTGTTAAAAAAAATATATATATGTGGAAATCCACCAGAGAGTGTAACACAAGTCGGTCCCAAAATTGCACTTTATTATTTTTGAGGGCACACCTACGGATCATGCTAGTTTTGTTTGGTAGCTCATTTTAAACAATAAACTACTATGTGCCTAGTCAAAACCCTATGACAATAAAGAGCTACAAGAGAAAAACCGAAAAAAATGAAAGCATTTTTTGCTCTAAAAATTAAAAAATGGGCATTATCTACAGTATTATAATTTTTTAGATTTTTTTCATATATATAGACTTAAATTACACTAAAAGGCCTTTAATTTACATATAAATTTGTCTGAACCCAATGCAATGATAAAAAAAATCGTACATTTCGAGACAACGATCTCTGCTTCAGTCGCTTACGAAAATAGCCAATTTTACGCTTTTTTCTTTGAATCCTTTTAATTTTTGATCCAGGCATTCGTTTTTAACGGTTAACAGCTTAAGTTAAAGTTCTTTTCATCTATTTTTCTGTCAAGATTAAATTCAAATTTTTTAATGTAGTGAGCTATATATTGTGACGGGGATCCCGTCGATAGCTGCTCGCCTGGACACCATCCAGTCAAGATAACAAAATCTTACACTCGGTGGTGTTTGCAGAGCAGCAAGAGAGCAGTCAGCTGATAGAGCCAGGAGGACAGCGCAACGCCGAGAGCAGCCTGCCGCCGAGCAGCAGCAGCACGAGGCGAGAGCGAGAGAGAGGGGAATACAGCGCGTAACAGCGCGCGGCAGCCAAGGCGAGAGCAAGAGAAAGGGAAGAACGGCGCAACGTCGAAGCAGCGAGAGCGAGAGAGAGAAGAAGATGCGAGGCATGCGAGCCACGAGGTATACGCGCGCGAGCGACGGCCGCCATGTTGGCGAGGAGCAAACTATAACATGAGTGCGAGAAGGATGGAATGGCGAGCGAATGAGAATGCGCATTATAGACAGACAAGAGAGAGAGAGTGGAGGCAACGCGTATGCGCTGAATAATATTGGGAAAAGGTGGAGGGATACGGCTCGATCCACAGCGTGCGTGCGAGCGGCAAACGTGAATGTAAGCGTGCCGTAATGCGAAACTGTGTAAAAATGTGTAAATACAGTAAGTAGAGCCAGACAAGCGTGTAAACGCGTTTTGAATGTCGCGCGCATTTTTGAGTATTGTAAAAGAGGGCGTAAGAGTGCGAATGTGCTATATGGTGCGAAAGCGTGTAAACGTGTGATAGGCGCGAGAGAGCGTTACATCAGAAATGCGTGAGTGCGAGTGAGAGAGCAATAGACGCCGCGAACAGGCGTATTTGCCGAGCGCGAATAGAGCCAGTATCGAGCAGGGTTTGGACCCAGGACTATCGAGCACCGCTTGGACCGAGACGTATCCATTGCAAGGCAAAGCGAATCTTCCAAGGCGACTACCAGGGCAACCCGAAGACTTCCCCCCGTGTGCATCTTCCGAGAATAATCAGTTTCTTTCGCTAGCGCTTCCCCAGGGTACGAGGCATCGCCAGTACGCGAGGACGAGGAGCAAAAGAAGTAGAGACAGGTAGGAGTGTTCCAGTGTGATACCTCCCCGCCGCGAGTCCCTAACCCTAAAGCCAGCCGCGTAGAGACAGTGAGCTCGCCCGAGGACGTAAACGCGTTCGCGAGGAAGACACATTAAATTTCGAAATAAATTACGAACTGTTATTTTACTTGAGTAGCGTTCAATCATTTTTGCGTATTTCTCTCCCTGCACCTCTCCCCCATGACCTAGAGCATAAGGAGTTCTCAAGCCGGCAGCATAAAAGTACCAGATCGCGAGTTCGGGCGTCAAAATTAATTAATAAAATACGAGCTCGCGGTAAACCTCAACAGGTGTCATTACGTGGTGCTACGCCTCCCCAAGGACGGAAAAAGTACCACGTCACAATATATACTTCTCAAGTAGATCTATGTTTGAAAGCATATATGTAGCACATTGTATGTTATAAAAAAATTTAGACTAACTAACAAGAAAGTAGATGCGAATAACTTAATTTGAGCTAACAAACATTGAAAACGCACAACTGTTCGCACATCGTACTTTCAGATCCAATCGACCGATTTCAAAGTTTAATAGTTTAAATAAAAGCTCTTATCTTCTACTTTTTTTCAACTCATCTGAAGTTGACGTTTCTTACACGATACGTTATGCTTCTCAAAATCAGTAAAAAATGATCAACTTGAAAAGTATATATATATACTTTATCACATAAGAAAATTTTGATTTTGATCAACTAGAATGAAAGTAGAAGACAAGAGCTTTAATTTGAGGTGTTAAGGGGTTATGACAGTGTTAAAATTTCGAAACAATCGATTTTCTTTATTTGCTTTTTTGTAGCAAATTTAACGCAGAATATGCTCCCGAAAGCCGTTTTTCGATACAAAATTTTATTTAAAAATTATAGGCATTATACTAAAAAAAGTTCATGATTTTCGAAAATTGCATATTTTTCGATAAATACAATTTTTATGCTTTGAAAGTGTTATTTATTGAAAAAGTACATATGATTTAACATATACCATTACTTTTTTAAAAGAGGAAGATACATTGGAATGTGCATTCCAATATACGACGCATTCTGAAAATTTTAAATTTGGCGGTTATTGACGGAGGTGAATGCCAATGCACAGTGAATGGTACTCTATCCAGAATCCTGTTTTATCATTCTACTTGTAGGTTATTGAAGTTTCTATTTAATAATAAATATTGACTTTATTGGAGTTTAACTAAATAACATTGAGATCAGTTCTTCAGTTAAGATTTTAGTGATAAACTAATAATTTTAACTGAAAATTGCTCTAGTATTTTATTTAAAGTTCAAAAAAGAGAAATCGATGCTCATCTGCACATGGAAAGCGCAGATTTGGAAGAAAGAAGAGGAGGCAACAGAGATTTTTTGGAGATCAACCATCGTCAACCTCCATCCCTTCAAGAAATGATGCATCGCCTGAAGCAGTTCCTTCAACATCTAGTGCAGGAGCCCCATAAGAGAGAGAAATGCTGTTTTCTTCAATGTCTACTACAAGATCTCCAAATAGAATCCCTTCGGAACCATCAACATCAGGTACAGCAGCTACGCAACCAGAAATTGTACAGTCAGAAATTGCTGTTTCGAGATCAAGACAAAAATTAAAATCAAGTTATGTACAAGCTGATCCGATTCAGTATAGAATATTTGACACTTCGTTACTTTTACCAGGATCACAGGAATTCCTGGCTTGCAAAAATTGTGACGATGATATTACTTTCAATGAAGTTAATATCAGAGGCGTTGGTAGCAAGTTATCTATTACTTGCATCAACTGCTATAAGGTTGCATTCATAGACTCGAGTAGACAAATCAGCACTAAACAAAATGCCTTTAAAATAAATAAAAGAGTAGTGTTAGGAATGCGAGCTCTTGGTCATGGACACACTGAGTTAAAAATCTTTTGTGGAATCATGGATTTTTTACCACCAGTTGCTTATAGTTATTTTGGAAACATCAATCATGAATTGAAAATTTCGAGTAAAAAAGTAGCTATTGAGTCTATGAAAGCAGCTGTGCAAGAAGGTTGCAGTAGTAGCACAGGTGAGACTCAAAAGAATGGCTGTGACACTGTATCTGGTGACGGATCTTGGAGGAAACGAGTATTTTCTTCCCTTCAAGAAGTATCAGCATTGATCCGCAACGATACTGGCAAAGTGATTGATATTGCACTGAAGCAATCATTTTGCAAGGCTTGTGATACGCATCAAGAGAAGGACACTGAAGAGTACAGAGAGTGGTTTGAAGCACATGAAGACTAGTGCTCGGCCAATCATCAAGGAATTTCTGGAAAAATGGAAGTAGACGGCATCGTGGAAATGTTCAGACGATCAGAAGCAAACCATGGAATCAAGTATAAGAACTACATAGGAGATGGTGACTCGAAATTATTTAAGGCTCTTTGCGATGCCAAGACTTATGGAGAAGATTTTGTCATAAAGAAGAAGGAATGTGTTGGCCTTGTGCAGAAGAGGATGGGGACAAGGTTGAGAAATCTGAAGAAGAGTTTGGCTGGCCAAAAAAGAGTCGACCAGCTGACTCAGTATTATGGCAATGCCATCAGAGGCCATCATCGTTCTGTTGAAGAAATTTCCAATGCCATCTGGGCGACATATTACCATAAAGGATCAACAGTCAAGGAGCCAAGACATCACCTTTGCCCGCCAGGATCAGACAGTTGGTGTAAATGGCAAGTAGCCAAAGCCAAGAAGAAACCTAAAACTTTTCACCACCGATACAGTATTCTTGGGGCCATCATGGACGCAATCAAGACAATTTACCAAGACTTGACACAAGCTGACTTATTGGAGAGATGCGTTGAAGGCTTCACACAGAACAGCAACGAAAGCTTCAACCAATCCATTTGGAAGCTCGTACCCAAGGAAAGCTTCAGTGGCCTCACAGTCTTGGAGATTGACATTTACATCGCAGTTGCTTCCTTCAATGATGGAAAAGCAGGAATACCTGAGGTGATGAAGGGCTTTAACGTTAATCCAGGACTTTCTGTAGTAGACTGGGCAAAGAGTGCTGATGAACAGCGTCTCTTTTGGTCAGATAAGAGAGCACTGGTACCCACTCTAGAAGCTCGTAAAGCTAAGAGAAGAAGAAATAATCCAGATGATGATTTCTACTCAGCTGGAGCACACTGATTTCACAAACATTTACACACATACCCTATACAACACTCCTAATCAAACCCTGAAACTAGCATGAACACTACAAGCTTCACATCACTTCAAAAACACATACACTCACATTGCACAAAATCAGCTGAAAATTTGTTCAGAGAGTAGCTAGCAGTTTTTTTAGTTTTTTTATGTACATTTTTGTACATGCACATGAGCATCTAAGTCTAGTTCAGTCTGCTGCTAGCTCAACAGCTGATCAACTGTTCTCTGACCTACTTTTCACAAATCACATCTGGACAAACATCCTTCTATCTTCTAGTGTGCATTTCTTCTGCTCTTTTTACTACATCACTACATGGATGAGCAATGGCATTTGTGAGTATATTTTTATGTATATGAATTTTTTTTTAAAACAGTTTAAAAATACTTCAACTCAAAGTATGTTGAATAATTTTGTACATAAATTTTCCATACTTTGAGTTTGAATTACAGAAACATCTAAAAATGTGTAAATTTAATTTTTTAACCTATTTTCAATTTTTGTTTCAGCAGACATAAGCTTCCATAAAGAAGCTTTTTGTAAGGACCTACTCTCCAGACACCATCCTCAGATGACTACTTTTGGATAATGTTAGATCTAGACGCCTAAAACTATTTGTAAGTACATTTTATTTTATTAAATATTAGGTAAAACTTTCAATGCCTTTTACTCAAAATTAGTTTTTTCATGACTTTTTTTCACTTGCCGCAGGTTTTCTCAGGAACGGGTCAACCGATTGGGCTCAAATTTGGAATAGGTTTCTCTACAAACTGAGTGGAGCAGAATTGTCAACGATAAGTCAAAAGTAAATGTTACGTATGTTTACATATGTAACATTCACTATAATTACTAGTGTTGTCAATATATGTATAACTAATTGTATTAAGGGGACCCAACACGTTTAAAATCTGAAACATAAAATTATAAAAAATTAGTATAAAATTAAATAATATGTTAGACAAACTTTTCATACTTATAGTATGTTCACTTACCTTCAATTTAAGCACTTGAAATCCAAGTTTGGACCTACCTATCCGGAGTGGCACTCCGCAGACTGATTTTCACTGTGCGTAAGATTCCAGGTGACCATATCCTTCGACTGAACTCAAATTTTGTGAGTATGTTTTATGTAAGTGTAGTTTTCGTATGAACAGAGGGATTTTGATTTGAATACTTAGAAAAATTTTAATTAAAAAAAAGTTAATTTTTTTATTTTTAATATTTTTTTGCCACATTTTTATTTATTAAACCAATTTGAAGCTTTTAAATCAAAATCCCTCTGTTCATTCGAAAACTATACTTACATAGAGCATACTCAAAAAATTTCAGCTCAATCGAAGCATATGGTCACCTGGAATCCAAGAGCACGAGATGCAACTACAGCCCTTCGGTTCACTTCCCATGCACGATTACTTTCACCCACTTTTTTGCTAGAATTGATGCTGGAGACTTCTCTGCATCGAACACATGTCATTTCAATTTTAAATTCTAATCCAAACATTGTTGATTCAGAAAACTGCACTTCACTATGACACTGTTTGCAACACAACACATTTTGGAGTTCAGGAAATAGAATATTGATGTCAATAATTCTATTCTTGACTCCGGAGAGGCCTTCTGCTGCTGGAGTTTCAAGTTTCCTTGAGTCTACTGCGTCACTGGGTCTAGTTTCTGTAAATGTTTTTGGTCACCTTTTACTTCTTCCACAGGAGTATTTCCTATCTAAATGAGTGTTAGGCAACCTGCCCTTGTTATCACTCATTGTTATAACTAACTAATCTAAATTAAAGCTAAACTAACTAAAATTTCTTACAACTACTCCAACCTTTTCACTTTAAAAAATTAAAATATAAATAACTTTAGAAGAAAAAAAGGTAAATAAACTCTACTGAAAAAATGGTAAATAAACAAATAACTAAATTTAACTATGTTTGCACTGTGCAAAACATCTCACATTCAAGAACTTTCAACTATTTGAAAGCTGGTAAAACAGATTTGAAAGCACACTGATTCTAACCTTTATGTACTTTACAAAACAGGACTTCAGTCAGGAAGAAACGATGTATACATGGTCGGTAAATGGGGAGTTCAAATATTTTCGTCACAGCGATCGTCACGTTTTGGTTACAGAATCGCCGCCTAGACTGTTGCGAAGAGCGCGCGTATTTGAATTTCAACTAATGACTATATAGTTTCATGAAACACAGAATGAAAAAAAAATAATCATTTATTGTTATAAAATAATTTACGAAATACGTATGTATGTTTAAGAGCGTATGTGTGTATGCGAGTGATATATACACACACACACACACACACACATACACATGCGCGCGAACATACACACATTCGCGCATAAATACATTCATACGCAAGGAAAAAGTTAAACATTCCTGTAATACGATATATGTATATATATCTTCTATATATTATATAGTTGAAAGTGAAAGGGCTGGCCTGAACCCCCTCAGTCCCCCCTCACTAGCCCCCCCTCAAAATAACCTAAAAACGTGTCATTTTTTTGTTATTTTTTAATCGGCCCCCCCTCACTTGGCCCCCCTCACAATCTTGAAAAGCGCCCCCCCCTCTGCCCCCCCTCTGCCCCCCCTCTGCCTCATCTCAAGGGAAGTATTACCCCACCGCTTGCTACGCTCTTTCATCTCCAACTGTATTTTTAATATGATTTGTAATTGAAGAATTGTATAAGAAGTTGGATAAGAATAAAGTATGGATTTCATGTTATAACTTAGTCCAGGACTGGCGTTTATTATGGTAATACAGTACATAATTGCATTGTATCATTTTACTAAATCAAGAAGCGCTTCTTGTAAGATTTTTGCATAAAATTTTTGGGTTACTAATGTTATTTCGAGCGTAGATGTAGAGATTTATTACAAGTTTCTTTCAAATTATATTCGTAATGAAAATTCATAGTGAAAAAATCTTATATACTGTTAGAAGCTTTACAACCTTTAGATATATGCGTATATATGTGTTCTGTTCCGCCACAATTCGAACATCGTGAATTGAGCATATGGACCAACCGCAACTTCATGGTTATGGTTGTTTATTTTGATTTTAGTTTTTTGCTCGCAGCTCAGATGTGCGGACGTATCGCGTATTAACATTAAAATTAATATTTACGGTAAAAATTGTCAACAAGTGCTCGAAGAGGACGCGGACGACTCCCTAAGTGCATTGGAAAGAGACTTTTCGGGGGACGTTGCCGCTGCCAGCATCGCTTCCTATACTATTCTCCTCACCTGTGTCGGTGAGTCGATCACTACTGCGCTCGAATAAGACGCGGATATTTCCGCGTCTCTTTAATGTTCTAGACGCCCCTCCCCCTTCTCTCTCTCTCTCTCTCTCTCTCTCTCTCTGTCACTCTCACTCTCACTAATACTCTGTCAAAGTATTTTAGTGGGTGGGCAGAGGCGCTTTGAATAAAAGCTCCTACTGAAGCTTTTTTTTTTCGAGCCGTGGAATTTATTCAGCGGAAGATACGACCGCGGACACTTCCCCCTGATGCAGATTTCACCTTTCGCGCGTATAAACGCGTGCCTGCATTCACGTGCATGTGTGCATGTGTATACGTGTGTCTGTCTACACATGTATATGTCTATAGGTGTACGCGGCTACGTATAGACATGCGCGGACGCGTATAAATTTGGATTTCACTCGCTGCTATAAGCCCGAAACTCGCGCCTTCGCGCGCTTTTTCCCCTCGACGCGGTGTGAATCGCGGCGGGAAAGATCGAATGGACCGCGAGCGATTTATTATATCGGACGCGTCGACGCGCGCGCGATACGTACGTAAGTGTACGTGTATCGGAACGTATTTCACTCTGATTCTCTTAGTTCGTGAATATATGTCGAATTTCAGGGAAAAAAAATGCACCTAAACATTATATTATATGATCTGTGAGTCATCGTCTTACCAGCCAGCGAATCATGGTTTGTTTTGATTTTATTTTTTCGCTTTGATTTTATGTACGAACGTGACGCAGAACTTAATTAATTAACATTTCTAATTACTTAACATATTAACACTACTACCTTAATTAATTAACATTCTTTACAGCAACTGCCTGCGTGCAATTTCTTCCGCACTCCATCGCTTTCCATTCGCCGTATCCCTCTGTCCCTATCAACCTGCAATAATACTCAATCGTCGACCGTCACTATATAACTTTTCATCTTACAATCTACAAGTACAACCTACAGGTAAGTAAGCGTTTTTTAATTCATGTATAGTAATAGTATACTCGCCAATGCATTTAAGGAATGCAAGGATACATAGCATCATACAAGGTAAACCTCGGGGAGTACTCTTCCTCTTTTTCTGCAGCCTCTGTCTCTCATGTGTAACTGTCGCGTCGGCTAACGCTTGCATGTCTATAATTATACTCGCACATATGAGATCAAGTGAAAATTCAGCGAGGAAGACATTTTTTTTCTTATGTAGTGTGGCATAGAGACCTATATTTACATACTCCGTGGCTGGTTTAGTTCGAAATTGAAAATTCCATTTTAAAACAATGAAATGTACAAAATGTAAACGATTATTCAACTGTTACATAATGTTTGAGCATCATCTATCAACGGCTCACATTAATAATATATTATGCCACATTTGTGGCTGTACTATAAAAAATAAAAGGCACTTTCAACGACATCTTAGAGAACATGCATTAGAAAAATTGTTCAAATGCAATATTTGTGATAGCGCGTTTAAAAGAATATATCATTTAAAAAGACACGCTCTGTGTCATTCACATATAGAACATCATATCTGTAGTTTTTGTGGCAAAGAAATAAATAGATTAGACAATTTGAAACGACATGAACAACTACATCAAAAAGTAAATATGTTTATATCAATATATGTAAATTTATAAACTACAGAATCATCTTAAAATTTGTTTACAGCAAAATGAGTGAAAAAAGACAGAATACTTTTGAATCAGAAACACTCACTAAAAAAAGAAAAATTATTCCATTTACAAGTTCTGAAAATATGAAAAAATTTATCGTAGGAGATAAGTCTGCGTGAGTGAATTAATTTGACTACAAGTTTTTATACAGACTTTTTGTAATATAGATTTTACATCTCTTTAAATTTGTTTTTTAGATGTATTGTAGCATATGTAGATGAGATTACAGCAGAAGAAACATTTGTTAATAGTATGACTCAGAAAGAATTTAAATTGTTTAAGTTTGTAGCTAACAATAATGATGGTTTATCTATCCAATGTAATATTTACGGTGAAAATATTGAGTCTTTTGCTTCTGAAATAAAATTAAATCATGTAAGTGTAATCTTATAAAGTTGGATCTACATTTAATTACATTTTAGTAATATTTACACGATAAAAAGTTTTTGAATACATTTCTAGAAATTTTTATTGGAAAATTTGTTAGTCGGAAAAGCTAAGAAATATACAAAAGGAAATGTTTCGTTTGAATTAACTCTTCAAAATTATAGTTCTATAACAATGCTTAGACCTTTTACAGTTTCAAATAATAATACTACTATCAAAGAATGTCAATTTCAAAATATACCACAGCACAAAGGATTGATAAGTAAAAATTTTAGTTTTGGGGTATAATAAAATGTAATATATACATTATTTAATGTCTTAATATTGTATAGAAATTTCTGGATATTTGCGAAATATGTTTGTGATCAAAAACAGTAGAACAAAATCAGAATATTTCGGATGCATTACTGATGGAACTTATAAATTAGACGATTTATTAATTCATTCAGAAAAAGTACACATTGAACGTGGAAAAAAATTAAAAATTATTGGAGATTTACAAGAAAATGGTTAAAACATTTTTTCAGTAAATTTATATTTGTTTATAATAATATCATACTAAAATATATTAACTAACAATAATGTACAGGAAAAACTTTTCTTCTGAGAGTAAAACAGTTAAACAATATCACAATTTTAGAAGAACCGTTAATGGATTTAAATACATTAATAAGTGCCTGTGAAATATTTCTAAATTCGGTTTGTAGAAATTAATACTTAGATGTATCATCATGTATATTTTCGAAGTTTTCATTGTAAATAACAATTTACAGAATGACGAAGAAAATAAAAAAATCCAACCGAATGTAGAGTAGAGGTATACTGCAACAGTTACTCCAATTTAGGTAAAAATGCTACAGTTTTAGGGCAATTATTGCTCCAAAACTGGCGGAAATATTTACTTAAGCTTTCTTTGTTTCAGTAAAATAGTAATTTCACTATTCTTTTACTGTTACACTGTAACTATACATAAGTGTTCCTATCTACCCCACCTCCAACCATTTGCTTACATAAATATATTTGCAGATACGCTTATATTCTCGTTGATGCATGGTTATCATGGTGCTACAACTGATAACGCAGTAACTATTCACACTGACTCAAGTATTACCGTAGTAACTCCAATATTTTACTTCAGTATCATATAAAAAGAGGAACAGCAGCAACAGGTCTGATATCAATAATTATCACTTTTTTAATTTTTTAGTATATAAAATATACATAATTTGGTAACAATATTACATTTATTAAAATGAAAAGTAGTTCTCAAGTTAAAATTAAAGGCGATGGAAATTGTTTATTTCGATGTTTTTCTTATTATTTATATAATAATCCAGATTTTCATGTTCAACTAAGACAACAGGTAGTAAAAAACGTTATTAACCAATGGGATGTATATAAATGGTTCGTAATAGGTAACAGTTACTACAAAGACATTGACAATAGTGATCAATATTTTCAATACATGTCTTGCGTTGGCATTTATGGAACTGGAATAGAAATTCGTAGTTTTACAGACCTTTATAACGTTGACGTATCTATTAATGATGTTAATACAAAATCAGTTATCAAATTTGGAAACAAATTCAGTAAATCTAAATTAAATTTATTGTTATCTGGTAATCAAGATTCAGGTCATTATGATGTAATTAGCTGTGTTAATTCTAATAAACAGTCAAATCAAATAAATAACAAACAATCATCACTTAATTCTTCAAATGAATTTAATCTACAAGTTAAAATTAAAGGCGATGGAAATTGTTTATTTCGATGTTTTTCTTATTATTTATATAATAATCCAGATTTTCATGTTCAACTAAGACAACAGGTAATAAAAAACGTTATTAACCAATGGGATGTATATAAATGGTTTGTAATCGGTAACAGTTACTACAAAGACATTGACAATAGTGATCAATATTTTCAATACATGTCTTGCGTTGGCATTTATGGAACTGGAATAGAAATTCGTAGTTTTACAGATCTTTATAACGTTGACGTATCTATTAATGACGTTAATACAAAATCAGTTATCAAATTTGGAAATAAATCCAATAATTCTAAATTAAATTTATTGCTGTCTGGTAAACTAAATTCAGGTCACTATGATATAATTAGCTGCATGAATTCTAAAGATAAGTCAAATCGATCAATCAACAGTCAATTATCAATTAATTCAAATGAATGTGATAAAGAAAAAGAAATTACAAAATTAAAATTCTAGACGATGAAAATAGTTTATTTCGCTGTTTTTCCTTGTTTTTGAACAATAAGGAAAGATTTTATTATGCCGTAAAGCAAACTTAGTAAATAACATTGTAACTAATTGGGAAGACTACAAATGTTTTATTGTTAAGAAAAGTTATTACAAATGCGTGACAAATGCTAAAGAATATTTTAGATATATGTCACAAAATAAAGTTTATGGCGGAGAAGCAGAAATTCACAGTTTTGCAAATATGTATAATGTATTTGTATCAGTTAATGATTTAAATTCAAGTAAAATTTCTAAATTTGAAATAATTTGAATGTTTTCAAGTTAAATTTAGTAAGCAGCATTAGGAAATGTTTTCAAACCATTACGACATTATATCTTACTATAACACGAATATGAAAATAATAAATAAATACATTGGAAACAAGAAACGTATATTAGAAGATAGCGAAACATAATTTTGGAGGAAAAAACCAAAAGTTTACAAC